>JANPWX010000421.1:1782804-1867479 GCA_024734555.1 Trochalopteron elliotii
CACAACCTCGCCCACTCCCCGCCGTTCCTCCTCCGTCCCCGGGCGTCCGGACTGGGTGACCCGCTCGCCCGGGGCACCTTTCTCCCCGCGCCGGCGATCACGGGGATGGGGAAGGAGCTGCTGCTCCCCCCGGGACGCCCCGGGTACCGGCGCGGGGCAGGGCGAGGTTGTGCCGGGGCAGCCGCGGCTGCCGGCCCGGGCAGGGGAGGGAGGATCCCTGTTTGCATCTCGTGCCCTTTTTTATGGCCTGATCTCCGCTCTCTCCCCGGGCAGGGAATGTTACTTGCTCATCGCGATGTGTAACAAGTCACTCCTGCAATGGTGGTAGTGGTGGAGGGGGATGGGGAGAGCGGGCGGGATGCGTTTTATAACATCTCTAATTACGTGAAATTGTGGTCATGTCTCACTCTAAGAATAACTGGCACTCTTGGCATGTCAGACTTTTTGCAGAGGTGGGCTAGTTTCTTGCTGTTTTGTGCTCATAAATGTTATGGCTAAATAGGTGCCTATGGCAGAGCGTGGCTCAGGAAATGTTTTTATCTTCTTAACCAGACAGACAAACAAGTAGCAGATGGAAATTGGTAACTATTATGTTTTCGTGTTAGCAATCTTCTTTATTTATAGACAGGATATTCCTTATATTTTATGACAGAGGTTTTTCAGAGGGTGTCATTTTTACACATATTTTCATGAAGTTCAGATATTAAAAGTTAACTGAATTCCGTCAGTCTTCTTATTAAGTGTGGTTGTCTCAGATTAGAATTTGTGAATAACACTGCCCTCAGTTTTTGGGTCCAGACTGAACCAAACCCAGAAGGAGCTGTGTAAAAACAAATAAAATAGTAGAAATAAAAAAAGATGCTCTGCCTGAATAAAAGCTTTTTATTTTCTTTAGGCAGCATTTAACTGACTACGCAAGGCTTTAAAACATTGTAGTTAACTTCCATTAGCAAGTAATTTTTGATTGCATGGAACAAATCTAGATTTTAGATACACCTTCAGGGGCTGAAACATCCAAATCCTTTGTTACTGCCTGAACCCTCCCTGTGCTTCTTTTTATAAAGTTACAGCATGTGATGCAAAATGAGAAGAACAGTCTCCTTGACCCAAGAGAGACAAATTAAAAAAAATCTCTTCAGATGTTTGGGGAATCTGAAATGGAAGCTGAAGAAGGGTCTAAAATTTCAAACAAGCCTCTGTCTCTGATTGAAGCCCTGATCAGCCCTGCACAAGTTACCATGTTCTGACACACTGTAATTTATTTGCATTGCTTTATGGTGCCTCCTTTAGTGTGTGAGAAAGGAAGAAACCCACCCCAAAACCGCCGTGCTGACTCCTGATATTGGGTGTTATTTTTGTGTGTTAGCTTTGTGTCAGTTACGAGGCTGGGGATTAAATCCTTTCAAACACACACTCATTTCAGGATCCGAGGCCTGGGGCTAAGGCTGAGATGAAATACAGTTTTTTTAGCTTGGTATAAAGTCTGGCTGTGATTGTCTCAGGGAACAAAGGTGGAGACTGAACAAAGATGCAGTATTAAAACTTGTGGCCAAAGAATGATAAGCTTTTAATGTCTGTTGTAGTCTGTCCACTTGCTGTGCCAGCTTTGGCAGAAAACAGCTTGCTTGTTTTTCAACAAAAACAATTTTTTTTTCTGTACAGGCTATCTATAGAAAATTACCTGGAAATTATTTTGCTAAAGGATGACAGTGGCCTTTTGCTTTTGAATACAAGTTGGCCAAAAAGAGGTTTTGGGAAGAAGTTGTGTGTTCATGTTTTGTTGATCAGAAAAATCTTCTTGATATACTGAGCTGATAATCTTCCCAATAAAACTGATTTTCTTAACTGAAAATCAGTTGAGGAGTGGTAGTTTCAGTGCACAGTTAGTCTGTGTGCTGATGAATCTGTGATCTTTTCCAGAGCACTGTTGTAAGACTCCAGTGTATTCATAGGCTTCTTTGAAAGTGTTATATAAAGGCTAATGTTTATTTTTGTAATGTGATTGAGATTAAAGAAATTGAAAGGTGGCCTGTTAATGGTTCTATTTGTGATTCTTTAGGACGCTTGGACTTTTAAATGGACAGAAATGTGAACTAATCTGGTTGGTTTTCCCTCCTGTTGTTTCTCTGAAGCACTGAGAAAGGGACAATGGTACTACAAGTTGACAAAGCTTTTTGTATTGATAAGCAGTAGGAAGTCAAAAGTAAATGACTGAAAGTAACTGAAAGTATGGAGTTTTAGCTGATAAGAGACAGCTTTTACTTCTGTGTTAGCTAGAAGTGTTGGCTATATCTTGCAATACTGGGAAAATTGTGTCAATCAATGCAGATGGATAGGAAGATATAAAATATATATCAAGGATCCTTCATTGACGTAGTAGTTTCTACTTGAATTTGAATTAATTATTGAAAATAGAATTCAGGATATGTATTGATACAACTTTTTGGACTAATGACTACAGCAAAACATGCTATATAGTTATTAAAAAACCCTGTACACTGAAAAATCATTGTGATAAAAGTAAATTACCTTTATCGTAATGCACACAAATATAATTTATATGTAAAGAATAATTATTTGTCTTATCTCTATAAATAATTTTTTTTTACATACAAGTAAAGTACATTCCTACTTACTATTTGTTTGGCTAAGTTTCACTTTAGCTGCTATTCAGGCTGCCATAGCAGACAGGTAGAATAGGAAAGATACTTTTAAGGTGGGTTTATATGTATTCTTTCACTGAATAATTCCAGTCTGGTTTATTACTGGATTATTCCATCAGTAATTGTATTACTACTGTATTGCTGCAAGAGACAAGCAGAGATGGCTAATATTGGTACTTCTTTTTCAGAAATAACAGCCCTCCAAGTAGTATATCAGCATCAAATAGGCTTAACATGAGTGGCAGAGGAAATCCATAGTGTTTCACTTAAACTGTCTCATAGTGTGTCACTTAAACTGTTTCAAAGGTAGTTACTGGAGAAATCTAATTAATTTAAAAAACGTAAGTTGAAGGCAAGCAGTGCATGGCCAGGAATTTCAGGGTGTCAACAGAGGGTAAATTGTTCCTTGCCTATTCCTTTGTCCAGATCTGCTCAAGGGAGAGGGGATGTAAAGAAGCAAGTCCAGTCAGCTGAGATTTGCTCAGGCATAGTTCTGTTACAGTGGGGAAAAAAAAGGTGATAAACTATGTGAGAAACAGGTGTGGAGTCACAACCTGTAGATCCTGTGTGCTTTAGGAAGTGTGGAGCTGGAGTGCTCTCTGAAGAGCTTGTGTGATATCTTCAGTCTGGGGATAAACTAAGGCAAGAGTTGTGTTAGTTATGAAGGCCAGGAAAAGAGAGCTTTAGGAAACTTCAACATTGTTTTGTTTTCGTGTGAAATTTGATGATTTGGAAATGTCAATATGCAGCAGTGTGACCATATGCTGTGCCTTGAAATTTTGCCGTTGATATATTGAACTTTTCACATGTTTTGTCCCCAGTGTACACTGAACAAAGGAATATTGTTAATACTATACTACTGTTAATATTGTTAATACTATACTTCTGATATTTTGATGGTAACTGGAGTTACAAACCTATATATGAATCAGTGGGATATTAGTAGCATCAGTTGTTTAAGGGAATACACTGAAGGTCCAGAAGCATTCCAGCGAGCTCTGCTGGGATTGTCTAGGTGTGTCTGTCAAGAATTTTACTGCATGCTGCTTGTTTCCTATACTTCTTCCCCTTCCTTTTAATATCCACAGGAAGCTTGATGAGCTTTTGTTTTTAAGAGCTTTATGGCGTAGTGGAGTTGAGTAGGGCTTTACATTTGGAAATAGTATTGCCTGTTAAGAATTTTTTCACACCCTGTTTTGTTGGATTTCTGTTGCAGTTTGGTTCCAGCATAGTGACAGAGGTGGAAATGTTCCCCATGGAGGCTTGAGGCATCAGCTTTAGACAGTGCTGCTGAGCCCTGTGCAGGGGATGGTTTTGTATGTAAAGCAGTGCAGTAATTGTGCCTTCACTGGTGTCTTCCTGGTTTTTGGCCTGACTCAAGTTGAACTGATGTTTGCAGTAGTTACAAAAAAGCACTAAAGCCTAATGTACACAGAGCTGGAAGTGTTTCTTCCTCTGCTATTTTGTGTGTGTGAAAATGTTGTAGAATTCAGTTTGATAACTATTTTAGGGCTGTTTCCCAGCTATTCTTCATTAGAGGAATTAGGTACAATAAAAGATGCTTGAAATGTTTTGTGCTTTTCTTTCCTTGAGGTGAGAAGATCCCTTGTCCAGTTAAGAGCTAGAAAAGAAATGCCATATACCAAATTATTACCATGCTGACTGGTAGTGTTTCAGAATTTTCCTTATTGACTACTTGTAATACAATTTTGCAGAAGAGGCTTTTTTTTTTTTTTTTTTTGTTAGTAAAATGGTAGGTGGGAGGAACTTGTCATTCCCTCTTCCCAGCATACAAAGAATCCAGAGGACATTTCCTATCAGGTGATAAATTGAAATTAGGCCATACTTGGGTCAGAGATTCATGTGTGCTCTTATCAATTACAGAAGAGCTCTAGCTGCCCTAGTAGTACTTAACAGCCACATGGATTTTTGCAGTTTTAAAAAATACTGTAATTGGAAAGGTTTTATTTACTGAAACCTTTTAAAATAAATAATAGAACTCAAACTTTTTACACATTTTGAGTATGACATTTCTATTCCACTCCAAGTTTAAAATTTTATTTAGGGAAGTAATATGGGTGAAATTAGCAGATTCATAGCAGATTATCAATGGAAGAACATACACTGGTACTTTTTTCCAAGAAGTATGTGATGCACTTCAAAGAAGTTGGTAAATGTTCAGTGGAAGAAGAAGATCAAAGAGCTTTCTAAATCGTATAATACCTTCTTTACCTGTGAATGACATTGACTATTAGAGGAGCTTTTCTTGTTTCCAGGTTCAGTTTTGTTGTGTCAAAACTCTGCTTTGAACTCAGTGTACATGTTGTCTTACCTGTTTGCACTCCAAGTGTGAGCTAGATTGACTTAGGACTAAAATAAAGGCCGAGCCGTTTGAAACTATGATTTTACAGTGTATGTAGTTACTATAAATTCAAGGAGAATTGGGAAATCATATGAACATGCATAAAATTTATTACTTGACCAGTTGGCCAGTCAGATAATTTGAAGTTTGTAAGATACTACATGACAAAAATTGTAGATATTTTCAGATTTGTGAGGGTTTTGTTTCTCATTTATTGTTTTCTGTGCTTCTCTTGCATTTCTTTTAACCCACTCAGTGAAGTTGTTCTCTCATCTGTTTTCTTTTCTTCTTCAACAACTCCAATTTCTTTTTCCTCTCTCTTTTTTTGAATTGTTGAATATTAAGAGGAAGGTTGAAGACTGGTGTCAGTAATGGTAAAATATGGGTCCTGGTTTCTGAGGATGTAGATTCCTCTGGTCTGTGTGGTGCACAGACCTCATTCTGATCTTGGATGTGCCACACATCCAGTATTTCTGGGGTGCACTTTGGTGATGAGCATGGGGGTGAAGGTAAACCCTGCCCCAGTCATCTGCTGAAGGTGCCTGGCAGAATTAAATTTGTATTCCCACTTCAAGTTCTGCAGCTCTGAGCTTTGCATATCAATTTAAACAAAATGAAATTAATCTTGTTTCCCTGCCAGGTCGGGAAGTGCAGCGAGTGAAGAGGTGCACATTTGGTTTTTCTGCAGGTGTTGTAGAGAAGCAAAGGCAAGTGGGTTGCTGTGGTTTATTGCAGAAGAGAGGTGGAGGGATGACTGTGCTGGTGATCCTTAAATAAGCGTGAAGAGTTTATCTTGTGTGTTATTCTCACCAGCTGCTGAGTAGGGGTAGTGCTGACCTGTCTTTTTAGTGCATCACACATCCAAGGAGCTTGTTCCCTGACACCTTCCAATACTGAGAACAGAGAACTGGGCTTGATTGACCTGGTGCTCTAAAGATTTCAGTGGTTCTTGGATTGAATCAGTGCAGGCTGCTGGAACCAGTAATAAAGGAGCTGAAACACTGGGAATCTGTTTCAGATTTGTTTCTGATGGCTATGACTTATTTTCCACCTGTAATTCTTTAGCTTTTGTGGAAGATTTTGTAAGTAGCAGGGAATTTCTTCCATGGTCTGGAGATGGAGAGAAGTATGTTTGTTTCAAGTTGGAAGATGTGTTAAATGAGTTTATTATAGTGTAAATCTTATCTGATGCTGTATGTGTCCAAGTCCTTGGAGATACTATATTACTAAGCATTTTGTTCCACCATCTGTGGAATGAAAGAATCTATTTTTTTGTAGATGTTAATCCTTTTTGCCCCGTAGTATCTCTTCCCTTCCTTCCCTCTCTGCATTAATCCCATCTTTTTCACATAACACCATCATTCTGGGGATTTTTTCCAGAGCTGTGTGGGTATTGATTGCCCAGCAGGTTGCTGCCAAAATACATAGAGCAGCTTGCTTTTCTCTTGGAGGGCAGTCACTTGGATTAGTTTGTACTGTGTAGATACTCATTTTCATGACAGATATATATATATATATATATATATATAAATATGAGCATAAAGAATAGTAAATGAACAATAAAGTCCCATAATCTTAATTTCTGTAGGAGATTATATTAAAGATACAGCAGCTGAAAAGTGGCTGCATCTGAACACTAAACCAGGATGTAAGTCCTCTTGTTCATATTTCTGAGGCTGTGAGTACTGAGCTTTCTTTGTAGGCTGGAGGAGACACCAAAGTTACATGGTTAAAATATACCCAGCAAACCAATCATGCCAATGTAATTTTTTATTCCCTATCTGCACTGTAATGCAGATAAATGAACATTTAATATGAATTGAGATAATGTAAGAGGAAGGTTTCCTCTTTGTGATTTTTATTCATTTATCTTGCAGTCTTTGAAATCTCACATTCTCCTGTGATACTGTAGAAATAAATGCTGTGGCTTGGAAAGAGCTTGCTTCTGAGGCTTGAGTTTTGTAGAGAAAGGCACAGGTATGTGATTTACACCCTTTTTGGGCTTTATACTCCAGTATACAGCTGCTGTTTCTGTTTGCCCAGCCACACTGGTAGTCCAGCAGAGCATAGTGCTTGTCACTGTGTCACAAGGGTACATTGTAAATGCTGTGTTGGTTAATTCAAAATGAGTATTTTAATGGTTTCTTATTTGGTGAACTTGAAAGTACATGCAAAGCCCACTTCTTAGGTTATATTATTAACAGATTACTTTAAATAGCATATATATTGAAACAGGCTCTTAGCTGAAACACCAAATTGCATTGATTGTAGTAATTTCATACTGTGTTTTTGTATAAATGATGAAGGCTGCATAAAAACCCAGAGTATTTCCAGGGTTTCACAGTTCTTTCTTGACTCTTTTATAAATGTAACTTTAAAAGGTTGTTACTTAAGCATCAGTCCATCTGTGTGCTTTTCTGCTTTCAAGTAATTGTATTGGTGTACTGGTTTAATGGCTTCTATATTGTATTTACCTTGGTTTTGCTTAACAAGTCACCTGTAAAATGCATTTTAACCCATCTCTGGAATTTGCTCGTAGGTGTTCTTTTTGTATACTCATGTAGAATGAATGTGGGGTTTATTATGATGCCAATTAGAAATTGTTTCTTGAGACTCAAGGGCAATAGAGAAATGTATATGTAGTGGTTTTGTTCCCTTATTAATTTCCTATAATACCCCTTGTGGCTATATATATTTTTTTTTCATTAAGCTTCATTTCTGTACAGATGGCTTTTAAATGTAATTGTACCTTCTAATTTGAGGAAACATGCAGTAGTGCCTCCTATGTAGTTAACAAAACTTGACTAAGAGGTTTCAAATACTGAGCTGCTTGAGGGAAGTGGTCCTGGATACTGAATACCCACTGTGTGTATGTGTCAGAAAATGCATTTAAGGCTACAAGGCTGGGAGTTTAAATGAATTTGTGGAGGAGCTTAATGATAGTCAGTAATGATGAGGAGGGGTAGGAGGCATATTGGCAGTTAGGACAGTGTCTTAGGATATGGCTGTTATTTTAGCAATGTGATTTTCTTGCTTTTTTGATGGCCAACCCTTTAAAGCATTCCATTTCTGTTTGCAAAGTGGATGTACCACCATTGCTGTTGGGTTTGCTCCCACTGTTCTTAATCTCATGTGGTTAATGAGGTTATTTACAAGTATGTTTGTACCAGTAACGAAGAGTAATGTTGGAATATGGGGTTTCTCAAGGTTTTTTTTTGTCAAAGGAGGAGAAAACAAATGGATGTGGGGAGAAGTGAATGGGGAAGGAATGTGAGAGGGGAAAAGGAGCCCTCCAGATGAAGAAAACAGGAATATGGTACAGGCTAAGAGTGAGGGGTAAAGAGGTGGGGATTCATGGCTGAGCAAGAATCAACCACCCTGTCAGTGGACAGAAGTGGGAGAGGTTTCTCAGTTTTGATCTATCTGAGAAATGTTGCACTTGAGTTTAGAAGAATTTGGAGTTCCTAGAACTCTGTAAGATTTCTGATAAATTTTAAAAATTTTAAATTTAATAATTGTAGTATTTTCCAATATTAATACTCATAACTCATTAGTAAGGAAGACTTTCAAATGTTTTTGGGTTTTGTCTGTTAAGTCTTTATTTCCTGTGACTGCTAACAGAGATGCAGAATTATGGGCACTTAGTATTATAACTAAAACTTCCCAGAGCCCAGCATAAATTTCAGGTAGATGATTGCCTCATTGGCACAGTATATCAGTGAAAAGAAAAAAGCTTTACAGTGCACCTAAATGCAAGTTACTACCTGTTTGTGGTGGTTAGTGCTCAGTCCCTTCAGCACAGTTACAAGCATGTTAATGGCCCTCAGCACAGATGAGATGCAGGCTCAGAAATAGCAGTTTCAGTACGCACTGTTGCCATGGATTATTGAGTTGTATCGAGTGAGTTACTAGTTACAGATGACTTAAGATATAATGCACTGTGAGCATCAGCAGTGATGTTAGATCATGATCACAAACGTGGGAGGGAACTTTGCTACACTTGACAACAGCGTTTTATAATGTGTGTGGTGTGATATGAATATAAAGGTCTACACAAAATGGGAATTAAGTTACCTACTTAGAGATAATTTCAGGGAGAAGAGGGTATGAGATAAAAGTCCATATTTATTTCAGGGATGTATGGTAATCCAGCTTTACATAACAGGATTTGAGAAAGAGTAACCGTTTGGTGTCTATAATTATGATATTTCTTTAAAAGTTATGTCAGAATTTAGAGCACTGTTGCGTTGACACAGTTATCAGATGGGCAGAGGTGACCACAGGAGTGTTGGAAACAGAGCCTGTTCATAAAGGTGGTGTTAGTAGCTGACTGCTCTCCGGTGGTCTTTCAGAGTTTTTGCCTGTTCGGATGGTCCATTCTCTAACGAGCAGCCGAATGTATAAATTGTGTTGCTTCAGCAGCTTCTCTCCCCGGTGGGTACAACTCAGAATTGACGGGCTGCTAAATGGCAGCAAAGCACTTTCCCTTCTTGCCCATTGTCCTTTTGATCTGTCCCATTCTGGTTGTGTGGCAGTTCTGGCTTTTATTATCAGCTTTTGCTCCCTGGAACTCGCAAGTGTCAGCCCCTCATGGGCTTTATGAAAAAGACAGTTCCTTAGGAGTTGTAGGCTTTTAGTTAGAGATTCCAGGGGACCTCAGTCAGTTCTTCCCTTATTGCCCAACTCTAAGAAAGATCTGAAACAATGTTGAGTCTCTTTGGGGTTCATTCTTGTTTCTACCCTACATTAGAAAGAAGAAAAATTCATAAAGTATTCGAATACTCAGGATTAATCCACTCTGGGATAGAGTGTGCAGCTTTAAATAATTTTGTTCTTCAAATGTGTTAAACATCAGAGTCAAACCCTTCTCAAATACTGAAACATAAAAATCATCCCATAAACCTACTTCTTCTATATGTTTACTTTAGTTTGTTTTTGAATAAAGATGAATAACAGCTTCAGATCAGTATGTTAAACGGATTAGTTTTTAAAAATAACTATGTTGTTACATTGATGACATTACTTGGAACCCATGCACAGATTAAGAAACATGATTTCATATTAAATTTATGTTTAATGCACTGTGCAGTAGCGTTTTGGGGCTTACAGTATTTTAAAATTGGAAGTTGCATGAAACAAAGTGTTATAAAACATTAGATACATAAACCACCAAATTTTGAAGTGACTTCTACGAGCATACGAGTAAGCTCAGGAAAGGATTTTTCTTTTTTTTCTTTTTTTTTTTCCCCCAGCTGTATTCCTCTGGAAAAACTTGTGGAAGGCAGCACTGTGGTGTAAACCTATCTATTTGTTCTTCCCCAGAGCAGGGATGGATCCTTTTCCAGGCATGAAAAGCAGTTACATAAGCAGGAGCTGGTTCCTGTCTCCAGGTGCTGAGGCCCGGCCTCTGCAGCCGGCTGAGGCTGCTGGGCCAGGCTGGGGTTTGTGTCACACAGGAAAACAAATCAATTGCTTTCTCTTGAAATAGTAAAAAAGGGTAGGAAATGGAATTTTATTTCTACTGTAAATGGTTATAAAGCAGGTGTCCTTTTCAGTCGGGCTGCTTTTATTTTCTGGAGCACAAAGGTCGATAATGCTGCTGTGGTTTGTCTTGTCTCCCTGTTACTTTTGACTGTGATACTTCCTATAATGCTGCTTTGAAGTTGCTGCTCTTTTGACTGCCTTACTACTGCTCAGGCATGTGTGAATGTCTCCTTATGGAAACTTGGCTGGAGACAAAAGTGGAAATAATGGCTTTAAAATGGCATGGGGGAGAGTCAAGGAAAAAGATGCAAATATTGGTAAAATATTTAGAGACTGTTCTGCTTTAAGCATCGTCCACCTCTTTTAGTTCACTTGATTGGAAAAAAAGACAGTCCAGTGCATCATTGCAATAGTTTGTCTTTTGTCAGCATTCATGGGTAGTGAGCTGGTACAAAGTGTTGTGTTACACAGAAATAGCCTGCCATGCCCCAGCCTGCTCTTGGGTGCATTTACATTGAGTAGTAGGAACATCAGCAAATTATGGAAAGTAAAGCTGAAGGGTGCTTGGTCATCTTGAGCTTTTGGTGCAAGGAAAGGATTAGCAGCGACTGCATCTTCTTTGTATGTGTTACATTTCATTTTTGCTGCTGTATTTAGTATTTCTTACTAAATGGATTTATGATGAGTTTTAATTGGATTTTTCTAATCTGAACTGTGGTATAGACCATATAATTTAAAAAAAAAATCTGTTGTCATTTGCTGAGTTTTCCTTAATAACTCACAATTTTGAGAACAATTATTTTCCTTTTTTTTTTTTCTGGTTGCATTTAACAACTACTACTTTAATTTATTAATAGAACATTAATTTTGGAATGTTTAATTTGGAGCCTAATCTGAAGTCCTTGCCATTGCAGGCATTTTCAGGTGTGTGACAGAAATTGCTACTGCTGTGTCACAAACACTTTGTAATGCCTGCCTTTCTCTTCATTTGGCAAGTGCTGGATAGTAAGAACTCCATGTTTGGGGACAGAATTGTTGGGCATGTGGTAAACCACCATTATCCCAAGCATTACATGACTTGAGTGAAGAACTCCCTTTTCCATTTGTGAAGGTTTAGCTTCCAGATTGCTTCATCAGATAAAATAATTAATTTTACATTTTTACTGATGTAAGTCCTGAGACTTTCCACCTGTCTCCCCCTTTAAATACACTGATTTCCTGTTCATGGAACCCCCTGCTATGGTATTTCTTGTTGTAGTTTGTATTTTCTTGCAGAGTTGGGGCCTGAACACATCTCCTGTCTGTAGTCTCTGAATCTCCCGTCTGATACTTCCAGAGTGTAGACAAGGTAGGAAGTGAAGATACCAGTGTTGAAATCTGGATTTGCATTTAAGATAATGCCTAGTTCAACTAATCTAGCAATAATAAAGTGCCTTAAAATGGCTGCAAATGTCTCCCTGCCTACTCAAAGACATCTTCTCACTGGTAGCACATTATAGAGGATCTGTAGTGTAGTTAAGAGTTGGATCTTTGCCAGTAGATGGAAGCATTTTTTAGCATCTCCTCATGCTTTGAGCATTTTTTGCATTTTTTTACCATAGTATCAAAATTGCTTCTTTTTCAGTCTCTTTCCATTTATTATAAGCTATTCCAGTTTCTGCCAGTTCAGATTACTTTCATTTAATGTTGTAAACATTTTTTGCATTCTTTTTTGTGGAAGATATTTCTCATTTTGTATTTTTAGAGTTCTTTTCTTCTATTCTTCGTCCTTTCTTTATTCTGAGCACGTCTCTGCTTTTCAAATTTCTCTTCAATTTCTGTTTTGCTTTTGCAGTAATTGGTAGTCGCCTTCTTGGAGCTCCTGAGGGAAATCAGACATGTAGGGTACAACCAAAGCAGCTCCTGAGTGACACCACTGTAGGGCAGGAGACAGAGGAGTTCAGCCAACCACCAGCAGAAGAGATAAGGAACTGAAATGCTCCAAGCAGCAAACTGGGACAGCAGGGACACTGGGCCTCCTCCATTTGCAATGATCTTAGGTCTCAGTGGGCCCATAATTTTTAGGTGGAAATATATGTATTTTTTACAAGAACCCTTTTTTAGCAGTGTGTGTGATTCAGAGAAAACCTAATAATCACTAGGTTGTTGTGAGTATTCTTGGCTCTCATTTGTAGTTATTCCTTTTGTCCTCGATTTTCATTTAAATATACTTCACTTACATTGAATTCTTACTGAAAAAAGAATTTGGCTCTGTTGCCAACTTGTTCATTTTTTTCATGAAATCCAAATGTTATAATCTACTTTTTTTTTCTTTAACTTGCTTTTTGTTTAAATATACTACATTCGTGTCTGTAAGCACGATTTGATTTTTGCATTGATCTTTGTAAGGGGAAATGGCTGCTGAGAGTAAATGTTGAACTGTAAACAAAAGGCTCCAGGACCTCCAGGTAATATCTCTTCAAAGCTTACTTTGGTGACTGGCAGCGACTGATTAGATCTGTGTTCTCCTCTGTTGAGTGGTTACGCACAAAAAAGTCATTACCTGGGAAGAATGGAGCAAGGCAAGAGGAGCAGAATAAAAACAGTGAATAATAAAGCTGTGCTGTTGCCCTGAATATTGCTTGCCTAGAAGGTTTGCTGGCTTAGAGCAGAGGTGCCAGCACAGCTTGTTTCAGCTGTGGGTTGCTAGGGCTGATCCATTTCTGATCAGGGAAGGTTGAACTTTGTGGTTAATGTATGACTGGTTCACGTGGTGTTCGTGATGCAGCTGACAGGCCTTGCCATAAATCACAGACAGAATTGTCATTAATTGATCTGGCTTTTCTGAAGGGTTGTGAAAACTGAATTATTTTCCTGCACTACAGGATGGAGGGGGCATGGTGGTGGTACAGAAAACCTTCCCTACTGCCACATGTACTTCACATCCCTTTGAAAGGGCTTAGTCTGAAGCCTTTCAGTGGAATTAAATTTCCTCCACTTCTGTTTTTGCATGCATGTGAAGCCAATCTGAAGAATGTTGTGATAAGATAACATCTACATTTCCCAGATAACCAAAACTAATTTTCATTTATAGAGGTAGAAATACACATAGCATCAGAAATTTTAGTGGTGTACAGGAAGAGTTCTGCTGGCATCCGAAGCTGTGGGATTCTGAGTTTGAAAACAGTACTACTCACAGTGTTACTGTTCAGTTCATTAGTTTCCCGGAATTATTACTGTAGCTTATTTCTGAAAAGAATAACAAACAACCCTGGGAAAAATTTAGTGTAACACTGAATATTGCTTTCATGCATGGAAAACTGATTTTTTATTTTTAGCACTGTTAATTTTTTTGGAGCTTTAAGATTTTTTTTTTCTGACATACATTGTAGCTTCATCAGAGTACTAATAAATATTTCAACTACCCAACAGGTCAAAATGTCAGTGCTAGCAAACCTAAAGAAATGAATTTAATGTATCTCATTCCTTTTCTTATTGCACTGTTTGTCATAAACTAGTTTCTGTTTTCTGTGCCCATGGCTGTACTGGATTTATGAGCTATGTTGGCTGTTTTGGATGCAGCCTAGGAAAATGAGCCCCTGACCTATAGAAGTGCTGTGGATTGAAGAACACAAGTTTCTTCAGATGACTTTTTTTTTTTTTTCTCTTTCTCTTTTTTTTTCTCTTTCTCTTTTTTTTTTTTCTCTCCTGCCTGCTATTGAAGGTTGGTGCTATTGTGGGTTTTGTGAGAAGAAGCCTTTAGGAAACGAAGGGAGCCTAGGATTGTATGGGGAATAATTCAAAGACAAAACCACTTGTTTAGCTGTAACAAAATCAGTGGGAAGCTGATGAATACAGTTTACAGAATTCAGAGGGCTGTGTATTTTTGTTGACTATCAAAACTACTAGCTCTTTATTTTTGGAAGGCCTATTGTAGTATAATATAATTGATTTCAGAGGCTAGTTTTATAAATCATTACAGTCAGGGTCATCAGGAATATAAGGACAGTTGGAGTTGCTGCATTACACTGAAGGTTTACAGTTAAATGGAGAATAATGACAGGTAGGTAGCAATGTGGTTTTTATTAGCAACATTTTTCACCAGACTGTTGGAGAGCAGTGGTGGCACAGTGCACACACATCCCTGAATTTTAAAGCTGCAGATGTAATCCAAATCATCTGAAGCTTGCAGCATTTGCCAAATATGCCTGTGCTAGCTGCAGTCATGTGTTGAAAAGAGCATGGTTTGTGGCAGAATTACCAGTCATAAAATACATGTTTGTATTTTCTTTCCAGGATCAAGCAGAACACCCTGATTCAGCAGAAGTGGCTGGTTGTGCTGCAGTCATCATGAGAAGGCACAGGGTCATTTGTTTCTTAACATATGTATAAGAAAAAGGTAAGAGGCAAGTTCTGCTAAAGAATTTAAAGATTCAGAGTTCTGCACCTGAAATGTTTTTTATGTATTCTTATGGATAAATATTTATCTACATACACCTTTGTATGATGGATCTCTTATATAGGAGATGATGGTGGATTTTTAGCAATTTGTTGGCTTGTTTTTTACTGAGAGTAATTACCCCATTTTAGAGCAAAGATTGTGTCTTATTTTGTTTGGGAGAGGGGGAAGGCGGGCAAAGTCTTTCTTTCTCAGTCTGTGCTGTAGCCAGATCTCATCAGTTCTAAATAAAGCTATTGCTCAACTCTGAACAAAGTGTTCATTACAGCAGAGGTGCCTGACTCGCAGGGACAGGTAACTCACACATTGCCCAGGGGAGCTGGAACAAGATGTGCACTTGACCATTGTTTGTTGGGGTTGAAGGAAGCCTTCAGGAGCCCTGGATCTAATAAATCTGTCTGTACAGTCAATCTGTACTTCTGTGCTGTCATGCTATGGGAAAATGACATTTTCTGGATGTGTGATTTTTATCAGGATGAATGAGCAATGTTTGGTTTTGGGTTGATCATTCCCTTTGTGACTTCCATCTTAGGAGCTTTTTGTGGATATTTTTTGTGAGGACTGTAATAAACTATTTGAGCATTTTGTTTAGTAGGAGATTACTGAAACGTGTAGGTTCACAGTTTGATATGGAAAGACTTGTCTCCACAGGACAGCATGACAGAAAATCCTGAGATCCTATTCTGGTTATTTACATGTTCTCTGGTTTTTAGGTCTTTGCTGTGAGGCCAGTAGTTGAATGTCAGTATTATTTCCTTTCAGTGCATTTTTTATTAGTGTTTTAATGTGATTGTGAGCTGATCATCCACTTTTAAAGACAATCTGAAAGACTAAAGGCTGCCAGTTCCCGTGGTGAAAACATCCCAAGGATAATTTAGGATGTGCAGTGCAGAAGATGATGGGTTACATAATCCCTTTTCATAGAGCCCAACACAAATACAAGTCTGGCTGCTTTGCAGGTATAACACAAGGCCAGTCTCTTGTACAGTTCATTTCCCAGGAGCAAGCTGGCACGTGGGATATCTGTCTTGAGAGGCAGACTCCCAGGCTAAGCCTCTTCAGAATAACACCTAATTTTAAGGAAGGTTTTTCTGTCCTTTACTTCTGTCTCCTTCTCTCCCCCACTATGCAACTAAAGTTTGTGTTGTGTCTGAATGCTGTGATGACAAGGGCAGTAATTCTAGGTAGATATGACACACATTTTTGGTACATGCACCTTTAAATTTGGACATCAAGGGAGAGTAAAGCATGTAAGCTTCATGGAATGTAAGTTCCTAAGTTTCAGAAATGAAGATGATGATAAGCCCATGCTGTTGTTATGAAGAAACTGATAAGTAAAACACAATTCCTGAATTATGCATGATCTGTGATCCAACAGGAGCGTGAAAATAATCTAATTTGACAGGCTGCATGTTTTAATTAGCTCTTTGCCTTGAAAGAGAGATGACTCTGCAATGGGTAACTAGTGATCTTGAGTTCTGGACTGACATACCAGTGGATAGTAACCATTGTATTCTTTTTGTAAACGAAGTTAAAACATAAAATTGTACTATTTTTTCCATAATTAGTCTTTTCTGCCAAATCTTTGCATGGAGGACTGTATTTTTGAAAAGAAATCTCCTGTTTTTTTACTCATTGGTGGTTTATGGTTCCTTTTCCTTGCAGTAGCACAAGATTCTCTCCTTCATATTGTTCATCTCAATATACAGTAATTTAGGAAGTATCTCCTTTTTTGGTGGCATGCAGCTAAAATTACCACTGAAACTTCTTTCTGATTTGCTCATGGGTTTTTTTCTCCTTTTTCCAGAGTCTTAAGTCTTGTGTGTTTGCTCATCAGCTTCTCTCCATGCCATGACTCAGGATATTTGAGCAATACTACAGAGTTTCACAACTATTAAGGATCCTTTAAAAAATGTCATGCCAACCTTTGTACTAAGAGGAACTTGGGGATTAGAGTAATTGTAAAAATCTTCCAGACTTTTATAGTGGTACATATGGGATGCAGTCAGAAGTTTCAAAGACCTGTAAAAGAATATGCTTTTTATTTAGCTTGGGCATTTAATAAAAATATTCAAAATAAAATTAAATTCTAAACCACAGGGAAAACAGCTACTCAGTTATTACTGAGTATTATCCTGTGCTAGAGCATTTTATTTTCTATTTTGATCTTGAGTTGCTGGCTATGGAGAGTTGAAGCATTAGATCTTCAGCTGGCAAATATGTGAGTTGCTGACAATCAGGAAGCCTTGGTGATATCTGTTAGGAACATGAATACTCATCCTCCTTTACTGTCAGACAGAGGAGAGGACGTTAAGGACTTCTGTGGATTTGGCAGTGTGTTTTGCCCTTGGCAGAAACTTGAAGAAAAGCTTGGGAGGTTGTTGTGTTCTTTTATATAATAATAATAATTTTAGATGTTAGACGTGAAGATTTGCAGCTGACCTTTCCTGAGAAACACCTACTGCAACAGACAATGAGATCTCATTTAGAGTGGCTGTCAGCTTAGTGACTGTGAGTTTAAAAATAAAAGGTTCTCCATATATCCTGGTACATCAGTGAGTGAAATAACAATAGTGATATAAAAGGTCTTTTCTCTCTTCTGTTGGAACTCGTGAGCACAAAAATTTTTTATGACATTTTTCAGTCTTGCACTGCCTCACTGACAAATACTCCTTGCATCATTGACCTCAGTAGCAGGTCTTTGCCTAGAAATAATTATACATGTCTTCATCAATTGTTTGCTAGGAGCAATGTTAGCATTATAATGTAAATTAAGTATATTATAAATGGATGTGAAATCACCTGGTGTTTAGTACAAATCAGTCCTACTTTTTGAGATCCCTGAAATGCAGCTGGTGATCAAGGTGGGCAGTTTTTCCATTGCTTTTGTTATGATCTGTGCATCTGTGTCATATCATCTGCTGATGACATGGCAAATCATCTGTTTTCCTTGCAGAAGGAGTTAATCTAAAATCCCAGAACAGAGGACAAATCTAAGAGTATGTCAGATGATAAGTCTAGTTTATCTTGGAATTATTTTGCAAATGGTCTTTTTTCTGCTGATGCTTATTGCAATTCTAAGTTAGATTAATTTTCTTTAAAACTAGCTTCCATGTGTATCTTTAACACAGGCCTTAGTCTAGTTATATTAAATAGCAATGTATTTATGTTGTATCATGGTCACCTTTTAAAACAACCATGTATAAAATTTTAAGTTGACCTTGAAAACTTGAACTCTGCATTTTGTGATATTTTAATGCACAGTCTTTTGCTATCAATAACCTCACTGCAGCTGTTGACCATAATAAATACAAAACTGTTGTATCATAAATATTTATAATTTGTAAATAGAAAATGTTGTAGTAATGGAAATAAAGGTGTTTGATGTTTTTTTCAAATCCAGATACTGTGAGAATAATGGTGAAGTATTGTTTTAAATTGGAAACTTCCTCTAATGTGTTGTATCTCTGGTGGAAAAAAGCAGGTTTTTAATTGAGCTGTCAGGTCTAATACTGCTTCATGCTGCAGAACAAGGTTCTCACCCTCTCCTCCTCCATTGCCTTATTTCACAACATCTCTGAAATCCAGCTCTGAAGAGAATAAGGCTGTTTTGGATGATGTTCAGAGAACAGATCAAATCAAGGTCTCTCTGTGGTTTATAGGTTATGGCACACATTCCCCGCTGAAAATGTCTCTACTGGTAGTGAATATTTGGATAAAATGAATCAGGGTGTCTTGTTGTTACAAGACTTTGGTAGTGAGGAGTCCATGTTAACATGTTTGCTGTTAGGGCAAAGTATTACTTATTATGCGAAGATGGTTATGTAATGATTCAGGGTTGGGTTTCTGGCTTTGGTTTTGCTTTTTTTCCCCTAATTTCTCTCTTGTCATCTTCTTTTCTAGCCTGAGAGCATTATGTCTTGATGAGACTATTTACTTCTGTGCATTTTGCTTGATTTCCAGTGGCTGCCTTTCAGGGAAACAAGGATTATTAAAGTAGACATTTTAAGAGGTAGCACAATTCAAGTAACACCCATTAAGTCCCTTAACAACTTTTACAAGTATGAACCTTTGAAGCATCTCGAGAGAAATGAGGACTGACACAGAGTACTGCTAGTCTACTGTACATTAAAAAATCAGAAGCACAGGGAGTTTAAACTCCTTGCTCAAAGCCATATGAACTAATTGGTGGTAGCATAGATCTGAAAGTCAGGTCTTCAGATTTTTTAGTTGGCCTTTCTGGTTCTCTAGACTGGTTTGGTTTTTTTTTTACATTGGTGTCACAGCAGTTTTGCTCTTACCATTATGGTGATCCTGATAGCCAGACACATTAATGTGAGAGACTGGAGGTAATAAAATCCAAAGCAAGTCTGGGGAGGTTGTTAATCTGAATGAAGCAAGTTTAAGCACAGAAATAATTCTTATTCCTGGAAAATACTTTCAATTTATGTCTGTAATGTATGTAAAATTTGATTTACAAAGGACTTTTCCCCTTAAATCAGGACAATATGTAATGGAAGACTGCTGACTGAAGGTTAAGCATCTGATTGTAATTTGTTTTCTGGCAGGTTTAGACAAGGATCTGGTGGTCGTTCCCTGACAAATGGAGAACTATTTCCAAGCAGAGGCATATAACCTCGATAAGGTTTTAGATGAATTTGAGCAAAACGAAGGTGAGTCATTTAGAACAGAATTGTAGATGCACGTCAGATGTCTTCTACAGAGAGCAGTATAGAAGAGGGGGAGATATGTGATACCCTTTGTGGGTTTGAGTTGCAAATTAATCTCTCAACTTAGAAAAAACATCTGTTAATTTTGCATGGTATGTCTTCAGCATTTCTTAGTAGCATTCTCTTCTGCTTCCATTCATCTTGTTTACCTTTGTAAAATTTCTTACTCTTTTAATAGCAAATGTGCCATACACTTTTAAAGAAGGGTTTTGTGAAGCTTAATCTCAGTAGCAATATTTAAATAATTTATTTTAAGCAAATCAGGCAAAACTTATTTTAAGCTTCTTTTGCAGAAATGTTTTATTAGGTCACATAAATCATATAATGAAGGTTATCATGTTCAATGCACTACATTTTTTGCTTAGTTTAATTGGTAATTCTTTGCTGTCAAGGAAGTTGAACTGTTCATTTTACGGGGGTGAGAATCTTTCTAGGCACTTCTAGCTGTCTGAAATATAATAAACAATACTTTAAAGCTGCCTTTGCAAATTCAACCTGATACTAATTGGGTTAGCTCTAAACTTCTTGAGTTCCAGAAACATTATGGAATTACGCTGCTAATGGTTGACCAAGGATGTTGGTTATGGCAGGTGAGCTTTATTTTTGTGCCTGTATTTGAGCACTTCTGCATTTGTATTTGGGACATTCTAATGCAGCAGGATTAATAGAACCTGTAGCTTTAATATGACAGTAAGTTTTCTTGTTTAAACCCTTTTTCAGATGCCACTGTGTCACCTACTCTGCTGGGAGCAAAGTGGAATCAGATTCTAGATCCGCCTTCTCGTCGCCTGTCATTCAACTCGACTGTGGCCAACGTGAATGAAGCTACAACTCCTAATGAATGTCAGCAGAGATTAAAGTCTTTCTCCTTGTCCCACTCAGTGACTACATCAACAGGAGGAGGAGATTGCTGTGCTAATGGAAAGGATTTTAGCATAAGCCCAGAGACCCCAGTCATGTGGATTGATGATCAGGCAGCAGCAGATGATCAGTTGATTAAAAGAAATAGTAATCGGGATGATCAGTGTAACTCTGTGGAAGCAGGAGAAAAGAAATGTGGAAATACAGCTTGCTTGCCAGAGGAGAAAAATGTGCTAGTGGTGGCAGTCATGCACAACTGTGACAGAGGAACACTACGAAGTGGTGATGTGGTGGATTGTACAAATTACCACAGTCAGTCCCTAATGGACTCTATTAGCTTTACACTGGATAATGAAAACCGACAGAGTGACCAGTTTAGTGTTACTGTAAATGGATCCACAGAAAAGGATATTGATACAGAAAAGCAAGTAAACAGGCTGTGCACTGAAGATGACTCTGTAAGTCATTTGGTTGATGCTTCATCTGAAAGCCTGACTGCTGCATGCCCCTCCTCTCGATTGAAGGAGGATTTTAATATGAGTAAAGATTTGCTGTTTTCAGAAGCTACAACTGCAGGGATCAATGCAGTGACTCTCTTGCAGAGACCAGTTGATGGTAGTGCTAAAATGCAAGAAAATTGTTCGTCAGTTGAAAATTTCACCAGTAAAGCCATTCCTCAGAGAGCAGATCCAGAAGCTAAGAACTCTTCTGGTTCTAGTAGTGGAAGCTTAATTGTAGAACAGGAGATAACCCAGCAGTTGCAGTCTAGGCTATCTGGGTTCACTGAAACTTGTCAACCTGACGTGGCTGGAAGTGGCAGTTACAAGGAATGTGTTGCTGAGGATGTTAGTGCCACTGAAAGCAAAGTCATTGAATGTGATAAAAATCTCGGCACAACAGAATTGCACACCGTGGCAGAATGTTACCCTGAATCTCAGGAGATGACTAATTGGGAGCTGACAAAGTTGAACGAGATGAATAATAAGCAAACTCCAGGAGAGAATGAAAGACTTTTGCAGACCAAACAGCCTGATGATGCGTGTGGGAATAGCAGAGGAGATGAAGATGGGGTATTGGAGGCAGGCATAGACTTAAAAGAGTCTGGTACAGAGGAGCTTGGAGGGTCCAGTCTCTCTGATGTGATGGCTACATCAGCAGCAAGCTCTCTGTCTAATGGTTGTGATTCCTATGGAATGCAGAACCCAGTTGTTGCTCATGTTCCAAAGACTTTACCCTCCAAGGAAGACTCGGTAACAGAGGAAAAGGAGATTGAGGAGAGCAAGTCAGAATGTTACACTAATGTTTATGAACAGAGAGGAAATGAGACCACGGAAGGGAGTGGTCTTATTTTAAACAGCACTGGTGACCACATAAAGAAAAATTATTTGCATAATCTTTGTAGTCAGGTTTCATCCATGCAAGGGCAGACTTCACCAAAACCAATGACTAACCTGCAATATATCAGTGTTCCTTTTGGTGGTGCAAGACCTAAGCAACCCACAAATCTGAAACTGCAGATTCCGAAGCCATTATCGGACCACTTACAAAATGACGTTATTCCCCCAAATTGTGGAGGTAACAGTAAAAACAAAAATGTCTTTGGTAAGACACAGTTAGGGGATACAGCAGACACGTTTCCTGGTGAAACATCCTCAAATGCCTCTGGTACTGGCTCTAATGGGGAACATTTGGACGAGTATGAATCTGGAGTCTCTAATAGTTCGTGCCTTGCAGTAGCCCCAGATAGTCCAGATAATGATCTCAGAGCTGGTCAGTTTGGAGCTCCAGCCAGAAAGCCTTTTACGACTTTGGGTGAGGTGGCTCCAGTGTGGGTTCCAGATTCTCAAGCACCAAATTGTATGAAATGTGAGGCCAGATTTACATTCACCAAAAGAAGGCACCATTGCAGAGCCTGTGGGAAGGTAAGTTCGTATTTTGTGAATAAGCTCAAAGCACCTCTTTTTTCCCTGATACTGCACAACATTGCATCAGAGGGCTTGCTAAGCTACTGGATATAACTACCTGTGACATCTCTTCCTAAAAAGCTGTGTCTGAGTGAGGCAAAAATGGGAATTTCTGAGCTCTGATCTATTTAGGGTGCCAGTAAAGAATAACTAACTGTTACTAGTCTGAATGAGCAGTTGTATTTGTTGATTGCAATGATCATCATCCTTGGGTTTATGTCAGAACTCTTATAAAATGACTAAGTGCAGGAAACTGTTTTACAGAAATTACTGCATCAGTAATCCCATTACAGTTACTGAAACAAACTTGAGCATTGGGAATGGGCTGTTGGATTGCTGGCATTCCTCCTGGTTTACACGGCTGATGTACTCAGTTCTTCTCAGTCTTCTTTACTATTCTCATATTGCTTACATTATTTTAAATAGTATTAACATGTTTTTAAACATACTTTTTTTCCTGGTGGAAAAAAAAGTGGTTAACTGTAACCTGGTGTATGTGCACATGGTGAAAAATGTCATAATGAAGACAACTAAAGCATAATTTCTGTATCACTTTTTGTTGTGTAAGAAATACTTTATTGTAAAGAGTGTTCTAAAGTTTGATGTATATGCCATCTAGGTGAACACAAATTCTCATGTGATGAGTTTATTGTAAACTATTAACTTGTAAAGTATTTCCAAATATCTTTTACTGAAATACATGTCAGTGACGTAAGTAGGAACTCAGGGAAAAAATAATGATGATTCAAAAGCAGTTAAGCTAGCACTCTTGTCAGTTAGGTATTAATGAAAGTTTTAAAAAGAAATAGTAAAACCAATGAGAACTAGAATAAAAATAATTTTGGTTCATTTAGGCCTCATTCAGAGTTCTCTGAAGTTGATTAAAAGACCTCCTGGCTGCTGTAGGTGATAATTTTTGCTACCAGCAGAGTGCAGGGAAAGCAGGATGATGTGGATAAAGGCCTAAAAGAAGCAAATCTGTCAGGAAAGCTCAAACCTTTATTCCAGCTGGTTGTGGAAGCAGCCCAGCAGCACCCCCAGGCTGGCTCCTGTGAGATGGAACACGTGTCCCTTTAGGAACCAGAATGCCCAGCACTCAGTCTCTCACTGGAGGGATGCTGAGCAGCCTTTCCCAGGACACGTTTAAAGGCTGAGCACACATTCCTTGTGCTCTGCTCCAGGACTCACACTTGGTTCTGCCCATCCTGCTGCAGCTTGGTTGCAGTGGAAGTCCTGATGTGGAGCCAGTAACCACAGGTGATCAATGAGCATCACATAAAGCACATGCCTGCCTTCAGTGTAATTTTGGTTTGTATCAGGGGCCTCATTCTTCTCATGGCAGTAAAGGAGAATCTGTAAGGCATGGTAATTAAAAGGCTTGTCCATGATTGTAGCTTTGATATGTCAACTTATACTGTTACTTAGGTAATTTTTTTTTTTTAGTTGAACGAATATAACTTCAATTTTCATGTGCAGTAAAATTTTCTACTTATTTTTGTGTTTTAAACAACTTTATTGCTTGGATTTAACTGCTTCTCTGTAACGACTGAAGCCCTCAATTGCACAGATGAATGCAGAAAATTATAATATCTGTAAATGGATAAAACATGCAATGATGGAACAAGGCCAAAAATTTCTATGTGGTTGTTTTTTCTTTTTCTTTTTACATTCTTCTAACAAACCTTGAGAAGAACCACAAGTGCCAGTGGGTTTTCTTGATTATATGTGGGAAAAGGATAAAATGAAAAATCCCTCTGCTCAGTGGACAAACAGACTCAGTAGACTTAGAATGGATTGTTTTTAGAAGCTTTTGTTAGCAAATGTTTGTCTGGGCCAGATTTGCACAAGTGCAGCCAAAAGATGTGGCAGAAAGGACTCATTAATAAATGCTAAGGATCAGTGTAAGTCAGATAATACTTAGCACTTACTGCAAATTGCTTTACAGCCCTTAATTCCTGTAATGATTCTGAGCAGAGAGAGAGACCAAAGCTTTGACAGACAAGCTCTGATGAATGTGGCTGCAGTGGCTTGAGAAATGCCAGTTCTCAGCTGTCTGCTCCTGCATTCTGTTCACATCCCCAGAGCAAGTCCTGTGGGCCATGTGTGGTGTAGGTAAATCCTGAACCACAGGAATGCTTCCACTGTTAAATGTCTGAATCTCACTTAAAAGAACTGGGGAGACAACACCTTCAGCTCTTTCAGTTAATTGTTTCTAAAGGAAGTCATGGGATTAAATGTTTTGAACACAAGCTTTAGCACAACAGTTTCTTTTTAAGCTTTATTAGCATCATGACAAATCATTTTAGTAGGGGTGAATGTATCTGTTTCATTTGGGAATAAACACTGCATTTAAAAATAGTTGAGTAGCAACTGGGAAGTCTGTCTGGGTTTTTAATTTCAGAATAATAATTGCAAAGTTAAAGGATGATATGAACCATTTGGATTGATAAAGTAATACACTTACAGTAAATTTTGAGTTAAAATTAAGAACCCAGTGAATGTGTGTGAACACATTCATAAATTATATGTTATGAATTTATGTACTTTCTGTTGTCAGATGAAATCATCACCCTTGATAGGACAACCAGAAAATTTGTATGCAATCCTTTCTATTGACAACCAAAACTATATTTTTCCACTAAAATATTTTTTTAAAAAATCAGCAATTCCCCTAGCAACTAATGCTTTAACAGCTCCTAGTGAACCTGAAAACCCTAGTAACATAAAAACTTGCTTTGACACTGCTCTGTTGTTTTTTTATAGCATGATGTGCTGAGATAATGACTTGGTGATTGTTAATAACAAGTCTGACTTGTCAGTTGTGCTGGATTGTGTTCTCTGCATTGCTGCTGCTCAAGGCTGATGCAGCCTGAGAGAGGAGGTGGGGATGTTCTGTCATTGCTTCTGTTTTCTCTTTTAATATTTAAATCCTTGCATTTGGGAGCTTTCATGAATGCACAATGTGTTGTTTAAAAAAGGGTCCTAAATTAGATATTAATTTGTGTTGGGCCTTCATTGATGGTTGATGACATTGATTTTTCCATGTTCAATACTGAGTGAACTTTTGACTGGAAGTTTCCCCCATTGAACTGAAATGATGTCAAATGTCTCTAAAATATGCTGTGGTGTTGTTATTAATATTCCCTAGAATACTTGTAAATTGGGTTGAGATGTAAGTGCAGAAATCAGATTGTTCAAGTATATTTACTTTGGTTTTTTTAAAGGTTTTCCCATTTGTGAAAGGATGGATTTTATTTTTGCATTAAAATTCCAGTGTATGCTTAGTTATATTTTGGTTTTGAAATGTTTTGAGTTGTCATAATTAGAAAACATTTAAACTGGTTCTAATGAGACAAGGCTGAGCTTTCTGCACCTTTGATTTTCAGCTGTCATGTTGAGTTCAGAACCTGTGTTTGCTTATTTTAAACACCTGCCACTAAAAACTAAGTGCAGGTTACTTGCAAGTAACAGGCTGCAAAGTAGTTGTAATTTGATGTGATCTTTAACTTGGTTGAAATTTAATTAGGCTTAAACACATTTATATAAAAGTATCCTATGTAGCTTCTTGTCTATATTACAGAAATAATGCTGCTGGAATGGTAGAATATTTTTTTTTTAATTTAGAAGGCATTATAGATCATCATAATGCATAGTGAATTGCAGAGATAATATCCACCCATAATTAAATTTTGAAATTCTCTCTTGATATCTGAACTCATTTGTTAGCCAGCTGCTGCTGTTTCTAGATCTCCTGAGTGTGACATTACCTTTCTGCAGGAAATGGATGTTCATCAGTATCTTCACATCACCTGAAAAATAACCCTGAGGAACTGCTGGGGTTTTTTTTTAATAAAGACAATATAATTATTTAAAACAAATAAATCATTAGGGCACATGTTCTGCAGGATTTTAAGAAGGCAGTTGCTATTGTAGGATCATATTGTATGCAAGTGTGTTTTGGTGCACAAGCCATGCTCATGTTTTATGGTTTTGCTTGTCTGGAGGAAGCCTCAGGACTGTTTCCTGCCCAGGACTGGGGAGTTTTTAGAGCTGGTTCAGGGCAGGAGCAGCACTGCAGCTGCATCTCCACTGCACTTTGTGCTCCCTGGGCTTTGCCCCGGCCCCTTTAGCAGCCAGGGTGCACAGAATGCAGTTCCTGAGTTCTCCCTACTGTTGTGATGCTGTGGTCTTTGTATTCATGTCAAAATGAGCATTTTATAGAAATGGAGCAAGGTTTTCTTGCAGTACTAATGTCATTCAGCTTTCTTAAATGTCTTGGTTTATATGTTGTACACTTAAAACATTTTGATAATCACTGTTCCTCCTCAGCCAAAGAATAGCTTGCTGGATATGAAGAGATTGAACAGCTGGAGCTGCTAATATAGAATCACAGAATTATTTAGGTTGGATAAAAACTCTTGGGGTCATCAAGTTCAGCCTATGACTAATCACCACCTTGTCAAACAGATCATGGCACTGAGTGCCACGTCCAGTCTTTCCTTAAACACCTCCAGGAACAGTGACTCCAGCACCTCTCTGGGCAGCCCATTCCAATGTTGAATCACCCCTTCTGTGAAGAAATTCCTCTTGATGTCCAAAAACTCCTTCTAATGTCCAATTCCATGTAGATGAATTATGCTGCTGCAAAAAATCAGTTAATTAAGTTTGAATTACTGTGCCATAGCAGTCTCTCATATCTATGGAATACTTGTGCATTGAATTCCTATTTAATTCTAGGAAGTACTCATGCTTTTTCTAAGACTGAAGTTAATTCCCAAATTGTTAATTCTGTGAGGGATTGTAATGTGGTAGGTATTTATTATGCCAAACAAGTTTTAAAAACCCCACAGTGCAGTATCAGAACAAAATACATTTATGTGTTCCACAAAATAATCACCAGGATTAGTACTACAGATACCCTGGGTAGGTATTGGTCTCTGTGACTTTAATGGGGAAATACTGATTTTTTTACCTCTGTATTTTGCATTTCAGGAGTTTTGCAGACACTCAGTTGTCCAGATCCATCAGTTTATCCCATATTTGTGCCCAGCCCTGAGCAGTTTCCCCTGTGTTGCAGGTGTTTTGTGCTGCATGCTGTAGCCTGAAGTGCAAGCTGCTCTACATGGACCGAAAGGAAGCCAGAGTGTGTGTGATCTGCCACTCAGTACTGATGAATGGTGAGTGGGGAGGGAATCCCACATGGGGCATTTCCCTGGCTTTGTGTGGAGCTGCAGTCAGGGCATTTAAAAAGAAAAATATCAAAATACTTCATTTGCATGGGTGGTAAGTATTCTAAAAGAGTAAAGGTGCTTGAGAGGCTGGCGTGGAATCCCTGTGAAGAGTAGAAAAACTGGTAAGGTTGCAGTGAGTTTGAAAGCTTTCATTTGGGAGTGCTCTATCAGGATTGCAAAAACTGTGACTTTTGGGGTTTTTTTTCTGTTGATTCAGAAGTGTGCTCTGTATCCTTTGTTGTCTGAGTATATAACCTGCTACACATTTAGATGGAATGCCAAAGAGTAGAGTAATGCAGTTGTGCCTGTTCTAGATTATGCACTACAGGAGATTGGGAAAGTAGTATTTATCCACAAACTAATCCAGCTCCTCTTCTTAACTCCTTGGTGCTAGAGTAGGAGGTCTTGTCTAAATACAGGTCCACAAAAGTGGACAGCTGAGCTTAGACTGTTACTTTCAGGCATTCCTGGAGAGTGTCAAACCCAGGGTGGTGCTGTGGCCAAACGCCTGGTGAGAACATAGGACACAGGAGAGAGGTCACAAGTGGTTCTGCAGTTAACGTGTAGAACTGATAGGAAGTTCTGTCACCTCTGCTTGGTGTGAGGAAGAACTCTTGTTTCTGACCAGCAGGCTGGTCAAAGTGTATTGGTGGAATGTATTTTGTGTGTTGTTCTTTATTGTATTAACACTTCAGAGCTGTGCTATAAATGTGGGCAAACACAGAGCACTCTCTGGAGGCCTGTGAGAATCTCCAGAACTTCCCACGCTGGCAGGGATAGTCTGTCCAGCTGAGTTATGCCCGTGACACTGACACAGCTGCTGATGGAAGACTCAATGTTCAGTTTTTCTGTCTTGAACTGAGAAGGCAGAGAAATTGGATTAGGTTGAGAGAGGGCCCATGTGAGTGCTTAAATCATGAGATAACCTGTCTCATCGTGAGAAATTCCAGGCATTTTGTCTTATTAGTGGGAAGGTGAATGGGTGTCTTGGTCCTGGGGTATAAATATGTATCTGGATCACTGAAACTGATGCCAGAAGTGAATTCAGTGGTAGGAGAAAGTCTGACAGGTGCATTCTAACATGTAAAAGGTAGAATGAGAAGTCAGAGAAATTCAGGCTATAAATGCAAACTTTTAACTGTTAGGATAACTGTTCAGTAATTATCAGGACGATTTATCATGCAATCCCCATTATTGCAATTGTTTAGCTAAACTTTGGAGACTTTTAGCAAAGATTCTGACCAGGAATTGGTTAGGAAAATTTGGTTAGGAAAATGTGGTTTGTGTCAGTGTCACACAAAGTAATTTTGGCAGTGTCTTTACATATTACTGCGTAGTGGATTATTTGGGCTGTTTTCAGAAAGATCTCTTACTTTGTTGAACATCTAGACTAAAACACTAAACCTAAGGTCATAGCTTTATTTTTTCTCCAATGGGTATTGGTTCAGGTTTGGTTGAAAGTTTAACTGAGTGCTTAGTCTTGAGATGAGAATATAAAATTAGTAGACAGTATCTGTTATTAAACAGGAGTATAATTTTCTCAAAAATTTTTCAAAAAGTTGAAATGTTTCAAAAATATTTAACATTAATCAGTGTGCAGTGGTAGGTTTTAATTATTAATAAATCTTTACTCTAGGCCAAATGTGTAAGGTGACAGGAAACTGTAGGTTATACCTGGAAATTACAAAAGAGTCCCAGTAATGATGCTGAAAGGGTTCTAAACTTAAATTTTGGGATGGAGAAATGAACACATTTCAAGGTGTGCAAGAACAAGGAATTACAAATACACTTAGCAAAAGACAGCTGGCTCTGTAGTGGTGAGTAGGATTAATTTTCATCTGGGGGAAGGGAAGAATCTGAAAATATTTTCGTTGAAACCAGAGTGTTGTTTTTAAAAGACCAAATAAAACTGATCATATTATAATGATTTCATTTGGAAGCTCTCTGTCCTGTTGCCAGGGCAGATGCACATTAATGGCAGCAAACAGTGACACCAGTGCCTGGTTCCTTCCAGGGCCAATGCTGTCCTTGCCCTGTCTCCTTCTGTTCCTGTCCCTGCTGCAGTGCTTTGTGATGATGCTTTGGGTTACTGCCTAGTTAACCTGTAGCTGGATTGTATCCCACCCCTCCTGATCCTTCCAGTTTCTTTGTCAGTGCAGGTTTGGGGGTTTTTGTTCCCGTCAGTGCGGCAGGTTAAGCATTAATCTTTGCACAGTCCTGGAAGCGGGGGTAGGAGCTGTAAAAGCAGTTATTATTTCCTTTGATTGCTTGGTGCCTGGTTTGTGTTTTACTGGGGTGTGAGGGGAGGGCTGTGTGTTTTCTGGCACATTTCCATGGCCAGGCTATGTGTTTCATCAGTTTCCAATGCTATTTTTAGTGTATTTTCAGTTGATAGATATGCTGACTTGGCACTTTGCTCCATTTAAAGAAGGCTTTAAGAATGCTCTTTTACTTTTCTAATAAAGGAGCCCTGGACATGTAACTTTGTGCATTTTTAATACTTTGTTCTTTCAGGACTGTCTTAGTTTAGCACAGATAGTGGGGAGCGATTGGTGATTTCCTTTGGGCTGGTAACTAAAATAGGCAATTGCATGCAAGGATACACCTCTGGGTCACACAGCCTTAAAAGTTAGAAAGAATCTTGAAATAGCTTTCTCTATCTTCCACCTTCTCAGGAGGTAAGGCAGTCCTGGCTCTCTCCTTTGGAGGGGGCCGGGGCGGCCCGGCCTGCCCGAGCCCAGGCCTTCACGGGAGGCCCGCCTGGCCCGGGGACCCCCAGGCCGGGAGAGGGGATGATGTGCCCCCATCCCGGCCTGGATCGGTTTTTAGCAGCTGGAAAACACCCTGCCACTCTCCTTATTGGGGTGGGGAGCTGGCCCGGGGCCTGGCCGTGGACCTGGGCCCTTTATCTCAGCAGGGGGAGGGGAGCCTGCAACCTGCAGCCACTCCAAGCTGGGCCCACCCTTGAGTGGGTCACTATACCAGTTACTATAACTGGTACAGAATTGCTGTTTAAAAAGTGCTTCAGTTCAAGTAGTTTTCTCAGCTGGAATGCCAATACTTTTTTCACTGAGAAGCATTTCACTATTGGTTTTGCAGCTTGATGGGGGAGGCAGGAGGGTTTGTGTTCTGTTGAGTTCTGTTTGGGTTTTTTTTTTTGGTCTTGTTATTTCCACTTCGGTTTTCTAACAACTTGCAGCTGAGGGAACCCAAGGATGTACATGCTCTGAGACTTTAGGTGCCATGATATTTGTGCCTGACTCAAAGAATGCATTTATTTTTAACACCCTGATGTGGTTGTGGGTGCAAACACACATGAATTTTCTGACATCTTGCTACAAGCCTCCATTAGAGGTGAAAAAGAAGTAGCACTGTGGAGATAGTCTGGTTTACTCACCAGAAGAGATTTTCCTATGGTAGATGTTGTTGTAAAAGAAGATCTATGTCTTACTTTTTGGCCATTTGAATTAAGGCTCAAGTCATGCCTTCAAAATTAATAGCATAAGGGGTTTTTTACAGTTTGAATAAAAGTTGTTGATCTGTACACAACTGCCCTGGACACAAAGAAATGCAGGGTGCTTTTTATCATAAATGAAAGCTAAATCTGCTCAAGTATTTTGTGGGTTATTAAACATTTGTAGTATTTGTACTGCATTGTGATATATTTTTATAAATATATTTATGTACACATTGACTGTTTTCAATTACATCTTTTAAGAAGAAACAAAATGAGGCATGAGGAACTAAGCATCACTCAAGTCAAAGTGTATCGTAACCATTTTCAGAAAATACTTCTCTGTGGACTGATATTTTTATTGCATGGGATCAGTGCAGTTTCTCCTTGTGCTTTTCTTGCTTAATTGCAATCTCCTGGGCTGTTACATGAAGGGAGTGGTGGCTTTGGGAGGTGGCAGGGTCCATACTGACAGCAGCTGACAACTTCACACAGTGTTTTGGACTGTTAGATACCTTCCTCTGTGTTGATGGCTCTTGTTCTTTGTTTGCTTTAGCTCAAGCCTGGGAGAACATGATGAGTGCCTCAAGCCAGAGCCCTAACCCTAACAATCCCGCTGAATACTGTTCTACTATCCCTCCTTTGCAGCAGGCTCAGGCCTCGGGGGCCCTGAGCTCCCCGCCTCCCACTGTCATGGTACCTGTGGGAGTTCTAAAGCATCCTGGAGCAGAAGGTGAGAACACTTCCTTTTTCTTTCAGTTCACCTGTAGTAAGAATTTGGAAAGAATATCTGCACTTTATCCATTCCAAATAATGGCTAATGCCAGTTGTGCTATTCCTGCCCTCAGCAGGGACATCAGGTTTTTCAGGACATGTAAACTGTTCTCAGTGGTTGTGTCTGTTCATGATGCTGCCATAGGGAATGCACTAGGTGATGCCTTAAGTTCCTTCCAATCCACTTTTTGATATTTATTTTTTCCATTTTGCTGTTTTATACTCAGATTTTCCAGTTTCCTAGCCAGTGTTGCTGTGAGATGGTAAATGCTGTTTTTTACATTCTCTCCAGTGGCTCAGCCTAGAGAACAAAGGCGTGTTTGGTTTGCTGATGGGATTTTACCCAATGGAGAGGTTGCCGATGCAGCAAAGCTGACAGTGGCTGGGACAACTTCCACAGGAACCTTAGCAGTGTCTCATGATCCATCAAAGCCCATGGCCAACAACACTTTATCAGCAGAAGTAAGGGAGTGTTTGGCATTCAAAATCTTGCATTTGCCTGGGTCATGAGTGGTGTATGAGTTGCTGTGGTGACTGCAGCAAAACTGATGTAGGAAATCTGCTCAGGCTTGTCTTAGTATGTTGCATAGCAAGTGTTGTCCTTGTTTGAATGTTTACAGAGTGCTGAAACAACCATATTTTTTAAAATGAAATGAAGATTTTCGGGGCAGAGCACTAAGAATGTTTGTTGTCTGTGTGGCTTCCAACTGTTTGGCTGTACAGCTGGTGTGTGAAGGATGTTTGTGTAACACATGCTTTAAAAAAGGTGAGTTGTGGTCAGCAAGGAGTTTGAAACAATAAGATTATCATAGTGTGGATCAGAAGAATGTCACAAATTTATGTATGCAGGAAAGTGCAGATAAAATCTAACAATGTTAAGTCCACCATAGCCCGTGTAAGTGGAATTGAGACTCTACAGAGTGTTCACATGGGTGTAGGTGCTGCATTAAGGTTTTGTGAAGAAATGGGTATGTGTGGTGTTAGAGAAGGGAGGTGCAGGCTCCAAGCAGATTATCTAGCAGTAGTTCACATACAGGAGTCATCACATGATTACCTGTTGTTACAGAGCCAAATTATTTGGTGCTTCTGTTTCTCCAGCAGACACAGACTCATTCACCTACATCTCTAATAATTTAGCCAGCCAGCTCTTATATTTTTATCATTATTACTGTTTTAATGTTGTCCTTCCTTGTTGTTTGCTTCTTGTAGACTGATAATGCCTCTGTATTCTCGGGAAATATAACTCAGGTTGGCAGTCCTGTTGGCAGCGCAATGAATCTGATTCCTGAAGATGGTCTTCCTCCAATTCTCATCTCCACTGGAGTAAAAGGAGGTGAGGGTATAATTTGGCAGCCAGCTTTTATGCTTACCAGATGCAACAACCTAATGGCTACTGTGTTTATTTTAAAAATAAGATGCTGGCAGTGTGCTGAGTATTGGAAGGAATTCTCAGTAAGCACTCGTGGGTAAAGGTTGGGCCACTCCTTTGCACAATTGGTCCTTATTTGCATCCAGGAAGGGCCCCACCTTGCAATTCCTGTAACAAGTAAAACATGAAGCAAAAAATTAACTGCAGTCCAGAAACATGTGCTAATTTCTTCACTAATCGGACTGTGGGGAATGTTTCACACAGAGATAGGTTTTAATTAGACTTTATGAATATTCATGCTTCCCTTCTCTGAAATTCTGTTGGAACATGGGCTCTGTCTGAGGCATCCCCAAGCACTGCATTCAACAGCACTGTTGCACATCTTGGCCCACAGTGCAGCTTTTAGTCATTGTGATGTTCCCTTATAGAGGATCCAAATGGAGGAAGCTTCAGAAAGTTAAAAACTAATTTTTAAAAGATGAGAAATATGTATTTGTTTATGTGAAATTGCTTTCCACAGTCTGATTCATTACGTCCTTTAATACATTCCTGGAATGAACTTTTTTTCTCTTCTTTGGTTGTTTTATTCCTATTAGATATTTTGCTGACACAATACATTTCTAATGTTAAGCTAGAAGTAACCTTTTATTTCAGGATAGTGTCAAAACAAAATGTGAGCAGCGTTTAATTTCAAAACAGATTTGTTCCATCCTGTGTTAGCTGTTCATGGTAGTCCAGGACTGATGACCTTCTGCCTCACTGTGATTTAAGTAACAATTCTTAACTTCTTTGTCATTTGGGATTTCAGTTGACATTGTGACGCATTTCTCAATTTGATTTCAATTTTCTCCTCCAGTTGATACTGAAAAATAGTTATTTTCCTGAAACAAGCTGCACCTTTCTAAAGGGTGTACAGAAGATATCTCATAAATTCTGTTGAAGTTTGAAAATACCAGCCTAGGAAGCAATCAATCAAAGCAGCAATACTTATTTAAGTGTTTGTCTAAAAGGTCAAAACAGTAAAAAGAATTAGAATTGGGGTTATCTGATTATAATATAGAGTCTGTACCAGTAATTTATGGATTTCATTGTGTTTGCTTCTTTCGTAGACTATGCTGTGGAAGAGAGACCTTCTCAGATCTCTGTCATGCAGCAGCTGGAGGATGGTGGCCCTGACCCTCTAGTATTTGTTCTAAATGCTAATTTGCTGTCCATGGTAAAAATAGTAAATTGTAAGTTTTTATTATTAAATAAGTCCTAGTCTGTGAGAGGGGAAATGTTATCTAGATTATTAGTAGGAGCAGCAGCACTTTTATTAAGTAGGATCATCTCTAAAAATGTGTAGAGGTTGAAAACTTTGTACTGAGACATATTAAGTTAAACAGCAAAAAGACCCTTTTGTAGTGATTTAGGTATCAATACAGATAATTTTGTGTAGAAAATATAAACTGGACTGATAGAGGCTCCAGTCTCAGGTTTGGAGATCAATGTCTCCTGTAGAGCTTGGTAGGGCAGGGTATTTTATCATCCATTTTCCTTTGGTTGCTTCGCTTATTCCCCTGTCATCCCATTCTGGAAAAAGCAGATGGGATCCTATAATAATGCAGAGGTTCCATTCCCCTGTGCACCTCTGCTGTCCCTTTCTGTCCTGTGCCTGTGCTGAGGGAGGAGTGGGGAGGCAGATGGATGGCTTCTCATGCCAATTCTTCAGCTGATCTCTGCTGGATAGAAACATGATGGACAAATTGGGAAGGACAGTTTTGTATTATTAAATTGTTTATAAACCTTTCAGCATCTCTTAGATTGCAGTTTTACGTATGTATAAAAAGGTAATATATTATAGACAGGTTTTATTTCAACAACTTAGTATTCTCAAGAAAAGAAGCTCAGAGCGTGTGTCATTATTAACATCCCTGTGAAGCAGAACAACACAGTGGGGTCTCATGGAGACACCTGACATCCAGCTCTCTCTATTAAGAGAGATGTCACTGTTGGAAACTGTTCTAGCTGTCAGGATCATGGTACACACAGCCACCAGCCTGGCCTGCTCCCAAGGCTCCTTCATTCACATTTAAATCCTGTCCTTTCATTTGAATACAGAAACTGCTAAAAGTCTGCTCTGTGGTGTTAATCCCAAGATCTGACTGGGAGTTGTAATACTCTGGCTTTTCCTTAGCTGTAAACTGGGAATTACTGAGCTGCTCTTGTGTTGGATGTGCTTGCCCTCATGGTAACAGATGTAGGACGTAATTTGTGTGGCAGATAACACAACAATACATGCTGTAAAACTGCTCCTTGCAAGAGCTGCCTTCCTGCAGTGAAATTTAGGCCCCCTTTTTGCAGTTCTGCTCTGCTGATGCATGTTTCCCTCTGTGCAGATGTGAACAGGAAGTGCTGGTGTTTCACCACGAAGGGCATGCACGCCGTGGGGCAGTCGGAGATCGTCATTCTCCTGCAGTGTTTGCCTGATGAGAAATGTTTGCCTAAGGATATCTTTAATCATTTTGTGCAACTTTACCGGGATGCCTTAGCAGGTAGGAATGCTCTCTGTTAAAAATGCTTTGAATAGATGATCCTACAGGGTTAAATGCATTTTTGTCACAGCAAATGGCTCTTTTTGAAAAAAAAACCAAAAACACAACAAACAGGAAAAGTGAATAAGGATCAAAGCTGATAGGGGGATGCGTTGTTGGTTGTCAGTATCCAGTGCTGTAATCATCTTACCACATAAAATGCTGGTAACCTGGGGAGCTGTTCCAAAGGTCTTCCAGCCAGAAGGAAAATGTTGAGAATTCTTGTGGATAGTATGTTCAATATCTCCCAACCAGGTAGTTCAGAAGTTTGATTCTCGTAGTGTTTATTCCTACATTATGGAGAATCTATTTCTGTTTTAAAATAATATATGTATATGTGTGCCCAGAATGAGCTTTAGAGCATTTCAGAAATTATCCCTGAATTTTGAATTTTTGATTGCAAGATTTTTATATAAACCATGGCACATTTTACGTTTGCTGAGTAAATAGATTTCCACTTAGAGGTATTATTGTTGGACCATAGAATTCAAAAATCCTTGCATAAGGAAAAAACTCAAGTATTTGGTTCCACTGATCAGAAAATACAGCTGTTTTCCAGAGGTGAAATTGGATCACATTAAGGTTATATGCTGAAAATACATTTACAAAAGGTTCTGCTTATCATTTGTAATGCCTTTGGAGTGATTGAATCCAGTACTTTAAAAAAATAATGAAAGATACTTGTTTCCTGAAATATCTTTGTGCAACAAAGGTCAGCTTGTCCAGAGAGATTACCAGGTTCAGAATGTATTATTATCTCAGGCCATAATGGATCTTGTGTGCATGGCAAACAACTACTGTTCTAAACCTCAGTTCATTTTCTTTGTCTTATAATGATGTTCTTCAGAGGGAGATAGATATGAAAAATGGCAAGCATGTGTATATAAATGTGTATATATGTATATTGCAGATATAAATCCAGCTTGCTGTGTATATTGCTGTGAAGTTCTGTATAATTACACTACAGAAATACATAATTTATAACTCCTACATAATGTATTTGAAATTCTTTTTTTAGTACTGTAGTGGTAGTAATTTGATATCCTACAATTCCACTGGTGCAAAGAGCTGCTTACTATTGTACAATTCTTAATCAGAAACCGAATGTCGCTGTTGAAGAATTCCACTGTGTGTTTTCTGTTGGTAGGATGTGCTGTGAGTTGTGTTTCAGGCATGAAGGATGAGTAGACAGACACCTCCAGTTACTGTGTAATGCCTGCAGGTTTTGTAGATAGTGCACCTTGATAAACTCCCAAAGCACTTGGGAATGCTCTCTCAATATCCATCGTCTTTCCCTTTCCAAGGCACGCGTTGTTTGAGAGGCAGAAGGATCTGTTAGCATATTTGGCTGCTTTAAACATTATCCAGGCAGAGAGGAGGTGATGCTGTAGGGGTTTCACTTTGGTGTCTGTAATCCCTTGGAAGTGGTTAGCAGTTCTCCTCTTGTAGGTGGAGCCGTGCTTTCTAAGCTGTTCATTTCAGAAGTACTGCACCTCTCCTGGCAGTGAGATGATTTAGACATTTAGAGCAAACAAGAATTCCCAGTAGAATTTAGAGACTATTTAACAGCCTGCCTCACCATTTCATTTTTCATTATATAATACATTGGCTTAAATATGTTCTGTATCAGGAAACTGGAATAAATTCTGTGAATGTTTTTATTTATTTCCTTTAGTATAAGTTTTTTCAAAAACAGTAATAAAATAAAAAGGCACATACAGTACTTTTTATTGGAATGGAAACAAGAATTATTTTTAATATTGTTGATTTTGCTTTGAATTGAGTTTAGATTTCTTGGTCTTGTTTTCAGCGGAAAAACACAGCATCCCTTTTTGTTTGTTCAATTAAAGCCCAATCCATAGCAAATTATTCCTTCATGAGTCACATGAATTTAGGAGTTTGAATTCTGTGCTCAAGCCTAGAAGCACGAAGTACATGTATGTACTTGTGCCTCTTCCCAGATGTTTCCTCTTTCCTGAAGGGATAACTTGTTCTGGAGGCAGAGTCCTGCCCTCTGTGTGCTGGGTGTTGTTTGCAGGCTGGCTCTGGTAGGGTGGCAGCAGAGAGATTTTGGAGGAAAAATGGCATTTTTCATTATAGGCTGTATGCATGTGAGTTATAAAAACCTAAAGTCAGTTAAGGCAAGTCTTTGTTGCTGCTCACTTTTCCTCACTTTACTTTTCCTCTGGCCCCTCTGTCGTCGAGCTCCCTGCTGTGTTGCTTTTCATGTTTTGAAATTGGAAGCTAATGATTTCTGTTGTGGTTGTAGTAGTTGTAGTGCTGTTGTAGTAATCCCATGATTATCCTTGTCTGTTGGCTATAAGCCTGGCAGTGAATGGGAAAATGAGAACTTCTGTCCCTCTGAATGGGTACTTTGAGGCAGTTGGATGTGTTAATGTAGTGCTGCCAGAGATGCCCTAGTGCATCAGCTCTGTGCTGGAAGACAATAAAAGCTACTGTTACTTTTGTAGTGGAAATGTAAATCTGGCAACTGCCTGAAAATCCTTTGTGGTCACCCTGGTTTTTGGGGATATTCCTTGTGAGGGTGGGTCTATCCCAGACACAGTTAGTGCATTTTTTTTTACCCAGCGTGGTTTTAATTAGATATGGTGGTAGTTAATAGGATATCTGTAAAGAAGCCCATGTAGATGTTCTGAGCAGAGAACAGGTTAACCTAGCAATACACCCCTGCAGCTGGTCTGTGGAAAGGTGGAGATAAAATCAAACTTCATATGAGGTGTGTAAGTGATGTTAGGAAGGCTGCCACAGAGTAGCCTGAGAAAGTTTTGGATGCTGGCAGCTGCTGCTCTCACTGATAGGAAGTGAAACATTATGGCCCTTGGCAATAGGAGAAAGTTCTTTCCAAATTACTTTCTGATGTGTTTCAATAAAGAGGTGCCATGGCCAGAACTTTGAATGTGGAGCTGATACGGTTTTTCTCAGTGCTGGCATCTGCTACAGATGTGTTGGGGTATCATTCATGGTCTTGGCTCTTCTGTGGCTCTTTGTGGCTCTTGAAGTGATTGGGTTTATGTTCCTTTTCCAAAGGAAATGTGCTCATTTGCTCTTGAAGAAAATCCATCTGGCAAGATTGTTCACAGGTAAATACTGCTTTGCATCTCCTGCTGCAGGACTGGGGAGCTGGGGTTTTCTGGATGCCAGCAGGGTTTGGTACATGGCAGTTCCTGGCTGCTCCAGATGGCAGTGGAATGAGGCTGGATGAACTTCCCCAAGCCACAAATAAATACCTTGACTGAGTCTGGATGCCATTACCTTTTTTTGACCTGGCATTAACCAAAAGATAGGAAGCATACATTAAGAATATAGCCTCACTGTTTTTTGATAAAAGTACCTAACTGGCTTCACAGCACATTGAGGGCAATAAACCAATGCAGGAATCTTTCTTTTTTTCCCCCATCTACCTTTCCTGGTATAGACTATTTTGAGGCCAGAAGGGATTGCCAAATCTAAGTGAAGTATTCAAAACACCGTGGATAAAAGCATCTTTTTTTTTTCTGGAGAACTTTGTAGAGATGCTTTAAGATTTAAAGTCAAGGATAACTCAGTATAATTGAGAAGAGAGTAAGTACTGACCTACCGCAGACCTGCTTTAGATGCATCATGCACACTTAAAGCACTTCCTAAATAATGTCAGTTGTCTGATGTCAGGTGCTGGAACTTAATATATGGAAAGGCACCTTTCTGCTCACTCTGAGATTGCCTCATTAGAAAGGAAGTTGTGATATGTTTTAAATTAAATTACATGCTTTTGCAAAGGATAGTTATTTTTGAAGGTTTTTCTGACGCCTACACTTTCTCTACAAGCCTCTGAAACAGTTCTGTGCTTAAAATGTGTAATGGTGCAGTGGGTTGGGTTTGACAATGTCAGGCTGGGAATAGCAACTTCTTGGTGGGACCTTGGCTTGGAGTCACCTTCAGAGACAGGGCAGGAAAGACTGACAACCCCTGGTCAGGGCAGTAATGTTTGAGGGACAAGCCCAAAGAGGCTTTTTTTTTTACTTGGTTGTGCTGGCTGAAAAGGGCACTAAAGAAGTGTGTAGGAAAACATTTGCTTCTTCCCATGCTGTCCACATCCAGGCACTTAAGCTGTTATAAATAATGAATTGCAGCACAGCTACCTAATCCCAGTAATTTGTCCTCTTAAAGTGGTGGCGGGCTCTTGGAGCTTGCACTGTGCAAGCTGCTTGTGCCAGAAGGAGTAATTTATGATGCTGTGGCTTATGGAAGGAAAGGGCTGAACAGCTGAGTTGCAGATTCCACTCTAAGGGTTTTTTCCACGTTTCCGTTGGCTGAAAAATTCTCATTAAGGCATCCCAGGCGTGTGAGCCTTGCAGCTCCATCTCCTGAAACGGAAAAAATAAGTAGTCATCCCCTTGTGCTGCAGCACTTGGCACCAGTCTCAAGTGGAAATGTCTGGTTGCTTTGTCATTCCAGTGGGCAGTGCCACACGTCTCAGATCCATACGGGGTTGTTCAGCTGCACTTTGCCTGGCCTCGTGCACACAGAAGAAAGAAAGGGGGCAGAATTCAGGGCAGTTTGGCAGTTCAAACACGTCATACACTTGAAGGGTGAAAAGGATTACTGTGGTCCTGTTGCTGGAACTGAGAACCTCACCAAGTAACTTCATTATCAGGCCTGTAGCTCTATTTGGGTAAGAACAGATGGGAAGGGGAAAAGGAAGTATAAATGAAGAAGAGGCGATTAGTGAGGGTAGGTGGGAACTGCAAAAGAAAAAAGAGTGCCAGCAGCTATTTTAGTTAAGTGAAAATCTTTCTCATGAACACCAGTGGATACACTGGTTTGCACTCACTAGCAGGATGCCCATGTTGGTGTATTGGTGTTTCACTGAGCAGGCATTAGTGTCCCAGCAGAGCTGCATTTGCACACGGGCAGGAGCAGGGATTCTCAGCAGCTGACATTTGATGTGGCTCTGTTATTCATGGTAGTTTGACCAGTAGCTACTTTTCATCAAGTATGCTCATCTGAGAAGCTGTAGCTACTTTGAGAGTTCTGGAGTTTGATCTGGGTGATCATGTCAGCTTAGGCCTGTGTGTATCTGTAAAATTACTGGTTGGCTTTGCAGGACAGTGGCAAGCTCTGAATGAGCCTCACCCTGCTGTGGGATGCTGGGCTGCCAAAGCTGTCACTTTCTAACAGGGAACCTAATAACTTACTTTGTGCAGCATTTATGAGTACAGAAAAAAAAATCCACAAGGGAGCCCTGAAATTTGAAAAATAAGGAAACCTCTGAGCTTATTTGTTAGTTGGAGTATAAAAGGAGTCTTTTGCTAACAGACCTGCCAGTCAATATATGTAAAGCTGGAGGACCCAAGGTCATGTGAAGGACAGTATTGAGTGATGATTGTGCCAAGGTGGTCTGAAGGGATGCAAAGCTGCCTGGCCACATTTCCAGAGGAAGGGCTGGAATAGCTGTATTATTATAACTTGTATTACTGAGGATGTCAAAGTATCATTTCTGTGACTCATATTTTTACTTAATTAAAACCTGGCATTTGTCTGTGTGTGTATCATGTGTGTAAAAGGAAGAAACTCCAGGTAGTGTGTCCAGTGGACATGCAGATGGAGACCTGCACATCACCACTTCGAGTTGAGATACAGACACTCTGTTATGAGGTGGTGAAGGAAGAGCAGAAACTCCTACTTAGCAGTCTCTGCAGGTGGGAAAGCCTGGGATTGCTCCAGAAGCCCAGGAGGTCTGCATGAGTACCTCAATCCCATGCAATTCATCATGAGTGGTGCGATCAAGCACACCACTCTCTCTGAAATTGCCTTATTCTTTGAGAGCAAATCAGCAATATTAATATTCACATCTTCCTATGCAGAATTGTGATCAGCTGTTCTGTACATTATTTGCATGCTGTTGTTGTCATTTCATAAAAGGAATCACACCATGGTCCTTTGCTTCGTTGTTAAATGCTGTGTTGGATGCTATAATAACCTAGCCAACATTCAGATTCATTCAGCCATTTGACTGTAAACATTTTTGGAAATTAGAAGCATCAAAGAGTAAAAATGTGAATAAAAATTAGTGATGTTTCTCCCCTGTGTCTCTCTCAGTTGCGTTTTGCATTAAGTGTACTAATGAAATAAAGAGTCTTTTGTGTAATTCTTTAAATGACCCAGATTTTCAATACATGTCTGAGCAGGCACCCCAGTGGTTTGCCTAAATGGAAGGACAACCAGGGGACATTAACTGTTTGACCAGGTGCACATCCCTCCTAAAATGCAGCTGAATCCAAAAGTTTATTTCAAACAACAGCAGCTTCTGCAGTGGAAGTCCCTTGGATATCTGTAAGGCACTGAAAAAAGATGTTGTGTGGGTGTGTCTGTAGTGCCAGGGGGAGGTTTCACCTTAGCAGCAACAGTGGCCTGAACTCTCCTGTGATGTCCTGAGAGGGCAGTGAGTGCCTGGCACAGGTTTCCCAGAGCAGCTGTGGCTGCCCCATCCCTGGAAGTGCCCAAGGTCAGGTTGGGGCAGTTTTGCACTGGAGGTAACCTGAGCACTCCTGTACAGCAAATCATTGTTTCAGGTATGGTTAATACACATTACTGTTCCAGGAAGCAAAGTGAATTTAACATGGACTTTTTTTCCCCCTTCTGAAAAACTCCTGACATTCTTGATACAGCTTTCAATCCAGTGAAGTAATGAACTCTTTTTTTTTTCCCCCCACAGGTAACATTGTTGGCAACCTGGGACACTCCTTTTTCAGCCAGAGCTTCCTTGGAAGCAAAGAACACGGAGGGTTCTTGTATGTTGCAGCAACCTATCAGTCCCTGCAGGACCTGGTGCTCCCAACCCCACCATACCTGTTTGGCATCCTCATCCAGAAGTGGGAGACTCCCTGGGCCAAGGTGTTCCCCATCAGGCTGATGCTGAGGCTCGGAGCTGAATACAGGCGTGAGTAGCAGGCACTGCTGGAGTAACTTCTGCAGGGGGATGGATGAATTCTGCTTCAGGGAACACCCCCCAGCCATGGACTGTTAGCTGTCAGAGCCACCCAGGCTCAAACAGGCAAGGAAGAGCTGTGTGTCAGACCCACACTGCAGCACTGAGGTGCTGATGGGACCTACAGCCTTTTTTATGACTCTGCTGGGTCATCAGGGAGGTTTTTGTGGAGACAGATCTGGTTCTGAGCATGTTTGTATCCATTTAGTGGCATTTAGTGATTTGAGAGTTATGTGCAGAACAAGTCAGATTAGCTGGTGTAGTTAGCACAAGGGAGAGAGCCTTTGAGGTGTTAAACTCTTTCCATGCTGAAATAAAAGACCATTTGCTTTTAGGTTTTAAAAACCCTGTTCATTTTCCAGAGAGTAACAATATGTGTGCAGGGACAACAAACTTAGCAGTTTGTTGCACAAATTCTGTTGCAGCTAATAATAAATTGGCTGGAGAGAATGCTTCATCTGAACAAAATCTTAGCAGTTACCATGAAATTAGCATAAAGTTAAGATAAAATAATTTTCAAAAGACATTTACCATTGTTGGAGCAAAGACATTACTGGCAGTTTGTCCATCATGAGGGGCCAAAAATTGTATGTTTTACTCATCTACAGTTTTGATTGGTATGTCTCATTAATCTAAATTACTATGAGACTGGTTGTTAATTTTTCCCAGAACTCTTTCAGAACATTTTAACAAAGTAACTGTTATAATATGCTATACAGACATTTGTCACTTTAGTTTTTAAAATTTTGAGGACACTGGGAATTTTCCACAAACTATGTGTATTGCTGGAGGAGGAAAATAAAATCCTCAAAATTTGCCTTCTGAGGATGAGGACTGAAGGTTAAACTTGTCCAAAGAAACATTCATGTTAAAAATTTGCAGGTTTTTGAGTGTATCCACAGGCATTTTTTAAGTAGTGCATTTATTCCCATCAGTATTTAGAAAAACAAACAAAAATGCTCATATTTTGGATGTGACATCTGTTTCTGAGCACAAAAAGAAGTGTTTTGATAGGGACAAACAAAAGTACCTGCTCTGATATATTGGGAAGCCTTTGCATCATTCCTACAGCTGTGGTTTGGATTCAGGCAGATTCCCTGGAGCTGTGCCAGTTGTGACTGCAGGGCACTGCCTCAGTTTCTCCCTGGAAGGTGCTGCTTTTGTGGCCCAGGTTTCCTGGCTTTCCTTCCATCCTCCTGGCTGGTAGAGCTGTCAGAACCCAGCATTTGTGCAGTTGCTGGCTGTGCAGATCAGATGCTGGAGGCCCTCGGGTTGCTGGGTGTGCAGAAAACATCTGCTGGGCATCCACAGCTCAGCCCAACAGCTCAGGCTCAGGGAATTCTGTGCATCTGGGATGGAGCTGAGCTGCTGCTTGACACCAGGGTGGCAGACACAGGGAATTCAGCCCTGGCTGGTGCCTCAGGGCACTGTGCATGGGTTGGTTGCTGTGTGGTGTGTGGTGCTTTCAGGTATCAAATCAGTGTGCAGAGGCTGGAGCTGATTTCCATCAGGAAATCCTCATGTTATTCACATGATGCTGAGTGCTCTGCAGTCCCTTCTGACCACACTGGGAACTGGGAGTGTGGCATTTGGGGAAATCAGGCTGAGTGTTTGCCTGAGGATAGCTTAGGAATCCTCCTTCAAACATGTGTTTAGGAAACCTTGGCATTATGTACCAGTGCATGAGTCATGTTCCAAGCATTGTGATGGCTTCTGCTGCAACATAACGTAATGCAGCCAGATCCCTGCCCTGCACTCAGAATTGCATCACAGATGTTTTACAGGTATGGATGTCAGCCAAGGAATGCAGATCTTTTACATCACTGACATACCATAAATGTCCTTTAAATTGTTTTTGATGTACCCCTGTGGAGTTTGCCACACTCTCATGAAATAATGAAAACAGGAAACAAAATAATCTGGGTTATCACTTGAATGTCACGTGTCAGCCACAGAACTGAAAGACTGATGATGCTGTAGTGGAGAGCAGCAGGATGGTTGTACAAAAATAGAAGCCATTTCCAAGTAGTAGCCTGAAAAAAGCACTTAAAAAGGTCATCTTTGCCATCAGGGCCCAGGTCACTCAGCTCAGCCCTGCAGTGTGGCATCTGTAAGCTTTCCACATAATTATTCTTGTTTCTAGCATGGTGGGCAAGCAGCCATGACACGTGTAAGGTCATTATAATGTTGAACCCTTCTGCACTTTTGCTTTTTGAATTCCAGTCTTCCCAGTCTCTTCTTTAGCTGCTGCTGACCACATTCAACCAAAGAGATGATATTTAGGTCTGGTTTTGCAGAATCTGAGTACATACATTTCCATCTGACCTGTTCTTTTGTGTTTTATTCCAGTTTATCCATGCCCACTTTTTAGTGTCAGATTCCGTAAGCCTTTGTTTGGAGAGACTGGCCACACGATCATGAACCTCCTTGCAGTAAGTCTGTGATGGAATTTGTGCATTCCATCAGTGTGAGTGGATCTGGGTGGGGACATGGGGGCTCCAGGTGCAGGCAGTAGCTGGAAGGTCCAGGAGATGCAAGAGGAAGTAGTGGGGATTTGGGAGAATTTCCCTGCTGTTACTGAGAGGGGGTGTCAGCTTTCAACAACACAGTGAATTGTAACAAGGTACCCTAATCAATATCCCAAAGCTGCCTACTGCAGGATGTTTGGATCTTGGAATAAGTGCATTGTTTGCTCAGATTGCTTCCTCAGAAGTGCTGGGTCATCACAGTGTGCAGTCACAGCTCTCTGATTACACAGTGCTCCGACTGAAGGGACGTTATTATCTCTTCCTACTTTGCAAATATTTTCAATATAGGAAATTCTCTTTGATGCATGACTTAATCTCACTGCTAGAAAAACTAATAACTCTATGTAGTAATGTTACGGAACACAGAGAGCAAATTTTCTTACATACAGTGATGAAATTCAAGTTGGAGAACATTAATTTTGATGTAAGAAAATGTGTGAAATGACTAACAGTCACAATGATATTTTTTCATTTGTGTACTGCAATTACATGGGTTACACACTGTGGTGTCTCTGTCCCTCCCTGCCTTCCAGTCAGAATACAATTATTTGAATGGGCTAAGTAGTAGTCACCAGGATAGTTATGAAACCTACAGTGTTAATGATGATCATCAAGCCTAACTTAAAATCTTGTTTTAATTATCAGGACTTCAGAAACTACCAGTACACACTGCCTGTGGTCCAAGGTTTAGTGGTTGATATGGAAGTCAGAAAAACCAGCATCAAAATACCTAGCAACAGATACAATGAGGTATTGCTTATAATACATACATTTGTGTACAATGTCTTTGTGATTGGAGTACCTGGGATCTAGAGGAATTTTTACTTATTCACTACCACTAAGGAAAGAGGCCTCCAAAGCAAACAGTACCTGTGTGATGCACACAGCTTTTGGAAGTGAATGAGCCTGGCTTCATAGGAAGAATGCAGTTCCATTTAGTATTCACTAAACTCTTAAACTCTTTTTCTTCAGATTTTTGAGCTATTTACACAAAGTATCATATGTTTGATTTGAGCAAGTAAGTTGACAAACTTTACACTCGAGGTAAACTAGGAAAAAAAAATGCATTAGCTTTTCTCATTTGTGTTGTGTGTTCCCACTCAAAGCATTTTGTAGTATTTGTTGGATTGCTGATTATTTTATGTAAAAGTTCCCTCAACATGAAAATTTTATACTTGATTTCTGGTGTGAGAAAATCAGTCAGCCTCTGTAGGAGTTAGTGCTGCTAACTAGAGAAAGCTGGGGGAGGAGGTATTTGAACAGTAATGAAAGGGAACAGTGGAGAAGGGGATTGATTTCGTGTTCTGTCTGAAGAGAAGGGGGTAACTTGGTAGTTTGAAGCCTGTCAGAGCTGGAGTGAGAGCAAACCTCCTGAGCAGAGTGGTATTTGTAAAAGTTCTTGTAAGAGCAGAGCAGAATGCAGCTTCATCTCAAGAGGGAATTTCCCTGCAAGAAGCATTTTAGTAAAATAAGTGAGGGAAAAAAAAAAGATTGAAAAAAGTGTTCTTTTATGAAGTTTGAAAAAGATGAAATTGATGAAGATAAAGAGTCTGTTAAAAGGTGTTTTAATTTTTGATGCAGTTGTGCCAGAACAGAAGAGGTCAGTGAGGTTTGAATGAATTCAGTCTGGAATGGCACAGACAATGCAGTTCAGTGTCAGCTGTGCCTGGTGTTTGCAAGGTCTCAGCTCCACTTGTACCAGACAGGGACTGAGCAGGACTGAGAGGGAATTCCTGTGTCAGGGATGTAGCAAAACCTCTGCCTTGTGCTTGGGTTCTCTTCCCGGTGTGATGCAAGGATTCAACTTTTTAAATGGAGAAATTGTTACTTTTTAAACATTGTTCATAGCTTATGATTCATTTGAAAAGTTGTATTAATAGGAATTTTACATGAGTTTACTGTGAATTAAGATTCACAGATTCACAGAATATTCTGAGTTGGAAGTGACCCACAAAGATCATCGAGTCCAACTCTTAATGGCCCATACAGGGATCAAACCCCTGACCTTGGTGTTACCATCACCCTCCTCTAACCAACTGAGCCACTCTCAAGATGAATTAAATAATAAGATCTTTACTTTTATTTAATTAGAAAGGACTGTTACTCAGATGTTTTCACTATGTAAAAAGTGAAAAATTAATTTGAAATCTCATGTGTGTATTAAATGAGGAGAATTCAACCTGTATTTAACAAATCACACATGAATATATAGGTTTTCTATTAAATACATACTTTTATCTTTAAAACTATTTGAATTTTCTAAAGCTTAGAGGTCCCTAGTTCCCTGTTTAGTCCCTCAGCAAAGGTGACTGTAATTTCTTAATCACTTGCCTTCTAAGGAAGCACAGTTGCCACATCCAGTTGTTTCTCCTTTTGCTGAAGGCAGCTGCTGGGTTCCACAAATGTGGCTGATCTGGAGCTAAAATCCAGTTTCTGGAGCATGACATGATCATCTGGATAATGAAAGACACAGTCGTCTGATGCAAAATCTTAATTAAATTTCCTCCCCAAACATTACACCTGTGCACATTTGTCAATAGCCAGCATCAGTTAATGTTCCTGACACTGTAATTAGGGTTTTACGTGGAACTGAGAGAGACAAATGTGTTGTGTGTAGCCTGCATGCTTTATCAGCTCCAGGAAGCAGAGGTGGGAGTGTGAGTGCTGTTAGGAGATGTCAAATAATTCTGCATTTTCCTGGGTTTTCACTGTGGGGGGATTTCTGTCATTTAATTTGACTTTTTTTTTATTTTAAGCAAACATGTCATTTTCATGTTTGAAACAAATTCCAGAGTTGGGTGACTCCCTCAGTTTTCTTTTGGATCAAAAATCACTGAGTCTTGAGCCCCCCACGAAGAGGAATAGTGGAGAAAAGAAAAGAAACTATAAAATCTACCAAGGGTATTTAGGCAAGGCGTGTAACTCGGTGTGTGTTAGATAATAGTCAGCAGAACTGAAGGGCAAATGTGTCACAGACTTTTTTGGATGCTTTCTGGAGGCCTCATTTGCCAAGAAAGAAAATTTGGATGTTTTTTCAATGTCCTAAATTGGGACATTGATCCCAGTTTCACCAGTTGATGCAGATGAAGCGCAGAGACACCCAACCTTTGGTGTCTGGTTGAGGCAGAACAGGATGAAATGGCCCCAGTCTGAGAGCCCATGTGGCACTGAACTGTGGAGGGGCATTTGTGATTTGTGTCATTAAAAACTGTAGGTGTGTAAACAAGCCAAGTATTTCCTCCCAGGGTTTTTCTCATGGTTTTTTTCCCCATGTATTTTTAAAACCAGGTAGAGATAACAGCTTTTGCAACTTCTGTAGCTCAGCTGTCCCTTATACCACTTACCTTAATTGCACAAAAGATGGCACTTTAAAGCATCCAGGCAGTAAAAGACCTAAACCCTCTTCTCAAAAGCAGTTTATGGTTCTGAGTGCTAAAACCTGACATGGAATATGAGAACTTGAGAAGCTTCTGATTACACTGCTCCAAGAACCACCTATTTATGGAAGTGCTTGATGAACTGGGTGGAAATGCTGAAGCTTTGTGTTTGCAGATGATGAAAGCCATGAACAAATCCAACGAGCACGTGCTGGCAGGGGGAGCGTGTTTCAACGAGAAGGCAGATTCACATCTGGTGTGTGTGCAGAACGACGATGGCAACTACCAGACACAGGCCATCAGCATCCACAACCAGCCCAGGAAAGGTGAGGGGAGCCTGGCTCTGCTGCTCTGCACGGCTGCTTGGCCCCTGTGTTGCTGCCCCAGCTTTGTGGGGCTTTGTGAATTGGCTGCAGCTGGATTTGGCTGGGTTTCGCCCAGTTTTTGTTAGAGAAAATCAGTGTGACCACTGGCATCCCTGATTGAGCAGCTCTGTGCTGGAACTGGCTTAGGCAACACCTCTCCATTAATAATGAGAGCTGGCTTTGGCATTTTTGGATGTGCAGGTGACGTTGTGGTTGCCTGTGCTTTGACCTACACTATGTGAAAGAAAGACTAGATTCAGTAGGACAGAGTTAAATAGGAATAACCAACCACAGCAGCATTGTAATAATCTTCAAGAAACTTCTCATTTTCACCTTAATTAGACCATCTAATTTCCAGGGTATATTTTTGTTACAGTAGGCTGAAAGGCTGCAGCAGCTGTGTGCTGAGAATTTAAATGTTGTGGGTTTGGGGACATTTCTGGCAAAGACATTTATACAATCTCCAAATGAGAAAAAAACAGGCTGGATGTTGGATGAGTTGGATGTTCTGCAAGTATCACTGGTGACTCCAGCAAATGTACTGGCATGGAATGTCACTCAGGACTGATGGTCTGGTCTGACTTCTGTTAACTTCACCTATGGGACAAGAAGAGGGATTTCCAGCAGGAATTTCATGATGCTTAGTAGTCATTGAAGATAATTTCACTTTAAGGCAGGTGGCTTTGAGCTGTGGCCTTGCCAGTGGGTTGGTGTTACAGTGTGACCCATAAACAGCTCACTTACAGTCTGCCACCTGTGTGGGAACATCTAGAAGTTGTGTACTTGGTTACCCAAAATCAGTAATTCTGAAACTCAGAGGTGTGTAGGGCATGGAGAGGGAGAGTGATAAAGTACAAGCATTCATTAACTTAGACAAAAACTGTTGTCCAGTTTAGAAAATAACTGGGTGATTTGCCTTTGCATATCCAAGCTTATGATGTGCAATAGAGGCACCATAATTCCAAGCAGCATCTGTCCTGATTCAGGGTAATCACCTCTCTGGCTGACTGAGCTGATAGCTGATTCTTGGGTAAGGCATTGCTTTGACGAAAGCCTCACTAAATCTTTCCTGTTGTTGTTGTTGCAGTGACTGGTGCCAGCTTCTTTGTGTTCAGTGGAGCTTTAAAATCCTCTTCAGGCTACCTTGCCAAATCCAGTATAGTGGAAGGTAAGAACTGAACTGCTTGCTTAAAACACTTCTCTTTGCCCACCTAAGCTCTGCAGCTAGCAGGGATCTCTCTGCTCATATGCCTTGGGCCTTGGAGTCTTGCTGCTGCTTCAGCTTTATCCTGCTCCTTAGCAAAACCCACCCTGCTCCCTTTAACAAGGAGGAATCTGTGCAGATGCTACAAAACAGGGTCACAAGAAAATGAGGATAAGGTATGAAATACTTGGCTTGGGAGCCTGTGATTGATTCACTGGTTTGGGTTGAATGAGGAAATTGAGCCTAAGAGCCTAAGAAATGCAGAATGTGTAATCCACCAACCAGCAGAGGAAACCCTGCTCAACTTTCTCTGCCACCAAATAGCTCTGCAGTGTGCAAGGGTATGAACGTGCATTGTTTATGTGCTTGTATGTGGGCAGATGAGAACATGACAGGTTGAGAGCACTGAGCTGGTCCCTCTTGGATTTGGGAAGAGCTGCCACAGGGGTACTCCAGCTGGAAGCTGTTAGTGCCTGCTAGCTGAGCTGCACAGCTGCACAGTCAGGTCCCTGCAGCCCTGACAGTGCAGGCAGGAGTGGTGTAGCAGTGCTCCTGCCCTTGGTGGTGAGGGATGCCAGGTGCCCACGTGAGCAGTCAGTTGGCAGAGCCCCATGGGCGAGCAGGAGCTCCTTGTGCTGCACCAGCTCCAGGCTGGCAGCTCTGAGTGTGCAGCCATGGGGGGGCTCCCTGGGCTGGCAGGCAGCCACTGCCAGCAGAGCATGCAGGTCATTGTGCCATTTCCTGTGTCTAATTGGTGGTTAGGGTAACACAGAGGCACAGGGGGTCTCAGTCTCTACATGGGGAAGTGTTTCATTCCTGTTACTTTTGCCATAACTGAGATTGACCCAAAGTGGTGCTGGGTTAATGGCTGGACTGGATGATCTTGGAGGTCTTTTCAACCTTAATTCTGTGAATCCAAATTATGTATCTTTTTGCCACTGTCAGGCAAGCACTGACTTCTCAAGCCACTGTCATTGCTGGAGTGCTGCTTTTCCAGAGCCAGCAGAGGAGACAGCTGAATGGAGTGGTGTCACTGGGGTTTCTGAGGGTGGCCTAGAGCAGGTGTCAGGTTGTGAGGCAAACTCACAGTGGGGACTCTGCTACAGCTGACTTCACCTTGGAGCTGCCCTTCTCTTTCTGTTGTGTTTTCCCTCATCAGCATTCAGCAGGTTTGCATTTTAGGAATGCAAGAGTTCAGAAGTGGGCTTATGGAGCACTGCTGCCCATGATGCTTAACATGAATATTTAACCTCTGTTGCAAACAGAGGAAGGATGTTTATTTATTTTTCTACATAGACTCTGTTTGGCATGGCTTATCCTGGTTTATGAGGATTTCTTGGTTCCCTAGATGGAGTGATGGTCCAGATAGCTGCTGAGAACATGGACACTCTGAGACAGGCCTTGAGAGAGATGAAAGACTTCACCATCACCTGTGGCAAAGTAGATGCTGAAGACCCTCAGGAACATGTTCACATTCAGTGGGTGGAAGATGATAAAAACTTTAATAAGGGGTAAGTAGAGGAGCAGTCACTTGACATTGGTGCCTGTTAAAAATTTTAATTGATCTTGTGAAGCACATGAGTCTTCAAATCAATAGGAATTAAAAGCCTGTGCCTCTATTTTGAGTGATAAGATGCAATTAATTATAATGAAAATGGAATTGAGATACCAGAGCTTTGGGGCATCAATTTAGAAAATTGGCAATGCTATGGATTTTTTTGGCATTGCCAATATCCAGTTACTGGAAATCACTAATATATCTCCAACTCTCAGTGCTGAACCCTGCACAGTGTGGTCACTTTGCTCTGTTGGTGCTTAGTTTGCATTAAGTAGAGCTGGACACAAAATTGCTGAACATCAACAGTATCTTTGGACACTTGATAGTTAAGCCAAAAGGAAGGTGGATTTGGCAGCTGAAGTATTTGTGGCAGTAAAGTGCTGTTGTGATGGAGTCCATATTTCATGACCCAGCACCTAGAAAGGAGGATATTTCTGTAGTTTCAGGCTCTCCAGATCAATCTTAGGTTCTGCAATCAAGCCCTGGGCTGTGTAAGTTGTGTTTCAGGTATTGTTGGCCTACACTGAGTTTACAAATGAGCAAAAATCGAACCTGTATGAAAAGCCTCATTACTCTGTCAGAACCTTACAGGATCTCAGCTGTGCTGTAAAGCTTTGTTGAAAACCTTCGGGAGAAGGTCCTTCCTGCCACCTGCATTGTGTATGTGACCCCTTCCAAGGTCATTCTCTTCTGCAGAGGGCTCTGTCCAGCTCAGGTCTTGTGCTGAGTCAGAGCTCACCCTCCTCCCTCCCTTTTGCAGCGTTGTGAGCCCTATTGATGGCAAATCCATGGAGTCTATAACCAGCGTGAAGATATTCCACGGCTCCGAGTACAAGGCCAACGGGAAGGTCATCCGGTGGACAGAGGTGGGTCTGTCAGCCCGGCACTGGGGCCAGGGCTGTGTCCAGCTGCTCCCCCAGTCACCACAGGAAAGCAGCACAAGCTTCCCCACGAGCCTGTGGTGCCCTTCCTGCCTGCACAGGGAGCTGCAGGGTGCCATCCTGAGGGATAAAACATCTTCCCACTGAGACAGCCACAGCCCGCGCTGCACCGGTCACTGCTGCTCACTCAGGGTGTTCAGCATGGGGGGAATCACAGCAACACTTGCTGTGTCACACACAGGAACAGCTGGTTTCATTTGCCTTTGTGTTAAAAGCTGCCTTTCTACATGGAGACAAATCTTAATATAAGTTGTTTTTAAGAAATGTTATTTTGAGCCACTTTCTCTAAAATGCATGTTAAAGTGCTGTGGCATAAATCCCTCAGAAAGTGCTTGCATGGCTGATGCTGCCTGTGACTCTGCCAGTACCCAAATGCTGATGTCACAATATTTAAGTGTTTCACTTTGCCTGCTGAGGAGGAACCAAGTTCCTTACTCTGCAGCTTGGCCCCATGTGCCCTTTTTTCCCAGGTCACTTGAGCTCAGCAGAAACAAGTTCAGTGACAAAAATAGCAGAGATCTTTGGGATTGTATTAAAAGTGTAATTTTCCTGAACTTAACATCTGTTTAAAAGCAGGTTTTTATTAAAACCATGTGCCAAACATAATGAATTTCCATTGCAACGCTTTTGACCAGATCTGAGAGGTTTCAGAGGACTGTTTAAATTTAAATATTCCTTCTCAAGTTTTATTTTTTCCTCCCTAAAGTGACTTGTCTTCAGGGGTTTTGCTGGGCTTCCCTGAACAGTCACTTCTTAAATCTTCACTTGTGAAAGTTTAAATGACATCCAACCTGAATTTTCTACAAGTGCCAAGTTTGATGTCTTGTGTTGACTCTTCCCTTCAGGTGTTTTTTCTGGAAAATGATGAGCAACACAGTGGTCTGAGTGACCCAGCTGATCACAGCAGACTGACTGAGAATGTGGCAAAAGCTTTCTGTCTGGCTCTGTGTCCTCACCTGAAACTGCTGAAAGAAGATGGAATGACTAAACTGGGTCTGCGTGTGACACTGGACTCGGATCAAGTAAGTCTTCAGTGGTTTGGGTTTAACTGGGGGGTTGTTCTTGTTCATTCCCCAGACTGGGAGTAAACCACTTTAACCGGGAGAATGCTGAAGTACCAGTGTCAGATGCTAATCAGGTGCTGCTGGCTGCTGTTTGGTGTTTTGGGACATCTGTTAGAGCCAATGCCCAGCCTGAATTAACATAGGCTTGACCCCCCATATGGCACAAGCACCACCCACTCTGTGCTCAGAGAAGACTCTTAATTAGCCTTTTTGCCAGCAGTTACTGCTGTGTGAGGGTCTTGCTCATCCCAAGGAGCTGCTTTGAAAAAACAGGAGCAAAAAGAGGCTCCTTTTGCTCAGGCAGCCACTGGGAACACAAAGAAGCACAAAGACAAAGCTGCTTTAGTGCCTTCTTGATCCAGTTCGAGTTCCTGACTTCCCTGGGAGATGCCACAGCTCCTGCCCCCTGACTCACAGCCTCGTGTCCTGTTCTTAAAACACTCTTTGTATTTTTTAGGTTGGTTATCAAGCTGGGAGCAATGGACAGCCACTGCCCTCTCAATACATGAATGACCTGGACAGTGCCTTAGTGCCAGTGATTCATGGAGGGGCCTGTCAGTTGAGTGAGGGGCCAGTCATAATGGAGCTCATCTTTTATATTCTGGAAAACATCTCATAAGAGGACTTCATTTTCTGTTCAGACCTGTTCCAGCAGCAGTTGTATCTGAATCATTTGCACTTTAAAACTGGAAAATTAAGCTTTTGTTAACACTATTGGGGAAGGGGGGGAGGGGGGCGGGACAGTTGTTCCATAATTCTAAATCTTCTATGCATTGTCAACAACCAGAGGATCAGGGCAGCTTCTATACTACAACATGGCTATGCTATCCTTGCAGCTAATCCACTTCTGTTACTGTTTAGAAAAATGCTCATGTTTAAAGACTTACAGTCGTGTACTCTCAATGCTCAAAGGGTGCGAAGATCACTGGGGCGTAAATAAAAAGTGAAATTCCAACCTTGTACTGTCTGTAGATGGACATGTAAGAAACAATCAAGACCTCCATTCTGACCTCATCCTCATGCCATTTGTGGTTATTCTGTAGACATTAAGAAGTAACGTTTACATTATTTTGACCAGATTATTGGTTGAAATACGTTTGGAGAAGCCCTTGAGAGATAGGGAAGGATTCCCTAGCCATAACCCTGTTTGTCTGTGCGTCCAGAGGAGCAGGACAGGCATCTCTGAAAGTTACTGAACTGCAGCTGTGTGTGTAATAGGCTAGTTTCCTTTTCTCCTCTATTTACCACAAAAGTCCGTCACTTGGACACGTTTCTGTGATCTCCTACAACAACTCTGCTATTCTGTACTTTGTTTACAAATCTGTCTGAAGCAGAGGAAAGATCAGCCCTCAAGTGCAGTTCCATCTTGTTCCTTGTCCCCAGTAGGTCCTGCTTTTTAGAGGCAAGTCCCACCCAGGGCAGCTCTGTCCCCTCCCTGCTGTTCGCTGTAGTGTAACGCCAGTGTCATGTAACCCAAGCCAGCTTGCACTTCTTATTGCAGCCCCATGTCCAAGCTTACCTGTGATACCAGTGTAGAGTGGCTGTTCCTGCATGTTCTGCTGAAAAAGGCTTTGTGGTCAGTTCTGAACACGTGCACTCGGCCCAGTGCTCTTGGTCTCACCTGAGAGGGCTTTGGTAAGGAAAGCAGCTGCTCATGTCTGCCAGGGCATTAAGGAGCTGGAATTGAGCATCAGCCAGAGGAAATGTGGTTCCATGTTCTTACTGTCTCCATGGAAAGCTGCTAACCAGTGGCAAGAGCTGTAAGCAGGAGAAGGGGTTTGATTTGTTTAGCCAGTCATTGCAAAGCAGCTCTTTGAATCCTTCCCAGGAAGAGTTCTCCTCCTGTCTAGAACTGATTAATTTGTGAAGAGAGGTGCTAGTTTATGGTGCACATCTGTGCTGTCAGACGTTCCCTATTGCCGTCCATTCTGGGGGGAGCAGCAGGGCCTGGCTGGGCTGTGCTGTGACACAGTAACAGCAGTGGCCTTGCAAAGAGAAAAGAAGTGCCAGGCCACTGTGAGACAGGCTCTGGTTTTAAACAAATCAAAACCATTGGCTGGGCAAGGGAAAGGTAACTGCAGAGTGATACGTTTTATAGAAAGGCAGCCCAGTGTCTGCACAGAGTGCACTTGGGAATAAATGGAATAAATGACAAATCTAATGTTCCAAATCACAGCTGGCAGCACCCAGCCCTTGGAGAAGACAGGCCAGGGAACTGGTGCCAACTCCACAAACAAAAGCTGGCCAGCAAGAGGGAGCACACTACCAAATTTTAAAGGGTGTCAGATCCAAGTGAAGCCTTACCTCTGGCATTTGAGAGAGGGTGACTTAATGCACCTCATTTAGTGGTTCCTGCTGGCCAAAGCAGGAGCTGTGACCCAGCCCTGCTCCTGCCTGTGCAGCCCAGCTGCACTGAGGCCACTTGATCCCCCTCTGCACCCTGGTTCTGCACACTCTGGGACACAGCTCGGCACGACACGGTGTAGGCACAGTTCCATGCTGGAATGCTGGAAGAGCATTCCAGAAACTCAGTAATAATCTTCCTCCTAGAGCCTGCACTCCAGCTTTGCCACAGCAGCAGCTTTCCAGTTACTTTAGTTGCATTGTTACGCTTAATAATGCAGTAAAAGAGGTGAAAAATGTTTCTCTTCTCTTCCTTTGCCCCAGAAGTCTTTTAGGTTTGGATTCTGTTTGTGCAAAACACTATCAACTGGTGACTGACATGTCTGCTTCAACCATAGCCTTTGAAATGACCTTAATTACCATGTTGTTAAGAAATGAGTACTTGTTTAGAAAAATATTGTACTTTTAAAATTCAGTTAGTTAACACTGCAAAAAACTGCATATTATATTTTTATTTTCAACATGTAGTTTTGTATATTAAATTTATTGAAATTAAAAACTAAACACTGTATTGTCTTCATCTGCTCAGGAAGACAGAGGCAGAGCTGCCTGACCTGTCTAGACTCTGTTCTGTCTCCCAACCTGCCCATCCCTGGCCCATCCTTCCCTTGGAGATCCCTGGTTTCTGTTAGCTCACAGAGATTTAAAAACACAAACAGATTTAGTACCCTTTCTTGTATGCTGCTGATCAAAAAGCATTCCTGAAAATAAGTCATGATCCAGTTTTCTTAAAGGACAAAGTGTGACTATTTTCCCCATCACCTGGAAGAACTGTAAAAGCCTATTTTTGTAAAAATACAAGGAACATTTGGGAAGCAGCAGAGTCTAGTGTACTTTTTTCTTTCTTTTTTAAATTAAAGCCCCAACACCATAAAGGATGAAGGCACAGTACCCTTCTGCACTGGACAAGCAGTGCAGCAAGCACGGCACACAACTGGGGGCCAGAACAAAAACAGAGGTCTGTAAACACCAACCTGGGGCCTTTCCTTCAGAAAGGGACAACCCTTGGTGCCAAGGGCATGCCCAGAGGAGGGACTGGCACCCCTGAACTGCTGCCTGAGAGCTCTCCTCTGGTTTAGGAAACAAAAAAAGGCCCCAACCCAACTAGGCCTGGATAGGAGAGAACAGAAAAAGCAGTAGCAGACTGTTCACTGAACCATGCCAGCTGCTCAGACACTTGGGAATAGGAGTTCTGGTAAAGGTCTTACCTGTGACTTAACTGAAAAAGCTCTGGCACTGCCTCAGGGAATTTTTAAGGGGCTAAACCCTTCTCACAGCACTCTGCATAGTTAATGTAACATTCGTCCTGGTGCTACATCAGTAGTCCCACATTAAGGCAATTCTGTCTATTTTGGGTAGATCGGTCCTAAGCCCTGCAGCAGCACATTCCCAGAGCCTCCTGTTTGCCTTGGAGTTATTAATAAGCACTATGGCTGTTATCAAAATAGACATTAGGTTCAGTAGTGCATTCATTTTACATCTTTGGTGCTTGCAGCTTAGCAGCATCTTCCTGCCTTCGCTCAGCCCACGACTTCCATTCCAAAGTTCCCATGGATCTGGGGAAAACAACACAAACAAACCCATCAGAATTCCTTGCTGCAGTACAGAACAGATGTTCAGAGTTCAAGGTGACATTATATGGGAAATGCTGACACCAAGGTTCTGGATGGTCAACGAGAAAAATCACTGGAGCAAAATTATTAAGCTCCAGTGACAGAAAGTGCTTAGGCAGGAGGCCAAGTTCTTATTTCAGGTATGGCCATCAAACGTGTCCCTCAGCCTGACTGGAGCTCACAGAACCTCCTTGGCTGGGAGGAAACCACTAAAACAGGCCCTTTGATACCCAAATAGTGACTCCTGTACTAAAATGAGACATCAGTCTGTACAATCTTTGCTTCCAAACAGGTGATGTCACTCTGAAGCTGATGCATATTTGCATAACTGCCATTTATAAATGTAAAGTGAAACCGTATGGTAAGGAAGAGGGAGTACAGAGGCTTCAGGAGATCAAGTAAAGGAAGGTGGATTACTTATCACTTATTTTCTAAATAATACTCTTAGTAAAGGTGACACCAGGAGCTGTCCCTGTATTTCAAGTGATTGTGAAACAGCATCTTTGAGATACAACCTAGTCAAAGATTCTGTAACCTCATTTATGAAATGATGTCAACTCTCCACCACTAATACAAAGAGGAATGCTACTGAAGCCAGAGCTGTGTAATTAGGTCAATGCCAACAAAAGGCATTATCCAAGCAGAGTTTCCCTGTAGCCCTGTCAAGTCCTGCCCAGACCACCTCGGGATGCAGCGTTCGTACCTCGGACAGAACTAGCGTTCAAGGACCAGCCAATTTTCTGTAACTGTTTGAAGATCTTGACCACTGAGGGGCTCCCTGAGTCTCACTTTCACCTCCAGTTTCCCTCCAGTGGGCTTTCTGCCATCAAAAATCTGAAATAACCACAAAAAGAAGAGCAGTTAGGACAAACAGGGAGTACCATGTTGAACGACAGAGCCTCAGGCAGCTGTGACTGTACTGGCCCATGGGCCGAGGGTGACAGAGATCCCTGCAGGTGACTGCAGTGCTGGGAGGGCCACAGCCAAGCACTTCCTCAGACTGGAACTCAGCAGAGCAGGTCCCCCACAGCCCAGGCAGGTTATCACATTCCTTAATACAAAACTCGACTGCACTCACACACTTATGTGATCCAAATACTCATTTCCCCTTTGGGTGTAAACACAAAGCAGAAGAACAAACCTCATCCCAAAAACGTACCTCGATGATCTCTCTAACTTCACATTCTGATTCCAGCTTGTCCAGCTTCAAGTGTGCTGTTCCCACGTGTTTGTCACTTCTGAAAAAGGACCTGTGCCAAAGAAGTGAAGGGTAAGGATTGCCAGAACATTACAGAGAAAACAAGCCCTGAGGCCATCACTATTTGCTTCATCCCCACATCCAGAGAGGGCTGGTCAGGACATGCCCCTGGAACCCTGCACACCTCGGGGCCAGAGGCAAACCCTTAAAAACCAGACTACAAGGAACAAGATAAGAAAGTACTCATTTGTTAACTATTCTTTTGCAACCAAGGTAAAGATGAGGACAGCAGTGAAGAAAAACAATCGACTAAATCAGCACTTGGAGTGGCAGCAGCTTCTGTCCCTGCCCAGGGTGACAGGGAAGGAGGTCCCAGTGGCCAGGACAGGGCCATCCTCTCCTTGGGGCTGTTTAACAGAACAGGCTGAAGGAATTCCCAAGGAAGTTGCATCTGCCAGCAAAACAAACATTTCACAGGCACCTGCTGCTTTTGGCAAACTACTTTTAGGAAAAGGTCACATGAATCATTCTGTTTCATCTCAATAAATCAAAACAATTTCAGTAAATAAGAACATTTCAGCTATTGTTTTGATTCACCTACATACTGGTAGTTTTAGGAGTCAAAAATTATAATTTTAGAATTTCCAGTCTGCTGGAGTTAAACAGAAGCATTTTTATCCTACAAGGAAAACAAGCAACTTCTCCTTGCTGTAGTCCCTTCTGTTGAAGAGTTTAATCAGCAACAGGTCAATCCTGAACAGAGACAGGTGTTACAATCCTTATCCAGACAAACTCCTCCAAAAAGCAACAGCCAAGACTAAACCACCCTAATTCCACAGAACTGTTCAGCTCAAAGCACATTTCTTTGCCTGCATCCAAGCATCTCCCTGAACCAATCTCTTAAAGGTTTGATAAACACCTAAACTCTAGAGCTGAGTTAAAAAAGATTATCTGGCCATACCTGCTGTGTTTTCTTGGAAATTTTCCAAGATTTCAGGGGCTTCTTTTTTTACCCACTCTATTTCAGAAAAAACAAGCAACCAAACCAAAACATAAAAAACCCGTCCCCCACAGCCCCAAAACATCCACCCTGCTTCCTATTATCATTAAGAGACACTAAGATATTATCAAGCAAGACCTGACATACACAATGGAAACTCAAAGGCTGTTAATGGATCACATGATCACATCATTGGTGGCAACAGGAGACTGAGACTCTCCATCAGTGAGGCCACAGCAGACTCACAGAATCATTTAGGAAAGTTCAGAATTTCTTAGCTCACATGCTGGAATACTTCCTTCACTTCACAAAGCACCTTAAAGTGAAGGATTATGTAACTGTACTGCAGCATGTGGGACACTTTGCTCATAAACTTCAAAGAATCAGCAATTCTTGCTGAATTTTTTAAAGCATTTTCCCATTTCATAACTCAAGAAACAATAAAGACTGGTGCATCCCTGCTCAGTTCCAGGGGGTTGCTGTGAAGACTGAGGACTTGCTTTAGGCTGTGGCTTCAGAAACAGCTCTAGGGAAATCCCCTTTCATCTTCAGAAGCTTTTAGGAGAGGCTCAAGGAAAGACTTTTCCTTTGGAAAAATCCATTGCTGGGTTTTTACCTGGAAGTGTTGTTAAACTGAAGTTTAAGATATATGACCTGAAACAAGTCTCCTTTGCTCACTGAGCAAAAATAATTCTTGGAAGATGGTCAAAGATCTATTAGAGACCCCAAAGCTACAACATCTACAAAAGCACTTCTGAAAGTATTATTCATTTGTAGTCTTAGCAGACAGTCTTTAGAAAAGAGCCTGGATCACTTTATCCTCTCTCCCGAGGAGATAGCTGGGAAAAGGTGATAAAAACCCATTTGAAACAAATGTAAACACTTCATAGCTCTGTGCAGAAGAGAGGGGATCTTGAACACAGAGCAGTGGAGCAGTCAGCATTGACAGAAAAAGAGTAAGAAAATCAACTTTTGCTTCAACAGAGATGCCAGTGGATGATCTGGAGTCAAACAGTGGGACTTCAGGTCACAAACTGAAACAGCTGCAACTTGAAAACCACCTCAGAAAACCTATGGATGATTTTGGCATGGCCCAGTAATAGCAACAAGGAATAGGACAAAGACCACCAGACAAAAATCAGATTATCTGGTATCCCATCACAGCCTTGGATCACAACCAACCCAGGGCTGAGGGAATACAGGCCACTCCTGTTTTGAATAACTCAGTTACGAGCCTGGACTGAGGATGATCTCCCCGAACTCTCACTTGTTAACATTCATCTTGTGATCCTGCTCTCTGAGGTGAGGGGAGTCTGTCTCTCCAGGCAGCTGCCAGCAGTGCTCAGGAAGTACTGCAAGATCCAATGAATGAAAGTACAAAACCATAACTCTAGTTCTGCCATCATCTGTCACCTGCTTTACTGCTGTTCAGATTTTGCTGCCACTTTACTTCATTATTCCACAGTTATTCCACAGAATATTTAAATTTTCTAGTCTTGATGACTGAAACCAAACTGGGTAAGAAACAAACTGAAGTAAATCACTGCTTTCTCAGTCTCACCAACTCCTTTTAACACACTAATCCTCAGCTGATCTGAACCACCTTCACTGAATTTGTACCTTCCCTCACCCCCACAGGGGAAGCTACAGAGCTCAGGCACATTCTGAAAGCTCTCAGACCTGAGTACCAGACAACTCCTTAGTGCTGGTTTAGAGATTGTGCTTCATAAACTTCAGCTCCAACACTCCTCTCAGCTGTGAGTGGAGAAGCAAAGTGTGGACTCACCCTTTGTGGAACACCTCAAATTTAATTCCTTTGGAGCGAATGGCGCGTCGGAAGCCTCGGTGGTTGCGGTTGATGTTCAGCTTGAACAGCTGGTTGTACTCTGCAAGGGAAACAAAGGGAAAGGAAAGAAAGCTGGGAGTCAAATGGTGGGCAGTGCTCTATCCCATGACACTCCTCAGAGCTCCTTTATCTCAGTTTGGCCCACGTGTGAGACACCTCACAGCCACAGGAGCTCCTCCTCAGGAGGGTCTTTCAGTCAGTCACAGGGACACCGTGTCCCTGTGCCACAGTTCATGTCACCCTCACCTTACAGGGACAGGAACCAAACTGCAGGAAAACCAAGCCACTGTGAGCTGATAGCAAGGTACTGGAGGGATAAAACTAGACAGTTTAGGTCTTTCAGCAAGTAAACAGTGTTTGTGACTAAAATAAAAGGGACAAAATATTAAAGAAAAAGCAGAGTAAGGCTGGAATGATTGGGAAGGGGTGTTTTGGATAATGTAATTAATACTGGTTTAATTCATGACATAATAGGTACCACCAGTATTGGGATGAGGGGGAAGAAATTGCCAATGCAGCTGGACTTCACCCCACAACAAACCCTTTCATAAGAAAGAAGGAAAAAGTTGGTGGGAAGATCTCTGGCCTGGTTCACAGTCTGACACCAGCCTGTACTGTGCAGGGATTCCCTGCAAGATTCAACATTTTTCCTGCTTTTCCAGAAAAAAAAGGACTTACCTGGACAATTGTTATTGTTAATTACAGGTGTTTTACTCTTTTGAGGTTGTTCCTATCAAAAAAAGAGTCAGACATTACATAAAACTGTCAGGTATTGTTTGAAAACAGACTAGTGACCATTTTTATTGCCAGCTCTATTTTATGACTATACCAGAAATGTAAGGTTTTGGGGTTATCTAAATACGAAGAGTCATGGTATATTCCAGACCAAAATACTTGGATTTCACTGTGGTAACAAGGATAATACTGGAAAAAAAATAAGCTCAAATATTACATTAAATATGAGAGCCATAGATAAGCTACACAGTCACAGTCAATTCAATCCAATCATCATAAAGTTACTGACTGGGGCTGTTAAACTCCATGACAAACCGTGCACCTTCCACCACACAGCAATTCTGTTCCTCCTGCATTAGCTGGAATAATGAGCTACACAAGGAATTCATCACAAATCATTCAGGGAATTGCCCTGCTATTATTTTCCCTGACAATCAATCTGCCACCAAAATGAATTAACTTTTAACCTGAAGTGGAGTACAAACTAAATCTCTGGGGAATGAACAAGGACAATGTGGCCTAATTATTGCAGCTACTTTGCAAAACTGATTTCAGCTATAAAGGAGAAAAGGTGGTATATTTATTTGACTGTTGGCTAAGGAGTAGAGATCTGGTTTTTCTTTAAACAAAGGAAAATAGATTAAAAGGAACTATGCTGATTCTTACTCATTCCCTAAAAAATTATCCATACAGACCAGTTCTGGTTTCAGCCACCCTAATTGAGTTACTCCTTCATTAAGGCCTCCTGTCACTCAAACCTGAACACAAACCTGGTCTGACCATCACCAATTTCCAAGATTTACTGGGAGGTAGAAACCCAGGCTCTGCACAGTCCCAGGGCTAAGCATTAGTCCTGCAAGAGCAAGGTCTGGTTTTGCCTACACAGAGAGCAGCAAAGCCCCAGGACTTCTACTGACAGTAAGAGACCAGTCAGTCCCTCCTCAGAAGCCCTTCTAGCTCTAAGGTTTGAGTACTTTTCAGACCAGAGACTGCTTTTAAAGGTGAGAGGAACAGGATGACACTGGGGAATTCCAAGGAAAGAAGTAATACATATGTGTATACATATTTTTATGTACATACACATACATACATGCACATACACACAAGTGTTAATTAGCAAGGCTGAGAAACTGGCATGGCCCAAGTCCTTTCTCCAGGTATATATATATAGTTGCTAATTAAATCACCATTTATTTGATGACAAAGATTAACTCATTCAATCCATTTCTACTATTGTTACAGAGGCTCAAATGCAATGCCTTTAAAAGCTTGGGTTTTAACCCAAGAGGACTTAGGGAGATCACATCTAAGGTGTCCCTTGACAACAAATTTGTGTGCCCTGGTGTTTGGTGTGTTTGTAGCCCTGAAAGAAATGAACTTTGACACATTTTGCCAACATTGGAAAGAGCCTGATTGTGCCTTCAGGGGGAAGAGGTGGGCATGGCTTAGCACTGAGAGTGCTGCTGACACAGAACCTGCCAAGGGTAACGTGTGGAGACCATCGAGAGAAAGGTGCAAAGCTCAAACCTGCAGCCAACACACTCAGCAGTTCTGTTTCTCAGAAAAATAAACCTGCTTCAGTGCAGATCCAGGCAGGATGTCTAGAAGTGTTCTCCTTTTCCTTGGAGCCCCCACAAGCTCATGCAGTGGCAGGGGACACAGACTGAGGGGCAGAAGAGGCACGACACACTCACCGCACTCGGGTACTGAAATTCAAACTTCACAAACGCATCCAAATCTCTTGGTGACACACCTGGGTGAGACAACAACCAGCCAATCCAAACAGCCAGTACAGACACTGTCATTGCATCTGTCATGCTGTCATGTTGAGCAGGATTCTCAAGAGCACCCAACTGTTTTACAGTAGGACTCATGACCTGCCCCTTGACAACTGAAAAACCCATCCATCAAACCAAAATCCACGGAAAGTTGGCATCCAAAGGAAAACACCTGGCTTGTTTTTGCTGTTAGTCCTAAGACAGTCTAGCACAGATGGTTTACAAGCTCCCAGGAACAAGGGGCTAAAAGCAGTAACACTGGCAGGAGCAAACCCTGTCTATTGAAGGGTCAAAATACACCAAAGTGGTGCAACCCGTAGGCAGGCACTCACAACAAAATAGGAGGTAAAAATGAAACCTTAACTGTGACCCAGTTATGAGTGAACCCAGGAAAATTTAAAGTTCTCTCTGTCCAGACAGAACCCAGATTCTCTTTATTCACCTGTCTGCTTTTTTAAAAATACTGTTTAAAAGTTTTTTGGGGGGACATGAGCCCAAAAGGTGGTTACTTTGTTTTAGTGAGTGCTGGCTCCTGAAGTGGCTTTCAAGATAGAGAAATTTCATTCCCCATTACTTTCCTTACCTACTGATGAGGCAAAAGCCCACATGCCCTTTTGAGTACACACCTGGTGGGGCTGGTAAGTTTATCCCTCTGACAATAAGAAGGTGCATTTCTGTGCTGTTGAGATCAGAAAATATCCTGTAAAAGAAGAAAGACAAAAAAGCACATTCATGCCACCATCAGCTGATCCACTGCCAGACCAGGATGCCATGGCTATTTGTCAGAGCTTTTTCAACAGTGCACTCCTACAGAGATCATCTCCACAAAACACAGCAGAGCAAGGCAAGAGCACAAACAAAGCTAAAAATATCTCTGAGGCCAGGAACAAAGCCCAGGAGGCAACAGGATTGAGGGAAAAACACAGAGGAAGGAGGAATGGCTGAAGTAACAGAATATAAGAGGGAAAGCTGGAGGCATTCTGAAAACAAAAGAATCAGCAAGAGAAGTTAGAAAACAACTTTGTACTGTTGAGAGTATCCTTTCAGGAATGCTGAGCCTAATCCTGGATGCTGAAGCCCAGAATTCCCTAAACAAGGGCAAAAGACGAGGAAAGTCATTCCAGCCTGCCTGAGAAATCCTCTTGTTTTTTCCTCACCTTATCATTTTAAAGGTTCTTTCCTCAAAGTGATGGCTTGGAGGATCCATTCCTTGTGCTCGTGCAAGCTGCAGGATCTCCATATCCTTTTTACAACCTTGAGCCAGTTTCTCAAACCTATAGAAAAAGGCAAAAAACAACCAGTAATAAAACCACACATGCTGGAAATTAAACAGAGCACACAGTAACCCTCAGCCAGAGCTGAGAGCAGTGTGGACACGCAGGAACCACAGTCCCAACCCTTTCACACAAGGATAAACTTACCAACTCAAACCCCAAGATCTTTAGGGGGTCAGGCAGACTCAAACCTGAAATAAATGCTTTCAGGGTTGATTGAAAGCAGGCACTGGGTCTTACCGAGTTGTTTCTGCTACATTTCCCAGATGCATGAACTGCTTGGAATACTGCAAACACCTCTGTCAACACAAACAAAACCAAACAGATTCACTCAGTGATCCTCACACACAGGTTCATGACTGGCACAGTTCTGAGGTTGATGATAACCTAATTTAAGAAAAACCAGGCCTTTTCCCAAGTCACTCAAGGACATTCACCACCCCATTCCTGAAGTCCAACACACATTTGTTTGAGCTGTTCTCCCAATTACTTTTAAATCACCTGATTTGTAGATATGAGGTTCACCTTAAACCTAGTCTTAATATTCAGGTACTATTTTCAAACTTGAGTGCTTATATTTAACACTGATAATTTGCTAGTCCCAAGCCTTCAAGCACACCCTCTGGCTTCAACTAGCCACAAAATCCAACTCTGAAAATTCTCCATTTTAGGACACCCAATATCAAAAGCATTTTAAAAGAAAAGTAAAATAAAATAAAAAGACCCCACTGGAACAACCATGGGATTATAATATTAATAAACCCCAGAGAAATGTACAGAATAAACTCCAAAACATTTCTAAAAAACATAAAACGGTCACCTCATGTTGGTCCTTCAGCAATTTTACAAGCTGTGCATAAACTTCATCTGCTTTCTGAGACAGCCTGACATCTTCATGGTGTACAAAGATAAAATCACCCTCATCATCTGTAGGAGGTGATGGCAGCTGCAACACAAGAACACCATATTTCAGAGCCCTTACAGGGAAAAGTAAGCACTTAGATGACCAAGAATATGAAACAAGCAGAATATTAACAGTCCTACTAACCTTGGAAATATCAACAGTTTTGCCAGATTTTGCCTGCTCAATCTTTAGGTCAAGGCCCTTTGCTGTTCTGAGATATGTCTTTGCCTGTTCGAGGTTGTTTTCCCTCTTTGCTTTGATGGCTGCCTTCAGGTATTGCTTCTTCCTGTTCTCCAGAAATTCCAGCTGTTCCCTAACTGAAAAACAGTTGTACAGGAACACTCACTCATCTCACAGCCAGGAAAAGATCACTGAAAGTACAGATGTCAAACTGGGACATTTCCTTACAGCACTCAACTGTTTCTTGGGCACTTTCAATTTCAAGCATTAAAAAAAGAAGGAAGCAAGCTTCTTTCTAGAACAGCATCCTTCATCACAAAAACCTCACAGCACTTCACAAGTGTCACGAGAGTGATTACAGCCCCTAATGTGCAGGCCTGAGACAGACTCCAGCACAGCTGTTTGGTCCATGGGAGAAGTTGAATCCAAACTTGCAGCTCTCCATGTTAACTTCTAAAAAACAGCAAATATCACGAGCATCCTCTGGACTAATTTCCTTCCTATCCCCTCAGCTGGCAGAAAAGAACCCTGATGAACCAATGTGCAGGCCCACTCAGACATATCACCTCTGCTTCTTTGTAATCCCTTGCTCCTTCAGTTTCTTATTAATGCTTGAGTCTCTTCTCTCCTTGCCAAAACAGTAAGGACAACCACATCAATAGGACTGCTTTACACCATACCAGGTTAGTGCATCAGTCAGCCAGGCAGTTCTACTCCATCGTGAGGGAACTACCCAGGGCAGAAAGGAAGGAGGATGGGATTACAGCCAAGGTACCAGCAAGAGCCTGAGCACTGCCTGTGTGTGCCCAAACCACACTGTGAGGTGGTGGCTGTCCCTTACTATCTGTACAATTCACCTTGTACACACAACTGCTCCGTGATCTCAGCAAGGGAAGAGCAGAGATTGATGAAGCCCTGCCTGCACTGCCAGCCTGAGATCCTTGGGCAGAGAGACCCAGGCAGAGAACTCTGTCTGATGGAGGGAGCTCCATTAGATCAATGAATAATTCACACTGGCAATCTGTCCCCTTTAATGAGAGTATATGGAGAGTTCAGCTGTGAGCAGAGTTAAACATTATGAATCGATACACTTGTTACATCAAAATTAATTAAAAACCTAATCAGCCTTATAATTATACATGCTGTCCCTGTGAAATAAAGCTGCATGGCTGGTGTGGGTCTGCCTTCCAGCACACACATATTGAGGCTCCTGTCAGAGGAAATCTATGACACACATTCACAGGCTCACACCTAAATTACAATGATAAAGTCTTCACCAAACTAGGGCAAACAACTTGCGTGTGGAGCACTGGGAGTGGTGATCACTTACCAGCTGGAGGGAAATGATCCACTGACTCTGCCTTGTCCTGGGTGGAGGGTGATGCAGCTCGTTTCAGGTGCTCAGGAGAGCTTTCCTGAGCTGCAGCAGATGGAACTGGAGTTGGCTTAACAACCTGAGTTGGCTTCTTGGCAACTGGGGCCTGGGGCAGAGGCTCGTTCTAGCAAAACAAAAGGAATTGCGTAATAAATGCATAAAATCTATTCCAGGGTTGAGGACAGCATCTCAAGCATCAACAACCATGGTTATCACTGTATCAGCCTTTGGGTATCACTTTTGAGGGGAACATTGCATTCCAGACAGCAAATTTTAACTTCTGGAGGTTTATGAGACATGCCAGGCCAGCAGGTGGCTGACCTATGCAAACCATAGATGGAATAAAAGGAATGTTCAACAAGGCATTGATTTTTAAAAAAGAAAAGGCATGCAGAAAAAAAAAAATCATCCAGGAATTCTCTCCATTAAAATCTATTCCAGTTGAAAGCACAATCAATCAGCAGCCAAATCCAGAGAAAGACAGAAATCAAACCAAAGTCTAAATGCTGGTACAGCCTGACAAAAAGCAGTAAGCGTTGAACATCCTGGGAAAGAACAAACATAGGAAGCTACTGGGATGCAGGATAAAACTATGGATCTAAGTACTTTAGAACAATGTAAAGGAGTGGTGAGGATCTGAAGTGTTTGCTTTGAAAATAAAATCTACATACAAGACAGCCAGGAAAGAGCCAAACCCTGCTCACAGACTCTGTAGGTATTGACTGTAATAACATCTCATCTGTCTCCCCTACTCTATAAAGGAAACTGAAATTACTACTGAGATCCTGTACTCCTCAGACTTTTGGGAAATGTGTTTCACCTCAGTATCCTTACCTGGAAATGCAATGGCCTCATCTCTGCATGCCACAAGAGATGGCAACTGAACTTTTACACATCCTACCAGGCAACACTAACCTCCTCCTCTTCATCATCCTCCTCCATGTTAGCCAGCTTGCTGGCACTCTCCAGGACAGCAGCAATTGTGCTGCCACCATCTGCTGCTGCAACACCAGGAAGAGGGGGAAATCCTGTGAAGGAAAGAACACAGAAGAGAGAGTTGCATAAGCCCTATGCTATGTCTTCCATATTACTTGTTTACTTTAAAGCTGTTTCTATCCAATTACCTATTATCTAATGTGTTTTAGAATTCAGTCTAACTAGACTGAGGCCAAGGCCAAAAAGCCTTGTTAAATCAGATCAGAGTTGGTGGGCTTAAGATCAGATCTCTCACAGATACCCAGCTTAAGTGGATGATAGTAAAATGATGCAATAACTGAGCAGTTTTCCAAGCTGAGCAACTGGCAGCCAGCCAAGCAGCCTGACAACCTCAAGACTTCAGTAGTAGGGATGCCCCCAGAACCAGCAGAGGATTTAGTCTCATTTTTCCCCCTCTCACTGCTGCCTCACTTCAGCAGGCACATAGCCCAACAGAAAATCAATGCTACCCCCAGAGCAATAAACAATCCACTGTTGACAGCTGGGTAACACACTCAGCCTCTGCTGAAAAGGTACTGCAATGCAGAGGTAGCAAACTAAGGCAGAATCAGAGGAGTTAAATGAGAAGTGTATGAAGAATAATAACACTCTTCATTGTTTTGTTATCCTCTTAAGGGTGGGAGGAAGGCTTGATGATGGAAGATAAATTCACTGCCACATGACCAGTTTAGTGTCAGCTTCAGAGAACAGAGACCAAGAGCCACTACAAAATGTCTGTTAAGATTTCTCTCATTTAATATACAGCAAGTATTCTTGCTGCCAGTCTCATGAGAAGTGCTAAGAAACAGTGACTTAATTGCTTCTAAACCTAGAGATGGCTGCTACAGCACAAGTTCAAGGTATTCAGGCAGGCAGAACAGAGAATCCCATGCTGCTGCCCTGTGTGACATTTGATCCATTGCTCAGCAGCATTTCTGTTTCCAGGGAGTCCAAGGCTGGCACTTGCCACCAGCCAGATGTCATGAAGGGCACTGCCACCCCAGAATAATTCACTGGTGGTTTCAGTGACTGCCTGATAATTGTCTTCAGTGTAAATCATGTGGCCTCTGAATGATGGCTGAAAACCACACAGCTGATGTGCAAGGACACTGAGCAGTTCTCCGTATCTCCAGATGTATAAATACGGAGTATCTCACTCCTACAGAAACTAGTATTTACCAAGAAAGTGGTCACATTCTGCAAAAAGGGATGCCAAACTGCCTTTCAGGGACAGCTTCAAAGCAGGAAACCTTCAAAACCACACATAACCTGACAGAGCTGGCAGTCCCTCCTCTACCACCACTGCAGTGCTTGCCATTGCCACATTTGACTGTGACAAAAAAACCACAAGGTCCATCTCTAGCCTCTAACTTAAAAAATTCTGCTTTGCAGTGCTGAGTGTATCCTTCAGAAGAACACATGAGGCCCAGGATAAAAGGAAAGATGTTTCCTAGGGGAGAAATGGTATCATGCAAATGAGAGGCAGCGCATTCACAGATGACCTTGCCCAAACTTTTCCAAACACAGCACTGAGTGTTCTGAAGAAGACAAACAGGCTCAGCTGCTACCTCTGCCACTGCCTCAGTGTGACCACGGGCATGATTTGGTTCATCTCTGCAGATTTTTACCAGCCAGAAGAGCTGCAGTGTTGATTTGATGTTACAAGGTGTTACAAGGAGATAATCATTAAATAACAAATTCTGAGGCTCCTGATAGGAATCAGCAGAATGGGGGACATCAGGAAAATTTTTTCACTTTTAAAAACCTCTTTACAGCAAAGCTAAGAAGCCAATATAACCCAAATTTAGTCTTTCCTCTAGGAGGGCTGACACAGAGGATAGACAAGTTACATTTTTAGCATCTGCCTATGGTAAAGTGGTTGTGATGCCCTGCACTTTTCAAATAGTGCCAGTTTTAAGTTCCCATATGCAGGAATATTCACTAGTGTCAGTGTTTGAGAGTATATTAAGAAAAAATTTCACAATACCATCAAACAGCAAGGCCAGCTACTCACTGAGAAAAAGGAGGAGCTGTTCCACAGGATGAGCAGGCAATATCTGCACAGCCCCTTCAGAGCCTAGCAGGTGTACAAGAGTTTGGAGATCAGGGCGTTTTACATTCATACTTACCAGGAGGAACAGGTAGCTCAGAAAAATTCACTTTTCTCCCTGCCTTATGGGCTCTTATGGCATCCTGGTATTGCTGCAATCAAAGGCACTCAGTAAGACATAAAACAGAGCTGACTGTGAATTAGCAATCATCTGTATTTAACCAGCATAAACACTATACAAGACTCAGTATTTTACTACAATATGTGCATTGTCTCTATTTCTTCCTCCGAATGCTTTCCAGCTTCCCCACTGGACCTCTTTTCAAACAGACAGACAATACACAAATTATTTCAGCCTTGAAAAAGTCTTCAGCAAGAGAACTAATTCAAATGGCTTTGCTGGCAGCAAAGGGCCAGCCTTTAGCTTTACCTTGGCTATCCTGTCGTGCATCCTGCCCTTCCGATCGTCCCCGCTGGCTTTGGCCTGAGCTGCTGCTGCCTTGTACTTCTCCAGCCGCTGCTGCAACGCCTCCAGCACCGTCCTGGGCTGCTGCAGGGGCTCTGCAAAACATACAAATCAATGCCACACCATAAAGATTTCAAAACACACAAAACAAAAAGCTGCCTTTCTCTTCCCCTTCCTCAGATAACAGCACTGGAAGGTTTCACTATGAACATTGATGTTATAAAGGAAGTTTATTAACTTTTAGTTCCATCACTGATCCAGAGCAAAAGTAGATTGGATCAGCAGCAAACAATACTCAGGAACATTAGCCAGGTTTACTCAGTCCTGCTGCACTTCAGTGGCAGAGGTCAGACCCTGAAGTGCTTCCCAGCTGTGCTATTTTCATGACTTACGAGAGAAATTCAAGAGTCCTACCTGAAGCTTCTTGGGTCTGAGGTTCAGGTGTTGCAAGATCCTGGGAACTTCCCACCTGAGGTGGTACTTTTTGCTTGGATGCATCTTGCACATGCCCTAAGCTTTCAAGTTCTGCAAAGCAGGGAAAACAGGAAGTTTCACAGCATGTTCCATATATAGCAATTACTGCTGCATGTCACTCAGAAAACCATCATTTTGATCACATCATCTTCCTGAAAGCTTTTTGGCTTCCTAACAGCATCTTCATGGCTAGCTAAGTCTAAGGTTCCCCTTATCCACAGAACATGCTTTATAAGAGAAAATCTCAAATGCTGATTTAATTTTGGTCAGGGCTGCTTGAGGGAAAAAAAAAAAAAAAAAAGTAGAAGTAGTTCAAGTATTCTAAGAATTCTATCCCCAAAATATAACTTGGTATCTTGGCAGATGGAAAGAGTGAACAAGTCTGCTAATTGACTAAAATATTCTAGTAACAAAAGATGTGCTGGAAAAGGGAAGAAACTCTTATCATCTATTCAGAAACTCCAGTTTCTGGTATTGTATAACATTAAACTAGAAGATTATTCACTGCAAAAATCTTGCACTTTTTAAGGCAAGGTTATGCCCTGGGTGAAGTTTCTCTGTAATGCCATTTAGTGATCAGTAACCTGAGTCATGAATCTCACGATTTACTGAAATAATCTGTCATTTTGTTTCTTGGAATAAAATAATCTACTAAAGTATGTTGTTTAAAACACTGGGATACAAAGACCAAGTATTAATTATTAGTGGGGATACTGCATCTACTTAAAAAAACACCAAACTCTCTCTTACGAGGACCGAGGTACCTTTAACATTGATAACTTGTTTTAAAAACGAGACTTTAGTGCACTGGAATCTGTTTGTTAATCTGAACGTTACGAACTTTAGTTGAAGCACATAGCACCATCAAATATTACAGTAAATTTTAAGAATGTGCCATCATCCTTCTTTCCCTTCCACTTCAAATACTGGCTGCTATTATCTACACTTACAAAAGCAGGAATATCACACATCAATATTTGTTTGAACTTGTAATTCACAGAGGGTAACTGCAATACAAGTAATGATACCTCATTTTGCTTCATTGGTCTTGATTAGACTGGGAACATGCAGGGAGCCTCAGTCCTAAACCATCTCCAGTTCTTTTAATAGCTTTGCAATCAAATGCAGAATATCATTCCATTACAGCATAGAGAGACTTCTGAAAAGGTTTCCTGAAGGCAAACCTTACCCTGAGGAGATGGAGGCATATTCTGGAGGTCTACTGGCTGCCCACTGTCCAAAGCTTCCAACACCACATTAAATTTCTAACATGGAAAAAACAAAAGGTTAATTCTGGTCTGTTCCAGACCTGCCAGCTGCCACAGTAAGTATGTGACATTTAATGCATGTGAGTACAGCACAGGGTATGTCCAGAATTTGGGATTTCTTGAGTGCATACCTTGCCTGCCTTCATGTATTCCTTTGCTTTCTCCAGGTCCCCTTGCTGTTTGGCTTTTAGAGCTGCTAATTTATACTCCTTCTGCCTCCTAAGCAGGATTGCTCGTGTGCTGCTGTGCTGGGGATCTGGGAGAATGAGACAATGCTGAGTTTGACACAGAGCATGCAAGATTTGCATCCCTTGCTACATCCATCTATGCAAACCCACATTTGTCCCCTTTTGCTCCAAGTCACAACAGCCATCTTACAAATACACTTTTTCCTCCAGTCTCCAGAAGTCCTATCTAACATAAGAAACCCGCTTTTCCTAATTTAAAGAAAGATTATTAGATCTTTAGGTCAGCATCTCAAAACACTTTAAAGGTTGGAATTTCACATATCAAATAATGAAAGAGAAGCTAGAATTACTGATCCAGTGCACAGAAGAGCTCTAAAGAGTAACTGATTCTACTGCCAGAAACCCAACATTTCTTGGACAACTCTGAGACATTCAGCAGGGAAGTTCCAACATAAGCAGTGCTTTGCTACACACAACACAAATATCAGGGAAGATGCAGCATTGAAAAAGGGTTGCAACTGCTTCTCCTCTCAGATCACAGTACCTGTTTCCACAGCAGGATCAGCAGCAGCACGACCTTGCAGAGACTCTGATTCCAAATGCTCCCCTGACTCAGGAGAAGCCTTCTGCTCATCTTCTGCAGCAGACTCAGCTTTATTCTCTGGTGAATCTCCTGAATTCTCTAGCTCCACTCCCATGGTTTGAGGTACATAAGATGAACTCTTTCCTGTTGCAACAGGAGGTGGCATTTCTTCCTCATTGATTTTTTTGCCTTTCTTCACTGCAGCCAGCATGGCTTCCAGAGTCTGGCATGGAAGGAACAAGAGAGTCAACAGGCATTTTCATCAAACATGTTACTAGCATAAACAATTGGAAGACAAATTCATCTCCTTATACATGACAGGCTCTGTCACACACACCACCACAAACTGCTGTCCTTCAGCTCTCTGTTTTTCTGCAAGAACTTCAGTGCCAGTGAAAGATGTCCAGACACCAGAGCAACACTGTGCAAAGGCCTTGTTACCCAAACCAGACAACTGCAGGTACCTCAGGACCCAGAATTATTGGAGAGCTGATGTGATCCACTCAGCTTTTTCATGGAAAGTCACCAAGGAAGCCATTTATACCAACTGTAGATGGATTTTGTGCATCTTTAAAATGTAATAAAATATGATGTTCTGAAATGTCACTGCCTACATGGATCCAGGGAAAGAAGGAGTCTGCAAACCTATTTAATGCAATGAGAAAAGCCAATAAATACTAACAAAGGAAATGGAGCTTCAGCTCACCACGAATGGTAAGGAGCTCTCACCATCTCTAACTTGGGTTAACTGCTGCTCATTTTTTTTAAACTCCTCCTCCACCCCAAATATTATCTTCCTCAGTATTTTTATTTTTAAAATTTAATTTGAGGTTCAGACAAAAGACCACCATGCACTTCAAGCCAAAACAAAAGTTTTACTTCTTTCATCTTCCAAAGAAACTGAAATGGAAGCACAGAAAGACAACAACAACAAAATCTCATCGGTGCCAGAATCGTTGCTATTTTTATTTAGTCATGGCATTGTTTGACCTGTTGAGTAACAGTGGCAGAGATACTTTGAAATGACTGCATGTGAGACTGGGGTTCAGACCAGCAACCCACAGGCAGCTCCCTCTTCTCCACATGAGGGTGACAGACTGAGACTGAAGTTCACAGTTCCAAGAACTACATTTAACAGAGAACTCTACACCATTTGTTGACATGCACTTTTGCTAATTAAGTAGCTGAGAGCTGTGAAGTGAATCTGGTCTATTATCCTCAGTTACACTGCTCAGGCACAGGGAAACTCCCTACCCTGACAAATAAAGGAAGTGGCACAGTGCACTAAGCTCACTGGAAGGAATAGCTGGTCTGCCCATCCCTGTGGCTCTCAGAAAGGCCAGGTGGTTTCCTGTACACTCCTGTCAGAGCTGGCAGGCAGTGGACACTCACAGACATCTTTCTTGTGCTTTTTCTTCCCTGAGTTTGGTCTCAGTTGTTCCCTTTGTACCCCAAGACAGCTGGTAGCCAGTGAGCCATTACATCCCGCCCCAGTGCACAGCCCTGAGCTGTAGAGCTCTGCTGCTGCCTGAGGTGATGCAGGGGAGCTGCTGAAAGCAACGGGGAGAGAAAGGCCCTGCCCAGCAGTAAACAAGCACTGCAGCTCACTGCAAGCACGCCACCTGCCTGGAACCATGAGAGGCTGGAGAGACTGCTCTTTGCTGCAGTTCTTAAATGCCTTCATCAAAAATGCTGCTCCATTCCTTTTCAAGCACAGCCAACACATTCAGGGAAAGGCAGCACCTCCCTCTGTCTGACAAAAGTGAGGGGAAGGTTAGTACCTCAAAAGTGAGTGGAAAGTTAGTAGCTAAGTGAAGGCAGAACTGCAAGGTGTATGTGCTAGGAAAACTCCTCAACTTTGCTTTAAGGTAACACTGAGCAGTCACCACAGGTCAAACTGAGATCCAAACAGGTGGGTTTAACTTCAGCATGTACCACAAACCCTGCCTCCAGCTACCACCTGCCCCACTGAACAGAAACAAAACTGACACACAAAAGGCAGCTGAAGCCACACCTTATCTGTGTGTTTGCTGTATGAGCCCAGCAGTCAGTAACAACAAACGTTTTTAAAGTAACACCAGGCAGCACATGAAGGTTTCACTCCTCTGTCAACACACTCACACAGATGGGAGGAGCACACTTCAGAGAGCTGACTTTGCCCCACCCTCAGTCACATCCCGATGATCCCAACTCACCTTCAGGCCTCTCTCGTACCGCCGAGTCTTGGCTCCCTCCCCCGACTCCTTGGCGTTAGAAATCGCCGTCCTGTAGTCAGCAATTCTCCCCTCCAGTGTCTGCTGCAGCTCACTGGTAACAGCAGGAAGTGAGGAGGTCTCAGAAAAAACAATAAAACAAATCAAGAAAACTTATTTCATCCAGCTAGACGAGTTTTCCCACCGCACTGAAAAACAAACACTCCTCTTCTAAACACACACACAGAGTGGCGTGAGCTGAGCACAGGGAGGAACAGCCCCTCAAACAGAGGAGTGTTTGTGCTGTGCTAACGGGCCCTGCATCCACCTCGGGGCTCTCTCAAAAGCCTCACACAGAAGAAAGGGTGGAGAGACTCGGGAAACTCTCACTCACAGGGTAATTGGAGCCATGTGGTCGGTGAGTAGGTGAGGAGAACACTAAAGTCTCTCAAACCCCACACAACAGAGGGTGTGAAGAGGTATTTTGGCACAAATCTTGACTTATTCTTTTCTTAGTTTTAAACCATGCTAGTTTGCTCCCTTCTGGGCTTCAACCTGGTTTTACAACAAGAGCTCTTTTTCCTCCTCCTACAGCCTGGAATTAGTTCAGTGACAAAAGCAGCCTAAGCGAAGTCATGAGTAGCTACTTACAAACTCTCCAGAGCCACAGAGACCCTGCAGATGGCTCCTGATGTAATTACTGCCATTATCTCTATAGAAACCCTCTCAATCCCATTTACTAATGGGCCCAATGAACAAGGCACTGGAATCTGTGGCACACAACAGAAACAGGCAGTGACTGAATAAAGGATTTGACTGCATGAGGACTGACAAATTAGGCTGAGACAGATAATAATGCTACTGCTAAAAAATCCAAAACTATGTCAGGGATGCTGAGTTATCAAGTCTCACAATTTCAGCACATTGCCCAATACTCTCAGGGAGAAAACATGAACTCTGGAAACCTGCACTGCAGTCTGCATGCTCCTATGTAAAATGAGGAACAAGATATGCTTGATTCCAATTGTTTGCCTCTTCAATTCTATGCTAATATCAGAATTCACCCTTGGAACAAAGCTAAAGGATCATCTGCACCCATATAGCACTAGTTTCCCCAGAGGAAATAGCAACAGTGTAGTTTTTTCTTCCTTGGAAGACAAGACCTCCCTAGATTCTTGATAATGACCCTCATACAAGACACATGACAACAGTGATTGAGCAAAACTGTCAGAAACATGAAGCTCATTCCTACCTGTGATTGCAGTTCAGGCAGTTCATCTTCTGGTTCAGCTGGGGATGGCTCTGTTGCTGTCATTTCATCCTCACAGCTTCCTGTCTCACCTTCTTCCCCCAGAACTTCTTGCAGCTCTGCCTAAGGCAAAAGTAAGCCAACAAAAGGCTTTTCCTCAAAATGTTCTCTATCCTCAAAAGACAAATATAAAATCAAGTCTAAAGTGTCAAAAGCTTTGGATAGATCTTGAACTCAAGTGAAGAGTCCCAAAATCTTCTATTCTAGTCTTTTTTAAATTCAATTTTATTTTGTATTATTAATTTAAACTGGTCTCAGATACCACTGAAAAGCCACACTGCAGCCCCAGGATCATCACACAAGCTGGAAAAGTTCAGAAGTATTTTACAAAGATTATGTAAACCTAAGTTTCAAATTTCCAAAAAGCCTCTACTAGCAATGGCAGTCAAAATCACTGCTTAACACTCCTTCCCTAAACCCTGCCAGTTAGATGAATCACTGAAACAACAAAAACTTTCTTTGAACACTGAGATGTTCTCTCAGGCCAAGCACTACTTGAAGCAGCAGCAAAATGGTGGCAGACATCACTTTAAGGAGACTGTCCCTGGCTGTCTTTCATCAGCTGACATGAAATTGGATTCCTGCTCTTCCCTCAATTCTCTCAGACCCTCACACATATAAATGTTAGGAAACTCTTACTCTGCCATGCAGGGGGATGGATCCTGCAAAGACTTGCATCTAATGGAGCTTTTGCAATATTTTAGCTTCTTCACAAAGTAATTTTAATAATATTTTAACTTCTTCACGAAGTTAACAGATATTTTTGCTAAATGCAGTTCTGTTAAAAAAAAACCAACAAAAAATACATACTAAACCTCTTTGCTAACAGTTCTGCATACCAATAGGTCTGTATCTTTCTCCAAGTCTTCATCATCTGCATCTTCCTCTCCATCTTCATTCAGGTCCTTCATGCACTCTGCAGCCATCTTTTCAATATGATCCATAGGCAGAGGAGCTGTAAAAGGAAATCCCAAGGAGCCATAAACCCAAAGGAACAGTTATGCAGTCACTGGATATAAATCCTGAAGAAGCTGCTACCAGCTGAAAGAGAGCAGTGACCTCCCCTCTTGTGCCCCTTTTACTGCACAGTGTCATAAGTAACTGAGAGTGTAATGATGGATAAAGGGCAAAGACTGGGAAGTGAGCACCCAGGAAAAGCAGCACTGGTGTTTCTGCTGTGGCAGTCCAGGCAGGCAGTAAGACACCTGCACATTTTCTGCACTGCTGTCTTGTGATGATGAGATTTAGCCTTTTCCAAATTTTTCTTGGCTCCTTCATTTTGCAATTTTGCTTCTGGTCTTCATCCTGAGAACTCTACTTAACTCCTCATTGCTGACTTCTCATCTGTGCTTCATCCTGTGCCAACCACATGTTCCTAAAACTATCAACTTCCTCCACATGCTCTCAAAGGTGAGGCTGTTTGCCCACAAATCCCAACTGTCCACGTAAATGCCTCTGATACTTCCCTGTGCAGACACATGACTGTGACTCACTGGTGGTGTATTTTCTGCAGAAAATACAGATCTCCAGGACAGAGCTTTACAGTCAATTTAAATGGATCCCATTCACTCCCTGCTGAATCAGCTGAAAATTAACCCAGGTACAAAACTGTTTCTGTTCAAATAATTTAATTCACCCCATCAGTGCTTCAGTATTTGCATCAGACACATTGCTCATAAATTTGACCCTTAGCAAAAGTGGGACTGCAGGTCATATCCAAAGGCAACTGGCTGTGCAGGAACTGCAGTAGAGGCAAAAAATCTAATCAAGCCTCCTCAGATGGTGTTTCAGCTCTAATCCCATGCAGCAAGATGAGGCCACAATTTCAAACACGAGTGGCTGCCCAGCTGGCACTTATCAGAGGGAGCAGGGATCTCTGTGCTTAAGATGTTCCAACAGGGCAGCTTTTGCTGGAGGAGGAGGCCATTCCCCCACACCCAGTCAGAGCTCTAGGATGTAACCCAGGAGGGAATTACTGCACCTGGGGCTCAGCCAAGAACCAAGCACATGAGTTGCACTGGATCCCCCTTTTCTGCCCTCTCCCAGGCAGGATCTGTTTCTCCCCTGTCCTCACTGTAGCTCCTCCTCTCCAGGCTGTGGCCTGGCTGCATCCTGCCCCCACCACTGCACTGGGCCAGGTCTCAGGAGTCCCCAGTGCCAGCTGCTCACCCTCCATAAGCTTCTAATCCCCACACTTCCAATGAAAAAAACAGAATAGCTGCACTTTGGTTTGGAAAATCCTTTCTGAACCACACATTTAGAAGGCAAAATAAATGTCAGGCATAGTAAATGTTAATTTTGCACTGTCTGAAGTTTTATTTTCCTCTTATGAATAAAAAGACTGAAACAACAAAACAAGTGACATGATGAGGGTGAGAGAGAAGTCAGCTCTTGAAAAGCTGACAACAATTCAAGAGCTCCTGATACATAGATTCACCCTCAAAACATTATCCTGTATATTTTAGCCACACGTAATCTATGTCCAATGGCAGAAGTTCTGCTTTTATGCCTATTTGCACAGTTATGCTCATTAGCTTTACGAATTTACTAAAATTTTAAAATGTGGAGAGTGGAAATGGTTTAGAATTTAGTTTCAGACACAAACATGTCCTTTGTTCATCATCAGCTACCACGTTTATAGAGTTGTCTTGCCTAAACATTTCAAAATCCTTCATTTCCCTGCTGCTCTGTGTAAAACCCCTTCAAAATGTTACAGTGAAATTACTGCAGAGCTGCAAATAAGGCTGTAGGTGCACTATCCCTTCCTTCCTGCACCTGCTCACACACCTGTAGGCCCCATTTCCCTTGTGCCACCTCAACCACTGGCTGCCACCCCAGGTCTCAGGCAGGCAGGGAGCAAACCTGGTTCAGCTGAAAAGCTCCCACAAGAACACAGGTTTCTTTCTGCAGAGGAGTTCCTGAAGCAGCTCACCCTGCAGCTCCACAAACAGGGACAGGCTCAGAGGCAGAGCATGCTCACTGGAGTGTCCCTCACAGCAGCAGCAGCCTTGTTTTATGGGAGATTACAGCAAGCCTGTAAAACACTGCAGAGCTGCCTGCAAACACCACCAGACAAAATTAACAGATACTTAAAACTTTCGAGAATGGCAGTCCTTTCCAAGGGACACTCTAACCTGCATAACATAAGCTACAGGATTCTCCAAGTAATTGCATCAGTATTTGCCTCTGAAAATGGGATTCAGTTTTGGTTACAGACTCCAAGTAACTAAAAATATAATGCTCATTATGTAAATTCATTCTTCAAACAAAAACAGAACCACCACATGACAAACAACTCACCCTCCACACGAAACACAATTTCCCTTCTGAAATCATCTAGCGCCTACTACACCTTTTTATGATTTCATATGCTAAAAAAGCATGTCTTAATTTAGTCATTAAATGGGCCAGCCATCAGAGATCTCTTTCCTATATCTACAAGAGCATCAACAAAAAAAACCTTTTACACTGTTTATGGAGTAACAAATTCAACCTTTCAAAGTAAAGAGCAGCTGCAAATTTAGCTTCTACCAACGATAAAAAAAATTTAGACAAATTTAAAGATTCTTTTAGATAAATAATAGATTTATCTAAATTTATTAAAGGTAAATAAAATTCCAATATTTTAACTTACTTTTCACCTTTGGTTTTTGTTTTCCTTCTTTCACTTTTGCTCCTGTGATAGCAGCAAGCTCTGCTTCAAGATCTCCATCATCCTCACCTTCCCCTGCACCCAGCAGCATCTCTTCAGGATTGAAATCCACAAACAGCCCCAGCTGGAGCCAAGGGAAAATAACAATACAGAATAATAAAATACCCTACAGTTAGAACAAAGATGATACTCAAAAATGTCACACTGCATGGATTATTTAGATATTTTCATGCATTTTGAATTCTGTTCATTTTTTTTTTTTACAGCCCACTTTCATACCACTTCTATTACCACAACAATGCATATCAGGCACCTGTAACTGGTGTAAAGTACATAAATCTTAATACCCCACAAGTATTCCCTTTAAAACTCTACACAAACCACTTCTTGAAATCAATCCTATTTAATAGTCTGACATAACAAGGTAGAATAAAATGTTTGTTTTGCTGAGCCTCATGGTGCAGATAGCATCAGGGAAGTTCAGGGCAGTGCCTGTAACAGCCAAGCTAAAAAATATTCACTCATGGTTCACACACAACAGGTCTGACACGTGCACACTGCACAGAATTCACCCTTATCTCTGGAAGAAGCTGCATTTATAAACACAGAACTGTTCTGTCTTCTTAAATCAGTTTCTAAATCCCATAGAAACAAACACAGCCATTAAAACCCAGCAATGCCCACACTGCACTGGAGAAAACCATCAAACTGGCTGGCACAGATCATCAGCTAAGGGATAATATCTCAATAGTATTAATAACAGTAATCAGGATATGACAGCAGGGGTTATCACTCTCTTGTGGCAAAACATTCCAAAGTACATCAAAGGACTCTCTGGGGTCTTAGTCCAAAAGGTATTCTTTTAAAATGCCATTTTATCAGTTTCTGTATTTCTGGTTGAGATACTAACTGCCCCAGGAAAAAAAATTATCTTAAGTACACTAAGATCTTTTATAAACATGAATGAACAGAATTAAATTCATCCCATGAGGCAGGTGAAGCTTTCCTCAGACTTTTCCAAAGCACAGGCCCTTATTGATCCTCACATGGCCAAGGAGGCAGCACTTCAGCTTCTCTCCAGCACAGGAGAAAAACATCAGCTGTCATTATTCTAAGGGTTAGCAATCTCCTTCTGTCTCGAGGATCTGAAGTGCTGCAAGAAGCTGTCAGTTTATAAATTAATGTAGTAGTATTTGTTTTTAACCCAGTAGGAATGGAAGCGCTGGTGGCTACTGCCCTGAAACGTTCTGTGGCCCTCTTTGGACCAAGGTGAAACATACACCTGAGCAACACAGGTTCCACGGACCAGCAACAGCACATAAAATCAGCAGCTGTTTGTTTCCTACCCCTGCCATTCCATAAGGCACTGGGCAGATCAGTCAGCCACCCTCTGCCTTATCCATCTCCCAGCTTTAAGGCAAAACTAAAGTATTTACACACTTGGCTAGAACAGAAAGATAGTGAGGACAAGACTTAAATAGGAAATATTTACGATGGTGATCTAAAGATTCAAGTCCTGTGGAACACACAGACCTTTCATCAATGTGCAGAACAGATCATGAGCACACAGGATCTCCTCATTACCACACTGCAAGTGTGGACAGTGAACAACTGCAGCAACCACACAAGTCAAGAACACCATTCAGCAGTTCTAGCTCCAAGTCCCAATCCTCTCAATAAGGAACATTTCCAATGAAATTAGCAGTATTGAAGCAATGTTTAATAAAATAGAAAAAATAATTTATAAAAACCTTGCAGTTGATACACTACACAACAACAACAAAAAAACAATTTTAAACTGAACGAATTTGAAAATGAACAAGCCATTTGTTTCAAGAAACACTCATCCATGCTGTAAGACAGGCTGAATAATTAACTGTATTGAATTAGAAATCAGTAAAATACGTTTATCAGATCCTTGATTTACTCTCTTATCTTTTCAGAGTGAGGTTTCTTTTTTTTTCCTGGAAGGAGGAAAGGTATTTTCACCTTTTATCTTCTCTCCTGCTCAGATAAGTCATACACTACCTGTCACTGAGAAATGCAAACTTTCACACTGGAGCCATGGTGACATTATGGATCAGTAACTACAGCATTCTGCCTTCAGTATGAGAACACTGGTTCCTAAGAAATCACCAGAAGAGAACATCTTAGCTATTTTCTCTATTCTAATAACCTCTTTCAATCCCTTTTCACATTTCTCTATATTCTTACCAGTTATTCCACCTGTTACTTGCCTTTATTCTACCTTCAAAGGTTTCTGAAATTCCATTCTGGCTCTAACATACACTTTAACTCTGACTACACTGTTTTTCTGTCAGTTTTCTACCCAGAATTTTGCCTTGATTGTATTTCTAATTTTGACACTGTCGCCTGACTTTTTACACCAGCCAACCATGACTAATTATTGTTTTTCTCCACAAGACTTCTGAAACTCCATCCAAACGTAAACAAGTATGGAAAAAATCCCAACATCTATCTGTTACATGAAAAAATGACTATATAAAGGGAAATTAAAATCAATTGTCTCTTGTTTAGCACCTCAATATTCTCCCATATATGTCCCTTAATTTGTTGACTGATATTCTGCTGATCATATTTTTGTTTTCTTAGAGATGTAAGGAAAACCTCCACAGTCACTGAAGTTATTATTAAATCTCAACATAGCTCGACTAAGAAAATACTGTAAGCATGAGTCATGAGGTCTCATGCAAAGATTACAGCATTACAACACCGTGCCTTCCCTGCAAGACCTCCACAGCTGCCTATCAGATATTTACTTGAATCGGAATGCATTAAAGAAGGAAGGAAAACAGGCACCACATAATCTATTTTTTCCCATGACCTTGCAATGCTATTAACACATGGGAGATTCTGCAGGAAAACAGCAGCAAGAGGTCTGAACGAGACTATCCTGAGGAGCAGTGGGAGTAGGAGGTTTCCCTGCCTGCTCTGCAACCACATCTCCCTGGCCCTTTGCCCTCCTTACCTGCTTTGCAACTGCAGCTCCCTGGCCCTTTGCCTGAGGGCTCTTTTTAGGTCTTCTGCCAAGCATGTTGGTTCATGAATTTCAGAGGGCTGAGTCTCTATAGGGCTGAGAGCACACGGAACTTACAGTCAGAACCCTGCCTGTGCCAAGGCAAAGCCCGCCGGACGGAGGCCGGCGGCGCGACCCCTCAGCTTCCCCCGGCACCCCCTCACAGGCTCCCCTGCCGTGAGGGCAGCGGGGGCAGCGCCGCGGGACGCGCTCCGCGGGGCCCGGGGAGCCCAATAAGGACTACAGT
>JANPWX010000421.1:1867859-1883834 GCA_024734555.1 Trochalopteron elliotii
GGGCCAGCTACCAGCACTTAAAAATACTTCTAAAAACAAATAGTCTGAAATACTTAAAATGCTTTGAAATTAATTCTTTATTCTTAAGAGTGCTTTCATACATCAAACAAACGAACAAAGCATTTAAAAAAATACATTTCACTATTTCCATTTTATTAATAATTAACACAAATAAAAATAGATGGTATTTAAAATATTTATACATCCAAAAGGCAATAAAATCTCTTTTGCTTTACTCCTCCCTGAGTGCATACATGACATCGTCCTGGCCAAGGTTCAGTCGCACCCGCATGTGCAGGTATTTATTGCTGGCCTCCACCAGCAAGAGCCTGCAGGCACCAAGTCTGGAACAAATTGCCATCATTTCTGACACCGTGGGGCTCTGCAGGCCTTCCATCCTGCACAAGGCCACGTGGTGGTGGTAGATCTGTTGAAAAAAAGAAGGACACAGGTTGTGTTTACTGCCTGCTGCAACTGAGTGTGCCAAGGTAACACAGAGAGGAGCTGCCTTCCCCCACATCCATGGGAGGGGAGATAGAATCGCTCCAGCCTGTTCAGATGCTGTAATTTTAAATAAAAATGTTTAGAACTACATCTTTCTAGAAGTATTAACATTTAGCTTCCACACTAGTCATGACTACCCCAGTCTTCACAGCTCTCCTGGCACCCAGTATTTTTTAGGTCTACTCAAAAAACCAAAGCCATCAGTGACATATCTGCCTCTATGAAGAAAAACAGTGATGCACAAGTTGGAATCAACTTTCAGTTTTCCTCCTTGGACTATTGCCTGATCATTTCAGCTTCTCTTTGATTTTTCCTGTTATAAAACATGTTTGGGTAGAAGCATGAGATGTTTTAACACGCAGGCCCAAAAAATAAAACCACCTTGTGATCCAAACAAGTAGCAAAAAAGCCCAATACCTGTTGAACTGTTGCCTCCTCAACTCCCGCCCTGCGAAACTCTGCCAAAATTGCTTTCAAGAAGATTTGTTCATGCAATGAAGCATTCCTGAGTCGAAAAAAACAAAAGAGACAAAAATCCATTTGTGAAGTTCAGAACCTATGAAACATCAGGAGGAAGTCTGGAAGGGAAATTGATTGGGAGCTACATATTTAAAGACAGGGCGGGCAGTTTATATCACAAGAGGCCATTGTATCACAGCCTGCAACTGGCATCACAATTTTTGTTTTGGAAAAACTAGTGCTGTGAAAGAGACACAAAAGCCAAGGGAATGTTTTTACCTGATTGCATTGACATATGGTGATGAGAACATTTCATCTATGGCTTCAGTCACGTGGGCCATCCTGACAATCTCGGGGGTTCTCTTCTGCCTGGCGAACTCGCAGATCTCCGTGGCCCTTCTGCAGATATCCAGGCACCGCCGGGCGTCCCCGGACAGGGCTGCCACCTGCGAGAGAACGGGACATTTGGGACATTTCCAAACAGCTGGGGAAAGAGTTGAGCAAGAGTCAACAGACAAACCAACCCCAAACACCCTGAGCACCCAGTGGGAGAGCAGCAGATCTCTGAACTGTCTGTGTCCAAGATCCTGAACAACAAAGCTTACTGAGCAAAACCAACAGAAGCAACTCTCCGCATCTCCCACCACCCCACCCTGATCATCATAAATTCAAGGCTGAACTTTTTTCTGTAGCACAGAAGTCAGAGGTTTGAAAAAAATTAAAGGTGAGCAGTTCACTTCAACACCAAAAGCTTTCAGAAGTACCACTTTAATTATCAGTGAAGACCTTTACCATAATCCAGATTCATGCAAAGGAAGAAGGGGGAGTGGCTATGACACCAAAAAACTCAGTTGATCTATACTCATTAACATACTGATTTTAAGAGTACACTAATAATTTTAGAAGGTCTCAAAGAAACATTCAGGATAGTCGATTTACAGTTACAAGTGCCTGAAAATTTTTAGGTGTCTGAAATTTCTGAAGCTAAATACTTGTTAAAACCCCAGTTGTGCTTTACAGTTTTAATAAAGCTAAGAACATTCACCACATACAGTAGTGGCCTAGTTTTCCCAGTAGATGCTGGTAATATACAAAAGCCTTAGAACCCAGCTGAGGCCAGGAATGAGGAACCCTGTAGAAAATTTAATTGCAAGGTATATTTCTGTATTTTCTGAAGAAAACTCGTACTAGAAAAACACTGCAGTTATTCCCCGTGCAAAATCATCACTATTATTCTTACAGAGAGGTGGTTCTTTTGCAACAAAAAAAGTGCTTGTATTTACTTGACATATTCATGAGCACTCTTTATTAATCCTACAGTGATGTAGGATGTTTTGACATAATTTTAATAGATTACTTTAATATAGAGCTGCTAATATAACACATTAGCAGTGCACATATCTCAATTTGAGAAGGTACTGATCCCCAATGCATTACTTACGTTTTGTACAACTGAGTATTAAGACTTGCAAACAGAACAGCTATTATCTATTATGACAGGGCACTAAACATTTTGAGAAATAAAATTAATAAGGCTATTTCCACTGCCACTGGCATGCTATCTTTTTCAGGATTCTCCAATGACTCACATTTATGCTAAGCAGTGGAGACAGCTGACATCTTATCATCACGACTCTTGTCATGCCTTCAGCTCTTGGAATATGCTGCTTCCTTCTCAGAGTAGGTGGAAAAAGCAAGGACACTGCTCTAGCAATGTCTTCTGAGAAAATACCCTGAATAATGTATGATCTAATTGTGCCCCACTTGTCTCCAATAGAGAACACAACCACAGAACCAGGTCTAGCAGCTGTTACAAAACTCTCCCTGCTGTCCCCACACTTTTCACCCGGTGCAGCATGAAGGACATTGATCTGCTCTGTGCTCACCTTTCTGGAGACCAGCTGAACTGCATCCTCTTCAAATGCCTTCACACCCTTCAATCTGGATGAAATGATTTGCTGTAACTGTTTGTAGGTGTAGGGCTGAAAGGACATTCTGGTGAGGCCCTACAACAAATGACACAACACAGTGAGAAGTGTCTGTGGTGCTGGAAAATTCTCAACTGCTCAAGCATGGCCTGTGTGGTTACTTTTACTTTTTTGGTAGGAACAATCAGTCTTTCACATCCTTTCCCTCCTAGTGACACGCTTTAATCAATCACATTTGTGAAACAAATGTACAAATCCACAAAACGGTGATTCAGTGGTTGGATCTTCCCACTGAAAGGCCCAAGGAGCATGTGAAGCTGCTATCAGAATTCAGATTTCTCTTATGAGAAACTTTTAAACAAATCAGAGTTTCTCAATACAAAATATTTTGATTACATCTGTCTACACATTATTTTTTAATACAATAACAGCAGCAGCTGTGGAAAAATATTAACATCTCCTTTAGCAAATCTGTGTTTGTGTGTGTTGACTTCAAGTTAGCCATCAGCCAAGAATTAAAACCCTCTTCTGGCTCAAGCAAATAAGAGCTGCCCTCAGATGAGGACAATCCATGTTACAGATGGTGCACTGCCTTTCATCCTACAGGAGACCTGAGTTTTGAATTTCTTATGCAAAACTCTTCTCTTGTGACTATATGGACTCAGCTGATCTGCAGTGGGCTTAGTGGGTGGGGGAAAGCAATTCACACCCTGTGGAGCTGCTTTTGAGTCATGGAAGGATAGAGGCACAGAGCACTGTTTCTGCAAATCACTTTCCAGAGCCGTGGTGAGATGACCTAGGAAAATGTATTCAAAACAAGTGGAGAGAACATCCAATTTTCTTTGCTGGATACCTTTATATAATCTACCAACTGATGATGGTAAACAGAGAAGTAAGGAGGTGCCTGGAATGAAAGGGTAATTCTTCTGAAGAGAATTTTTTTGAACTCTAGAGCAAGCAACTTAACCATGAAGCACAGCATTTGATTATCCAGATCTTAATATATTTAAATAAGGCATCCATATTCTTCATTCTTACAAGAACGTAATGTATGTACACAGCCTAATACCTGATTAGCAAACGGGCTCCTGAACTTACTTTGCTAAGATTTATACATTCATTCATTATCAGTCCTCTGGAGAGGGAATTATAAAAAAACCATTGTTCAGCTTCTGATACAACAATCCTACTTTTCTCCTGGATTGCTTTTGATTGCATCCAGTATTTAATCTGTTCTCCTTTTATGGCATAGCAACAGAACTGCTGGGACATACCAGCCTGCTTGCTACTCTGTTCATCATGATTCTCTCTGGCAGGTCCATGGTGTTGGCAATGGCCAGGATGATGAGCTTGGAGTGCTTCTGGGTTGGCCAGTCAAATAAATTGTACATCACGTTCTGCTTCCGGGTCCACAGCAGATCAAGCTGCAGAGGTAAAAAGAGAAGAATCAGACTGGAAAAAGGAATGGCCTCTAATTTACAGTATTTTCTGATGGGGGTTTGAGAACCAGCTCTGCCACAGAAGATTTCTCACATGATTCTGGACAATGTGTCTCTGTTGCCTTTCCTTTATCCATCTACTAATAGGACTGCATTTGCTGAGTTAGGGCTCTAATCTCTTTTGGAAAAGCACAGTCCTACTGGATGCTTGAACAGTAAATGTTAAAGCAGCTGGAGTTTTAAAACACTACTGTGATACTAATACTACATCTGACAAGATTCAAAGACCCTCCAAGTGAGAACCTGAATTAGCTTACAGCAAAAATAAGAGTGCATATGATTATTACTGAACATAGCACATTCAAGGTTTTTCAAAACTGGGTGTGACTTTTTGTGAGTTTTCCCACTGGAAAAGCAGCAGCTTCCAGACAAAATACAAGAAGTTGAATCCTCTGGGATTTAGAATCGACAAACAACTTATTGTTCCATGTCTTGGGATAACAAAACATAAAACCAATATGAAATCCAAGGCAGAGAACAACATGGCAACAGGATACTCAGCCTTTTTAGGAAACTGAATTTAAATAGGTAAGAGGAACTATTTGCATCTCCTCTCTCCTAAGTCTATTCCTGATACATGATGTGATAAAGCATGCATAATTTGCTATCCACCAAAAACTCACTTCTTACAATCCTTGGAGGAAAGAAAACAAAGGATTCTTTGTCTCACCTCATCCACTACCAGCACCGTGGTCTTCCTCTTTGGTCCAGGTGTACTGAACAGCTTTGCCAGCAGTACTGCAGCATGGCTTGCTGTCACCTTCTGACCTGTCAAGAACTGCACAAGGATTGAACAAATATTGCAGGTTAATCACACCAAACCCCTGGAAATACAAAGTTGGACTCCACTCAATTTTGCCTTTCTTCAACAATCAACACCAAGCACCTGGATTATTTTTTCAATGGGGGAGTAAAAAAAAAAAAGGAGAAAGTAGCTCAAAAGACACTCTGGTCTACCAAGAACTGTCCATAAAGGAGAAGAGAAACAAAACAATAAAAAGAAAGGCCCACAGAATTCTCTGCTATCTCAGAATCATTAAGAAATCCTGAACCCACCCAGTCTAGAGGGCCCTAAACCCAGCATATCTCTAGGGTATCTCTACATGCACACACCTACTGAAAACCTAAGTCAGCTGACAAGAGCAGCCTGACTTGAGTAATCTTGGACTGCTATTAAAATTCTAATGAATCATCAGCAGGATCTATAATTACATTTATTCAACTGTGAGCTAAAAAAGTACCTGCACTACCTTTTGCAACTATGTGGCAGAACAGATGAGCTGACTGTACATAACCTCTTCCCTTGCAAGTCCAAAGATATCCAGAAATCAAAGCATGACATTTCAAAATTACACTGCAGATGCTGAATCAATTGTTCATCATAGTGCAAAGTCCAGCAATAAAGCCAAATGGAGACTGCATTTGAAAGCTGTATTTCTTTTCTAAAATCTCGTATAAACCTTAGATTTGATAATTACTAAACAAGTTAGAGCACAAGATTAACGTGTAAACCCTACTTGTTTCATGTTTCCAATTCAGTCAGGACAGTCCAAATCAGTCAAAGAAAGGAGCTGAATCCCAGAGAACCCTGATTCAGCAGCTCTGGAGCTGAGTATCCAATATACCAGAGTTCAGTTGCTGTGGTGGAACTGGACTCTTACTGTACCCAGGTATTTAACCTCATCTCTTTCATCTCTCCAGGGGTTCCAGTCCCTGTTCCATCTCTAAACTTTCCTGTGGCAGTGAGGTCACTGCAGAAGGGAAGCTCCAGAATTTGCTTCAGTCATGCAAAGAGAAACACCAGCAAACTGGATCCCAACCTGCAGCAATCAGGAGAGCAGCAGCAGCCTAGCTCTTAGTTAGGGTTCTCTCACAGCAGCTGAGGCAGAAGGAATTGGAGAAGTATGTGGTTCATGTCACTTTGTGCTCCCCTAAAGGATATTTCACTGGGCTACCTTAGAGTTCAGGGCCAGTGAGGGGCAACAGATTGTACTTCCAAAGGCCTATTCTTTATTCATTTTTAGATTTTATGCTGAATAGGACAGGAACAAAGGGTGTTAAAATACATTCACACTACCATGAAATAAGGTAATTGTCAGGCAACCTCTCACTATGCTAAAGAAACACAGTGGCCTGGCCTCAGCAAATCCCTCAGCAAGACACTGTCTAAACTGGTTTGAGGATAGGATGCAAATATGCAAATTTAACTGCCAACTATGAGGATAGGGACATTAGAACACTAATGTATGCCACTCCCCGCTCAGAAAGATGATGTCAAACTTAAATAAATGGAGCAGAAGTTTATATGAAAATGGAACAGATGCTTCAGGAAACCATTTAATTTCCAGGTCACTGGTTTAAAGTTAGCCTAGACAGAGAAAGCTTTTGAGCAGTTACTGTCTAATGCCTACTGGGTGATCTTAATCCAGTCCTCAGAAGATTAATTCCCACCCATACAAGACAAGCACAGTCAGTAGTCCCAGACAGATGCAGCAGACTGGTTTGTCATGGATATCAGAAATACACTTTTGTTGACAGAGGTGACCCCTCTTTAGCTGAATTACTATTATGACTGACCAATTAACCATTATGACCCCTTCAGTAATTATTCTACTGCTACAATGACTTTCAGAGTTGTCACCTTAGGAGTTGCTGAAGCAGATGTGCAGAAAAGGTTACACCATAGGAAAATGTAAGAAACTGGTTTACATTTTTTTTAGATAAGTAAATGCAATAAAACAGGCTATTTTTCAGCCACTACCCTTATGCAGCAGAAAGCAAAACAGCTCAAGAAGTTGGCTAAGGCCTTAAGTTAATTATTTTCTAACCTTCTCTAAGATAAAAGCACACAGTCTCTTGGAGGGACTGGGAAGTACTGATAAGAGCCTTGAACACTGTAACATATCAAGGATCTGATGGTAAAGTGTAAGATCTCTTCTTTCAAACCCAGCAACCACTGAAAACGCTTTACTTACCTCTAATATCTGCACATAGGCTTGGTGAGGGTCTGTCAGCTTCATGCCATTGATCTCCACAAACTGGAATGGTGGCACTTCATCATTTTCTGCAGCTTGCTGAAGACACCGAATCACTTCATGGACAGTTGCAGTTTTACCTGTTCCAGGCACTCCAGAAATGTACATGCACCTACAAAAGGAGAGCACCTCTTCAGCAGCCTGAGCAAAAGGGTGACACTCTTGGGATTAATGAGCTGGAATTCCTGACCTCTGACACCAGTCTGGAATGCTCCTCTGACACTTCAAGCAACTCCCTACATCTGACTTTATTTTCCAGCTGGGACACATAGCACCCTGGAGGATCATGAGGATTTTTATTATTACACTTGGGAGGATCATGAGGATTTTTATTACTTTTATTATTATTTTATTTTTATATTTTTATTATTAATTGAAGCAATTAACAACTAAGACATTTTATAGATGTAATTTACCTTTTTTTAAAAAAAGAAATAGATTTCCAGACTTCTAAAACTGACCAGTTATAATTTGGTCTTTAATTTGAATCTGCAGAATAAAGAAGCCCACATTTTCTCTACGGACAACACCACTTAAAGGAAAAAAATACCAGGAAAATCGAGTGAGGAACTTTAAATGAGGATAACCTTTTAAATATAAGTAATAAATATAGAGTATAAATGTAAAATAAAAATATATCATCTGACTGCTGTTATGCCATAAGCAGATGTGATCTTGGTCACAGTCTATCCAAACTCACCCTCCTGTACCATCAATAAGTTTGCTTTCCACAAAGTTGTAGATATCCTGGAATTCTTCCTCACGACAAGGCAGAGATTCTGGGACAGCAGAAACATGCAGCCTTTGAATTAAAAAAGAAAGAGAAAATTAAAATTAAGATAAAATCTTCAGTTCTCTCTGAAGAACTGATGCAAATAAACAGGCAGATGCTCACCTTCCTCCCATGTGGAATTTTCCAAATCTCTCTTACACACTTTTAAGTCTGAGCATCAGTGTCAAGTATCCCAAAAGAAATGGCCTAGTCTCTCTCTATGTGCTCTTAATTTATGCAGCAATAAAGATCTGTTTTAATTCACAAACTATTTATAAGTCAGTGCAGAGGTAGGATAAAACAGGAGAGACTGCTTATAGGAAACAGAACTAAAACCCACTTTGAAAGACAGTCAGTCCTGAATGCCTTTTTTTCCCATTGTGAAGATCTACAGTGATACCTGTAAAGCTTTTTCATACACCAAGAAGAGACAAATATTGGACCTTTACAATCTAAAGCTTATCAGAGAGGATCTTTGTTATTCCAATGTTGCACAGACCAAAGATACCTAATTGTGAAGAACTTAGCATGGACTGGTTAAAATAATGTGAAATTGCGAAAGCAGTATTGTACACACTACCATTATTTGTAAATCTAGTATTGTACTGTAAATTATTAAATACTCTTCTTGGACCAGAACACCATGCATTTTTACCTACTTTATTCTAAATGGTAAAGATGACATTCCCCATTTCAGCACAGCCTTCTGCTATGCACACCTGATGCAAAATCAAGATGATTTTCCTGAGCACAGGTTACCTTAATCTGGCTTCTTCCAGTACACTGGCTGGTTCCTGGGCTGCCTGAATGCGCCTGGGAATTTCTGGAGTTGCATTCCTGGGTGTTCTGGGTGTTCCCTGTAAAGGCTGGAAAGAGAAATTACAACCTCGAGCAGATTTTCTACAAACAGCAATTTCTGTTGGGGAACAAATCACTGATGTGAGTTTCCCAAACATTATTTCTGCCAGAGTGCAAGATGAACTGAGAACCAGTATTTACACAGGCAATTACCAAACAAGCCTAATGACGTTTTCTTCCTAACAGAGAAAGGAAACTGGAAAGGGAGTGGTGACAATTACACCTTTTAACTGTCCAAAGAATTTTTCAGTTGTTAGCCCTTTTCTGAAGTGCTGCACAACAGAATGATCTGGTTCTTAAGAAACAGCATCCAAGCCAATAATTTGCCTGTTTAGGTTACAGTTTTCTGATCAACATTGTCACATTACTACAACAGGTAAATGGTTTCTATATTTGCATAACGTACTCATACCAAAGATTAAATTAATCCAGATAATGCTTCATTAAAAGCTAAGGGGTGCAGATACTTAACTCTGGTACACAGGCATCAAGCATTCAAATAACTGGCTCAGAAATAATAAAAATAGCTCTTTTATGTGGAACCTTACAGTTTTCTTCAATGTCTTTGCAGGAGTGTGAACTGCTGACTTTCTTGAAGATTTTGGGGTGCTCAATATTCTGCTGGATTTAGTTTTCTTTTCTGGTGTACAGGGCACATCATCATCCTCCTCTTCCTCACTACTTGAAGAGTAGGAACTGTCAGAGCCAGACAGAAGATCTTCCTGGTCCAACATGCTGTAAGAAACACAAATGATTTAAGCTTAAAAAAAAAAAAATGCATACAAGTCTACACATCACAGAGCAACATTTGTACACTTTCAGCTTTTTCTTGTAATCAGCAAGCCAAAACATTTTCCACTTCAGCTGCTAATTTTCCACGGCTTTTTAACAGACTGGTTTAAAGGAAGTCAGTTTTCTGAAGAACACCACGAAAAACAGCTTTATGTTTCTGAACATAAACCAGTTTTTACTCAAACTGCAATTAAGCTGTGCTTCTATAACCATTTGCATTTCAATATTAAGCCAAATAAGCTCTCAAGGCTTCAAACTCTCAAGGCCTCAAGCTCTCACCAGCAATGAGAACAGGAGACCTTGGCTGCAGCGTTTACCTGATCTGCTCTGCAATGAGAGCACTGGTTTTCTGTGCACATGTTCTGCGAGAACGAGGGGTCAGCACAGGGCTCTGGCTGCCTGGCTGCTGACATCCAACTGGACTGGAAAGAAAGAAAACAAAGCTGGTTATATTCCCTCTCTTTGCATCACACTTGTAAAGACACAGAGAAGGCCTTTCAAACTTCAGGCTCAATTGCTGCCACTGTCCATCCAGCATGAATTCTTATTTGTTATTTACAGATTGGCTATGGCATGGATGCTAGCAGCACAATTTCCCCCCTCTTGCACTGTGTCTTCAATACATCTTTGCAAAGAAAAACAAAATATTTGCTGTATTTTGCACTGCCAAACTGAAGGGACAAGGGCTCACAACAGCTGTGGTTTTACTTTATTCAGAGGTGAGTTTTTTTGACGATTTTTTTTCTTAAGAGAAAGATAAGAAAAAATTATTTCCTTTGGGCATCTCTCTGATTTGCTCTTTGGAATGTGCTTTTCTCTTTCTGTTTTGATATTCCTTGGTTGTCTTTCTGGGTGCTTCTTCATTCCTGCCACTGAAACGTTTTACTACACAACTTTCCTACTGGTTCAAAGTACAAAATGAGATGAATTACAGATGCTTTTATTATTTGTTGACAGTTCTTAGGAAGTTTTTTTAGATCTACAAATAGTACTGAAATGCCATTACCTTATCAATGAAAGGTAAACATTTTCATGCTATATATAATCAGTGACCAAAAAAAAAAAAGGTGGAAATTCCAATGCTGCATCTACATCTTTACTCTTGGAAAGGAGGAAAAGGACTGGTTTTTGGCTTCTTACAACATTTTGCACAAGAAAGTCTGTTCCATTCTTCTCCCCCAGTTTATGCCATTTTTAAAGATATGTGAAAACATACATGAATAGTTGTGGTTTTTGGGCTTTGATTTCTTTCCTACATAAAAATTAGCATGGAAGTATACATACAATTCTCATGAAGACTCTCCTGAGGCCAATCAAACCACTTTCTATAGTCCAGCATCCCTCAACACTTGTCCCAAGTCAGGCACATCTGAGCCTTGATTATGGAGTGCAGGGAAACAGATTTTCATTCCACGTTGATGGGTACAGTCATCACGAGAACGATCAACATGGATTCAGTTTCCTTTCATATCATCCTACCAATCCCATTTCCAATATCATCTCTCAGTTCTTGGAACCATGAACTGCTTTTCCATATGGAAAGTCAAATCCTCTTTGGATCTCTCTGATCATTCATTCACCTCCAAGTAACATTTTCTAAAGCTTCATTGCAGTGCACTTGTCACTGCTGAGGCTCTCCCTCTTCTCTCCTTGCTCTCAACAGGCACAACATGGCACATGCAGAGATTTCACCTACTTCTCTCTCCAGAAGTCTTCCATAAATGTGTTTTAAGAGAGCTTCATACAAATAGAAATCCCATACAAAAATAATAAAAACCACAGTCACTTACAACAGAATGTCGCCTTTCTCATGAAGATTCTTGTCTTTTTCACTGATATCTTTGATCATAGTGTAGGGGGACAATCTTATGGTGTCACTGAACCTCTGATGGTGCTCTGCAGTCTCAGATGTTGACTTGGACTTATCATTGCTGCAGGGGATCTTTGGTGGTGAGCCTAAAACATCACTTGTGAATTTCACTTTTCTTTTATTGGCTGATGGTTTCAGTGGTGCTACAGCGTCACAGTCGTCGTCCAAAAGACCCAAAACTTCACATCCCAGCAGCCTGCCTTTGGATCTTGTGGGACCTAGAAATGAAAAGCAAAATGAACTTTTGTCAGGCTTCAATATGGTTGGTTTGGTTAACTTTCAGGAGACATGGTACAGCTGGCTCAGTGACTGTTGTTTAAATGAAAGCAGATGGACATTTCATTCACTCCAGGAACAAGGAACTGGATCACTAGAAGGCACTTCCTCTAAAAAATTACTAAACAGAAGGAAGACAAACAGATTTTTTCAGTTTTCTAATTCACCTCCATCACTTACAACTTTAGTCAGGTTCCATGTTGAAAATGCTGCATGTTACACAGGACCAAATGTGCTTAGTCAACCAGCTCAATGTAAACATTTTAGTGCACAATTAGCCAGAAGATTAAAGAAAGTGGGACACTGAGGTCAAGTGAGGCTGATTGGTAGCATTTCAGTCAACAAGCACTTTCATTTAGATTTATCAGATACAAATAAAGCATGTGCAGCAGCAGCTGGATATAAGCAGCAGAGTGCTCGAAACAACAGATAAGACAAACAAGTGAAGTGCCTACAAGGCTTGGGCTGATCCCAAAGCCTGAACAAGGTAGCTAAAAATATTGATGTTGAATGTCACAATAGTTTGAACTAGCCAAAAGGGAGAAGCACAAAACATATGCAGAACTACTGAATGGACAGAATATTGCCATATACATACTGCTTAACTCCAGCTTCTTCCTTGCTGTTGGGGTTTTGATGTCATTATTAGCCACCCTTTGAGACTGCCTCTCCTTAGCAAGGGAGGACTTGGAAGCAGAATGTTTGGATTCTATTTCCATATCAACATTTTTCGGTTTTGTGGCACTCCGAAGAACACTCTCTGTCTGTTTTTTCACAGGTGTAAGGATGTCAGAAGGAATAAATGCTTTTGAAGAGTTTGTGATGACATCTCTTTTCTTGTTAGCTTTTTTCAGCTTAGAGAATGTGTCTGGGGACAAAACCTTAAAGCACTTCCCATCCCAAGACTGTTTGACATAGAAAGTCTGCTCCTTGTTTAATGTAATAACAGGCAGTTCCTCATCCAAAGGTAGTGGTAATACCTGCAAAAACAGGAAATATCAAAACATTCATACATTAACGTTTCCTGTTAATTTAGAATTCAGCCGTTTTCTCTGCACAGATCTTATTACTCCAAGTCATGCAATCCTTAGTTTCTCATTTACACTACAGGGCTGTTGCTGTTCCTTTCTTCCCTCCCTGTGTAGAAGGGTTGCAGTACATACCATGATGGTTTTAATAATGGTCTCTGCAGCTATATCGGTGTCATAGCCAAGAACTTGATCAAAAAACACCTCCTGGGCAGAAATCTCTCTTTTAAGCAGCTTCCGTTTGTTCTGAGGGATCTCCTCCAAACGACAGAACCACTGCACAACTGCACGTTTGTGCTGAGCCCCTGCAACAAGGAGAGCAAGTCAGGGAACATCAGAATTCCATTCACAAATAGTGCCAGACTTGAGCTGAAGTGCCACAAGGGTAGAAATCCTCCCTGGACACAGGTGAGAAAGCATCTGGTAAGAGATTTGCAAGTCCCATTTTCTAAGCTAAATTAAAATGTCTAAGTTGAGAATTTTAAGGGTTAAGGTAACACCTGCACAGGGTCTCAATCACTGTATGAAAAATGCCTGGAGACCAGCTCCAGACGACCAGTTCCCTATCACAAACAAAGAGGTTCCTTATTTGCATAGATAGGATCTCCTCAAACCCTGCTAACTAAAAGCAGTGACATGAAAGGAGAACTGAGAAATTTCAGGATGTTATTTGCAGTGCCATTGTACTTTGAGAAGCCAGAAACAATTTTTTCACTGGCTGACAAACCAGAGAATACTGCTGATGAAATATCTTGTTCTCAAGGAAGTTTCAGGGGTTTTGTTCCAGCATGAAAAGAATATTCATTTGCGCTACAAAAAAGCGTATTAGTAAATAAATAAGATGGAATGATATGTATTCATGTTTTACAAAAGGTCAAGAAGATTAAAACCCCTCAAAGTATTGTTATTACAGCACAAAAAAGAACAAAAGCTGCTCAAAAGAACCACATATAGCCAATGAGAAGCTCCCAATTCAGACTCAGACAATTTTTTTATCACCCACCTCCCATGATTTATCTTTTCATTTCTATCTCTGTATGAATAAGTAGTTCTACAAGGAACAGAAGTAACAAGTCCCATTTATTCAGCCTGGTACTTTATTGTTAAATTGCCTGATGTCTAATGAGATGCAAATTTCAGGGCTGCAGTGCTCTTGCTCCATTTGGATTCTCCAATCTCTAAATAAACCATGAGCTCACACTGTCTGCCTCAAGGACCATTGCTTTTAAATTAGACAACTATGTAAAAAGACTGCAAAAATTACAATGTACTTAAATTTCCATTTATGTATCAAATTTAGCTGGAATTAGACATCAGTCCCAAATATTTGGGGGAGCAGGTGAATACAGATGCAATGATTACCAAAATTTGATTTTCTTCATAAATTAGGCAAGTGACATAGTGTTAACACTAACTACACCCCCATGAAAAAGGTAACTTTATAACATTTTAAAATTTCTCACACCGAATGTAATTTTTTCCTTCTCTTACCATCTTCATATAAATCCATGAGCTGTGCCACATAAGGCTCATCTGCATTCATTCCTTCTACTAAAATAAAGTCACCAAGCTGTATACAGGTTTCTGTTTTGGTGCTTTCTGATGTAATAAGGATCCCCCTAGAAAGTGATAGACACAAGAAGAGAATTTCATATTCTTCATAATTCACATATCATTAAGCCCAGTGTCCTGCCAGCTTTGCATCCAGTTATGCCCCTTCTTGCAAATGCTTACAACTTAGTTCCCTGATTAGAGGCTTTCATATGTAGATCAATTAGTTAAAACTTACTCACAGATTTGGTTAAGTGTTTTTGCTTATACAATATACAGTTTATAATTCAAGAGCTTAGTGACAATGTTTCTGTTACATACATACAGTGTCACAACAAAATGCTCAAATGTTGTCACTATGTTAACCTAAACGATGTCAGAAAGGTAAAGAAACATCTATTAAGTTTCCCTTGGCAAAAGAGAAATAAACGGCATTTACTTGTACTGGGAAGTTCTCAGCTTTCTGTCTGAATTCAAGGGCTTTCCATACCAGGAGTAGATAAGTTTGCTTTGCTGCCGGGTGTTCATGATTCCCAAGGAAAAGCTAAAATAAATAAACGCTTTTTGATTATTATTTAAAACAAAAAAAAAAAGATAGAAAGATACACAGAACTGCTATCAATTCTTTCGGCGTGCATGAAGAACGGTGGTTGACACAGAGGCCCACCCTCCCCAAAGGCCCCGACACCCCTCACCGAGGGATGAGGGTAAAAGGAAGATATTTAGTAGTGATTTGTCCTTCCATTCCTTTTCCATTCCCCCGCGGCTCCCCGGCCCTCACCGCCATGGCGGGGCCGGCTGCCTGCCCTGGGGAGACCGAACCTCGCTGCGAGCTGGCTGAGACCGTCACCGACGTTTCATTTTCGTTCAATTCTTATGGTTTCGTTTAGGGTTTTAATTACTTTTTTTTTTTTTCTTAAGTAAGGATTTTCCTCTGGAAAGTCGGGGAAAGGACACACACAGCCCTCAGTGCCCTCAGGCCGGGCAGCACATGGCGGCTGCGGGGCCACTGTGCGCCGGGCGGGACACGCTGCGGGACACTGAGGGGCTTCGGCAGCACCGCAGAGCCACCAACCCCCCCAGAGCCCCTCACCCAGCCCCTCACCGGCCCGATCCCCTCACAGAGCGACTGAAGCTGGAACAGATCACAGCGATCTATCCGCTCCCACCTCCCCGCTCCCGCAGGGTCGTCCCAGAGGGCATTGCACAGGATCGCGTCCGGACCGTTCTGGGATATCTCTAGCGAAGGAGAGTACCCAGCCTCTCTGGGCAGCCTGTCCCGGTGCGCGGGCACCCGCAGCAGGAGCCCTTTGCCCGCTGTGTCCCCTCACGGCCCCAGCTCACCGAGTCCCCTCAGCGCGTCCCGCCGGTGCCGCAATGGAACTTCGCGCCAAAGCGCGCGG
>JANPWX010000421.1:1884234-1933106 GCA_024734555.1 Trochalopteron elliotii
CGGAAGGCGGCGCGGCCCTCACGGGAGCGGGGCTGAGGGGGGCGAGCCCGGAGTGGCGAACGGGGCTGCGCGGTCGCTGCCATGGCCAACCGCACGGTGAAGGACGCGCACAGCATCCACGGCACCAACCCGCAGTACCTGGTGGAGAAGATCATCCGCACGCGCATCTACGAGTCCAAGTACTGGAAGGAGGAATGTTTCGGCCTCACGGGTATGGCGGGCGGGAGGCCGGGCCGGGCCGAGGCCGGGGACCCGGGGGCAGCCCGCGCTGACGGCCCGTCCCGTCCCTCTCGCAGCCGAGCTGGTGGTGGACAAGGCCATGGAGCTGAAGTATGTGGGGGGCGTCTATGGAGGGAACATTAAACCCACGCCCTTCTTGTGCCTGACGCTGAAGATGCTGCAGATCCAGCCCGAGAAGGACATCATCGTGGAGTTCATAAAAAACGAAGACTTCAAGTAAGTTGTGGTGTGATTTTTCCCTTGTTGAGGTTGTCGTACCGAGGGGAAGTGCCCAGAACAGCCAGGGAAACCTCAGTGCAGGGTTTAGCTCTCAGTGCGCCCTGATAAACGGTGCTTGCTCAAAACCAGGCTTTTCTTCTTGCTTTCAAAACTGCTTTCCTTGTCACTCGGCCTGTTGGAAGGGCTCATCTTTGTGGCATGTGCTCTCTGTGATACTAAACCTCTGCCTGAAGTATTTGGAATGAGCTGTATTAAGGGATTCATGTTAATCTACTTTTCTTCAGTATTTTTTCCATCTTTGTCACTGATAATACCCCCATACAGCCATTATGTATGTAAAGTATATCTGTGGTTTTGATAGTATTGAGGAAGTGATGGAGCCAATCTAAACACTTGTGTGTTTTGGCCAGTGTACTCATTTCCCTCAGAAACTTGTGGGGAAAAAACTTTTTTTATCCAGACTGCTAAGTGTGCAGGAAGCCGAGGTCCATGGGAAGGTTTCCTTTCAGGTATGTCCGAATGCTTGGAGCACTGTACATGAGACTGACGGGCACTGCCATCGACTGCTACAAGTACCTGGAACCGCTCTACAACGACTATCGGAAAATCAAAAGTCAGAACAGAAATGGGGGTAAACACTCGTATGTCTATTTCGCAATATAAATCTTAAAAATTGTGGCATGACCTGTTGACGTAAGTTGTCTGAAGTGTTTCTTCTTTACTTTAGCCTGTAGTGTTAATTTTGTCTTTTAAATGCTATTTTTCACCCCCAGAATTTGAGCTGATGCACGTGGATGAATTTATTGATGAGCTGCTCCATGAGGAACGTGTTTGTGACATCATCCTGCCTCGACTGCAGGTTGGGAAATGTAGAAGGTTGTGGAATTCTTAACCTGCACCAAGTTCAGTAGCTGGATCAGCTGCTGGCTTGTTGTGTAAGCTGTGGTTGCCTCCTTAGGTGTTTGTGCTTACTTGGGTTATGTTGAATAAAGTTGTGATTTCTCCTAGAAACGCTACGTCCTGGAAGAAGCTGAGCAACTTGAGCCTCGTGTTAGTGCTCTGGAAGAAGACATGGATGATGTAGAATCTAGTGAGGAGGAGGAAGAAGAAGATGAAAAGGTTGGTGAACTGTTTTGGAAAGGAATAGTTGAAGCTGAACCCCTTTAGGACTCTTCATAGTGTATGACAAGTATTTGAGGGGAGGCTGCTGGCAACTCTTACCTCCCCATATAACATATTTTCAAATAAGCAGCTTGTGAGGACTTGGACCCTGAAGCAATTCTCAGGTTGCCATGTTTTCCCATCTCTTGAAGTCCCCAAATCTGTTACATGTTAAGCTTATTTAGATCAATTGATTAACATGCATATGTAATGGAGAGAACTAAAGGTGATGATGGGATGTCCTGTGACCATCAGTCAGTGCTGCTGTACTTCTTCAGAACCAACACGACGACAAGTGGCTGTTTGAGTTTCCAGTTGGCAGTTTTGGGCAGCACCACTCACTCCTGAACAAGAAATACTCGGGGATGGGGCAGACTGGCTGCCTGACTTTTGCATTTACATTCATTGTTCAGAAATCTTTACCAATAGCATAAATCCTTGCTGAAACAAGACTGACAGATCCTCCCCCCTGTTGCTCACAGCTGGAACGGATCCCATCCCCTGACCACCGCAGGAGGGGCTACAGGGACCTGGACAAGCCCCGCAGGTCTCCGGTGGTGCGGTACCGGCGCAGCCGGAGCAGGTCCCCGAGGAGGTGAGGTCACTCTCCCTTGGCCAGTGTTTTTACCTGTGGTGCTGCAGATGGAGCACAGCAGTGAAGGTGGCAGTTCAGCCAGAACCTCCCACACCTCCCAGTTCCTTTAGCACTTCCTGAAGTGAGGTGTTGCAGTGCACAGCCACAGTCAACTCCTCTGCCTGTTTCTCCAGTCATTCTCTAACTCTTGAACTTGCTGGCCAACTTTAACTAAATTTGACAATACAGTGAAGATGTTAAGGAGAACCAAGTGCTTTGTTTTCACATAAGCCAAAGGCTGCAGAGAAAATCCTATTAATTGCTCTTACTGATATTAAACCAGGAAGAAATAATCACTAAACTCTTGGTTACAGCGTAGCCCAGTCCTAAGCTAGTCCATGTGGAGCAGGCCAAAAACACTAATGGGAAGTACAAGCCCTGGTGGTGTTGCTGAAGGATGGGAAGGAAGGGAGGGAAATGAAGCTGTTCTGCTAATGATTTTTAGTGATTTTTTGCTTTTCTCCCCCAATTGCAGGCGCAGCCGCTCTCCGAAGAGAAGGAGGTACTCTTTAATTCTCTTATTTTAGCTGAGCAATGTGCATTTGTGGTACAGCTCCCTCACAAGCTGCCTTTCCCTCAGCCCGTCACCGCGCCGGGAGCGGCATCGCAGCAAAAGCCCCAGGAGGCACCGGAGCAGATCCCGGGAGAGGCGCCACAGATCGAGATCTAAATCTCCAGGTATTTCTGCCACTTCCAGAATAACTCTGGCAAGTCTTTATCAGCAGCACCTTCCACTGCAAGAAAAATCTGTGTCACCATATTGAGATGGTAGCACAGGTGCTAAATCCGGCTGATAAAACTGCTGCTCACATGAAAGCAGAGCTGGGGAACTCCTTTAATGGCTGCAAAATTGTCTTGAGTAAGTTTCCAGATCCTTGCCAGGAGGTTAATTTGAGTGCCTGGATAAAGCAAGGGCTGGTCTGGTGATATCTAGCACGCTTGGTCACTAGAAGCAGATTGCATTAGCAAAACAACAAAGAATTCCGGTGGCAATGCAAATAAATATTGCCTTTTTATCTCACAGGGCATCACCGTAGTCACAGACACAGAAGTCATTCCAAATCACCTGAAAGGTAAAGGCTTGGCCTATTTTTTAAGTGCAGTTTGGGAATTAAAGATAGGTTTTGCAGTATTGGTTTTTTGTTTTTTCTGTTTCAGATCTAAGAAAAGTCACAAAAAGAGTCGGCGAGGGAATGAGTAACAAACAAAACCCAGCCCACCATTTAAGGGCCCTGAACTGCAGTCTAAAGCTGTCGTGTTTGCTCTACAGGACAGCTGGCTCTATACTGGCTGCTTTAGCAGTCTTTTTCTTTAATCCTTCTCATTTTGTTGTCTTGGATTTTTTTATTAAAGGTAAGCTAAGGATACTTTTTATGTAGTTAGTTACTCATTCTTGTGATAGAATTTGAAGGTTGTTTTTTAATTGTTTTTCTTGAAGCCTGTAAAAACACTGAAGAGCAATAAAAAAAGAAAGGTTTGTCTTTAAAGGCTCCTGGCTGTTTCCTTCATAATATTTTGTTGAGATGTCCCCTGGTTGGAGCTGGCTTCATTCTCAGAGCAGGGCATTGTTTTGTCAAGCTGTCCCTGCAGTCAGGTGCCAAAGGAGGTCTGTATTCCATCACAAACACTCCCAGCTCTGGGCTCTCAGAGCTCCAGTACAGGAAAGGAAGCAAGGCTGTCACAATCCAGTGTGTTTACTCAAAACTCACTTAAAAGTGCTCTCCAGCAAGTGGTTGTCATTGGGTACTTTGTAAAAATCACACTTCAGTGTTTGCTGCTTCTGGTGATGCCATCAGAACGTTCAGAAGGTTAAAGTAATACAAAGCACTAATTAATTGTTTTGGAGTAAGAAGTTCAATATATTTGAAGACAGTACACCACTACTTTGAGCCACTACAGTTTGTGACCTCCCTGTGACTGTGGACAGAATTCGACATTTCGCTGAGTGAAGTTAGCTTTTTAAATTTACAGTAATTAAGCTCTTACTAAAGATATAATTCTCCTCTTACTGCATTTGAAATCAATTGTGTTAAGCCCTTGTGTACCATGTCTTTATTCATGACCCTTCCTCAGGAGCAGGGACAGGCAGGTTTATCCCTGAACTCAGCATTTAGGGCTTCAGGATTCTCCTACTGTCCTGGGAGTGCTGACAACACAAATAAAGTGTGCCTAGTGAATTTATGGAAAGCCCTCTTTAAAACTGCTTCCCCGTACAGCCTAATTTTTCCAAGGTATTTGCACATTATTTTGCAAAGTTGATAAACAAAAAGGCAGGTGTGCTCTTCCTTCAAGATTAATACACACATTGGCTGTGAACATCACATGCAACAACACCAGCATGGAGAAAAACGGGTCTAGTGCTTTTACCACTTGTTAAAACTGTTCATCTTCCCAAGATCTCCACGTTAAAGGCATTTTTATTATTCCCATTAAAGCAAGCATGCATACAACCAGGGAAGAGGAAAAAAAGCCTTATGTCCTTTTTTTGCAGTTTTATTTTTCTTTTTAAAAAGTTTTTTGGCACTACATAGTTCTGTAAAGAATAGAAGTGACAAATTTTTAAACACATGAAATCCCCTTCTAATTTTATTTTTTTTAGAACAATATATATAAAGTCTGAAGCAACCAAAGTATGAATACAGCTAATAGAAAATAAAGAACTTAATTTTAAAAATTCTCTCTCTTTACAGTTTATCAAGATAAAACAAAACACAATTCCCCTTAAAAATAGGGTAATAAAATAGATGAAATTTGTATCACTCAGTTTTGTGATACTAGTAAAAACTATAGTTCATATCTATGTACAAATGATACAGTTTAAAAACAGTCTTAAATAATCTTGTATCTAAACATGTTGCATTAAGATTTTAAATCAGAACCTGAATTTCTTCCTCCCCTCCCCCCACCCACCCACCATCCCATCCAATTTCACTTTTTCTGTTGAATGTAATTCAGATTCAAGTGTGGGTGTCCTTGAGACAGAAGCGAGAACCGCTGGTTACTCTGCATCAGTGGACCAGCTAAAAGAAAATGGATTACAATTACTTCAGCAAATCACATATTTACCAGTGCTTGGCTACATTCAGTGTACTAATCTAACTTAGAAATAAAGCCATTTACTAGACTGACACAAATGCTCTCTGTACAACTAACCCCTTTAATGGGACAATGCAGAATTACTTTAATCCTATCTCAAAAATTCCCTAACAGTCACAAACACATTATTTTGTTGCTTTACTTCAGTTATTCAACAAAAGTAATTTCAAGATTTTAAGTAAATTCAGTTTTCACTTGGAAACCCTGCTAGAGCCAATAGATTAGGTTTTGAAAAACCATTTGGTGCCCATCTCTCATTTTACACCAGGTGGCCCCAGCAACACGGAAGCTGCACACCCTCCAAGTAAAATTTGAACATTGTTTCTCTGGTAGTGGAGGTATTTTTCCAACAGCCTTTCCCGCTCCTGCCAGATGCTGAACACGTTTACCTTTCATAAACATCAGAGTTGAAATCAAGTCAGTCCTTCCCAGTTCCCTGACGAACTGAACCTGACCTAACTTTGCTGCTCAGTGCTGCTCTTACTGTGGATGGGCTGGACTAAACCTCCAGAGGCCCCTTCCAACCTCACTTGTTCTATGGTCTTGCAAGTTTTTATCTATGTAAGTAATTTCACAAAGCAAGGTACAAAAGCCAAATAAAGTGAATTACGACAAAAATTTCTTCGTATTCTGAACACGCTCCTGGGCCAATAAACCTCTATTGAAGCAGAGGCAGCTCTACAATGAGCCAGCAGCAGCAAAGAAAAAAAGGCTGGAAGTGCAACAGGCTGCAAACTGGCTCGGATTTCAGAATTTCATTTTAACCCTTCCCTCCCACAAAGTTTTTTATTTGTCCACAGAGGAAGCTGAAGCGCTGAGTTGACTCTGGGATTCGTTACGGTTCCAGGGAGCCTAGTGAGTGACACATGATTGCTTGGCTTTTAAAGCCTTTGAGACAGTACAGAGACATGGTGCATGAGCTGTTGATTCACATACTGGTTCTAGTACCTTGAGGGTAGAAAGGTTTGTTCGGTGGGTAGCTGGCATTTCCCTGCTGCATGTAGTTCTGAGGCATATTGTAAGGCCACGCTCCTCGGAGGAGAGGAAAATGGGTAGGGGTCCCATGGTCCCAAGGGACAGAAGGAGGGTTCATTTTACCAAACTGTCCTTGGAAACCCTGATCTAGTTTTCAATTGAAAGGGAAAAGCACATTGCAAGTTGAAATAATTAAACAGTAAGTCACAAATACAATTTACATCTTAAATAACAGCTTGCAGGGGACTTAATGCAATTAGTCTGATGTGCTACTTTTTTTTTGTTTTTAAATATACATCAGTAAAATTACCACCTAAATTACTTCATTATTCACTATAATAGAATTATTGGGAAGAGAGGATGAATCAATATTAAAATCAAGAGCTACAATTTCACTATTTTTATGACTTTCTCATGATGAAAAATACAAGGTCTCAACAATGTTCAGAACAACTGTTGGATCCCACACAAACATCCACTATCACTGACAGAGCTGTGACATGAAAGCTATTACCCTACTGCAAGAAATAACTCTCAGATACACACTGCAATTCCACTGACACTTACATGTTTAAGAACCTTGCCATCTAGATCACTGGACTGACTTAAAAATTATTTTTAGAGAGAAAATATAAACTTTGGAAATAAGTATACAAATTTTAAAGCTACTCCATTTACAATTCTGATATCACTGCAACATTAAGGATGAGAAATCAAGCATCCAAGGAGGCAGGACCCCCAACATGAGGCACAGCTCTGGAGTATGCATGGAGTTGTCTGTCTTGATACTTCTAATGATCCTACTTCTGATCAGTTGTCTACTGAAAATTAAAGTAGCTTCTTTCAAGTCAAGGTTATCTGAGCCAGGACAAAGCTTCCTCAAACTTACTGTTCCCAAATTGTCCTGAGGAGGTAAGAAACCATGCTTCAAACAGGCAGGAGACAGTTCATCTCTAGTGTGCAGTCACCTTAATGGCATCTAAGCCAAAAAGGAAAAAAAACTCATGCAAATTCAAAGAGGAAAATTACTATGATTGGGAACTAGGAAAAGGAGTGTGATGAGGCTGGAAATTGATGGAAGATGAGGGATGGGGAAAAAATACTGTGACTGACAGCTTATGGAGAAGGAATTAGAATTTATGGAGCTTGTCTGAAAGAAGGCAGCTCCCTTAGTAAGGACATGTGGATTGGAGGGAGCTGCTTGAGGGAAAGACAAAGCTGGAGAAGGGGACAGATGGGAAGATCCAAAATGGACAGGTAGGGACAGAGCACACTGGAGACACAGAAAACATGTGGGTAGAAGTTCCTGTATCCTTTAAAATATATTCCCCATGAAGCTTTAAATAGAAAATCATGTATTTCCAGCACTTTAACATACGTTTGAAGCCCACTGGTGACTTATTCCTCATCCAAAACTGTAGACTCAGCTGAAAATCTGCTGTTACTGACAATCATGTCATTAGTGCAGAGAAAGGCTGGGCAGGAGATTCAGAATTTCATCTTAGGATGAACAACTGCACCAGTACATTGTATCATGGATTTATTTTTTAAAACACAGGAGGACTTACACACTCAGAATAAATCAGAAGACCACCACCATGGTTAATGATGTAAAGGTTAACAGTTAAAATTTAAAGGCTGCTGGTTATTTTGCAGACAAAACTGAATTGGCTTTAATCATTATATACTGCTTTTTCTCAGCCTCAAACATGCCAATGTACTTGGCTTTGCCATGAGGCAAGAGGCTGCTGCCCACTTGTCACAGGAAAATGTATTGTCAGGTATCAACACTGAGATTATGGAAGTTAAATGTAGCAGGGTAAGCCACAGGAAAAAACAGAATGGATAAGATCCCATTATATTGTACTAAAGGTGAGGAGACAATATTCAACTTGCACAACTGTAATTCTGCCAGTCTCTAAGTTCATGGTTTCAACCTCAGCATTTGTCTAATAAATTATATAACGATGTGTTGATCTTAGAGATCTTTTCCAACCTTAATGTTTCCATGATTCTCTGATATAAGGAATCCATTATTTGTCAGCACATTCACAGAAATGTGAGTGATTCAAACAATGATGAGGAGGTTTCTCAGTTGAATGCAGGATTTCTCATTGTTGCACAACCATCAATGGCAGACAGGACTAATGCCTAGAAGGTATGGTGATCAATTCTAATTTTTTTTCCTATGAAAATGTTAAGACAGATAAAAGTCATGATTTGGTTTCTTAAGAATCATATTTTTATCAAACAAGCTGAAAGAGGTAGCTGTTCCTGTAACAGTTAACACTTGTACACAAAGTGCAAGAGGTTTGATACAACAGAGAAGAGTTACCTGAATTCCCCACAGTGCCATTGTTCACCAGTGAGTTTGGAGTCACAGGATTGTGCCAGTGTCCCTCATGAGAAGTGCTGGGGATTCCCATGGGCCTGGCAGCAGGCTGTGCAAAGATGATACTGGGATCATTCAAGCTTACACTGCTCTGGTTATTTGTGGTGCTGCTGCTGCCAGATCTCATAGAAAATGGAACATTTGTAGAATGAGGAGGGTTACCCGGTGCAGACTGAATAATAGGCCCATGAATAGGCCAAGAAGTGTTGGGAAGCTGAATTTGGTGGTGATGGTGCATCTGAAGTAGTCCCAGGTTATGCAAGGTGGAATACTGACCTGGGGGAGATTGGGGAAAGTTAAACAAAGGCAGCTGGACCTGATGGGGTGGCTGTGCACCCTGCTGTGGCTGAGGAACGTGCTTAGACTGGGATATTGATTGTGGCTGAGTCTGGTTAATGGAGGCTGGCTGAGAGGAATTCTGTGGGAATTGTTGAGGTTGTGGAGAGTAAGATGACTGATGCGAATCAGACTGGAGGAAAAAAAAAAGTATGTATTTCTGATTAGTTCACTGGCTATTTAATGGTGTTTTTTTTTAATAAGCACCCACTGTATTAGACTATTTATAAAACAGCAAAGCACTCCCCAGCAACACCCTAAGCACTGCACAACTGACACTGACTTTCACCAACAGATAGTTTGGTCTGTTTGGTGGCACATCCCACCGTCAGAAACACCATTCTGAGCAAAATACTAGCCCCAAGCTCTTCATTAAGCCCTCACACACTTGTTTCCAATTTTTAATCATTGTCCTCCCTACCCTACTTATGTACAGCCCAGTCTCTCATTAACTAATTGCCTTACTTCTAAATGGAATGGTTATTACTGCAGTGTTTTTTAAGTAATTCCAAAGTAAGCTCCTAATATTTCTTTCATTTTTAAGTATCTGTTAAACAAGAAATGCAAATTCCAAAAACCCAGTTTCAACCTTCATATCCTGGTGTTATGCCATGCCTAAAGGCACAGTAATAGCAATTATTACAGCCTTTGCAGAGTCTTGCAAAGCTTTCCCTCTTATCAGCAACAGAAACAGGTATGAAGCTATTTTATCTGTTTGGAATTGCAACTGAATAGAGAAGCACTTCAAGAGCTGGAGTGGTTGGGAAAAGTGTTACTCAGTTTATGTGCCAACATTTAATGCCAGTATCTGGATTCCCCAGTCTGGTTTTAAACACTGAGACAAGATGCTGATGGAATAAGTGCCTCCAGAGACATTCAAATGAGCCAGGTACCTAAACTAGAGAGGAGGACCTGAATCTCCAATCTTATTTTCCCCCTGAGACTGACTCTTCTCTCCACAGACTACAGCAGCCAGCCAAGCTCAGAGAGCCTCAGCTGCTGTTGAACACATGGAGTTAAATGTCTCTCCAGCTTGTCACTATCCCTGACTGCTCACCTGTCCATTTAAACTGGCAGTCCATTTAAACTTGTCTCCAATAACCAGAGATGTCTGCAGGACCTGCCCATACCAGAGCATCCCCTCCAGCAGCACACTGTGTGTCTGTGCCTGGGCAAAAGCTGGGATTGCTCCCTGCTGCTATTGCAGCTGTGCCTGTATGAGTGCCTCCTATACCTTTCTGTGGAACCAGGAAAAGAAGGTAAAACCTGGGATTTGAAAGATGATCACTAGTTTAACAGTTTAAATTTTATGAAAATAAAGCATATGCACTGTCTACAAACATTCCTACAAATATTAATCCACCACAAGCATGCACTGAATGTGCCAGCAGCAGGAGAGGAGGCATATTACACTCCAGCCTCTTGATCTGCTCCCCACTCTCTCCCCTCTTACTCCACCAATATTCCCCCTTGCCATTCTTCTCAACCAATTCCTGGACAGAACATATTCCCCAAGGAATCTTGGCCAAATGACAACCACAAACACACAGAGAGTCCATGATATCCAGGTGACACAAGAATGTGCACAGGATGTGTCTGCCTCTGAGTGCACCCACACATTCAGCTTCAGTTCCTCAGGCAGAAATATAAGACTCCTAAAAAAAATACTCCTGTGTCATAAGCCCCTCACTTAGATTAGGGCTCTATCAGTTCCTCTTCAGCAGCACACTGTAAGTCATAAGGTCTCCATTGCTGGAGCCAGCATTCCAATAAATGCTTGCTGATCAGTCAGGAAAGCAGCAAACTGAACAAAGAGCATTAGTGATCAGCAGCCCTGATTACTGTATTTGCTTATTTGCCAGTTTCATTAGCAGGCACATGCTTCTCAGACTAACAGCTTAAAATAAATTAATTTCTGCTGTACTGTCTGCTCCAAAAATATTAAATGCCAGCAGTTGTATTTGCTCAAATACCCTCTGCTACCCATCTCCACTCAGAAGCAAGTTAAACATATTTTCTGTAGCCCTACAGAGACTTGAAAAAATTCTAGATAAAACTATCAAAAATTTCCCCATTGTTCTGCTTGTGCTTCTAGTATGCTCTGGCAGACTTTTCATTGAAGTACAACTCAGCTGTGTTCTGTGTCTGTACATGACAGTCTCTTAAGACAGATCTCATAAACCACAAAGAGTTATGGTTGTCACTAACCTAAGTCTCCAGCATGTTAACAATGAGCTATGCTTTATCTCCCTTAGTAACTCCAGAAGACTGCCAGAATAATGAGAATTTGAAAGGTGTCCTAGCTTAATCTGGCCTCTGAGAATCACAAGGTATCTCACACCAAACCTGATTATGAGGTTTCCATACTGAAAAACCATCAATGCTCCCCAAGACACAGTACATCATAAATCAAAGTTCCACTAACTGGCAGAGTGCAACGTTGTCATTACCAAGTCCCAAATCTGTTGAGATAAACCATGCAAACCTGTTCCCAGCCTGGCTGCTTTGCTACAGCTTTGCTCCCTGCAGTCCCCTGCTCCCAGCACTTACACATTCTGACGACTGCCTGGTGCGCAGGGGTCGCTCCACCTGCTGCTGGCCCACAGCCACCAGCTGGGAATTCACCATGCTCCGCACCAGCTGCGTGCCTGATCAAGGAACACAAGGGTTAATAAAGCCCACGGGGGGATAGAATCATGAGCACAACTGGGAGTCAGCAATACCTGAACTCTCATGTGACACACAATAGGTAAATCACTTTCATCTCTCCTCTCCTTGAAGTGGAAACTTCCCTCTACTGGCAGCAGACAACATTAATAGGTATAGGAGCTGAGCACAAAGTGTATTTTTGAGTAAAACAAAGTCTAGCAGGAACAAGGCTCACCTTGCTATCAGGCAGGAGCTCTACTTTATATAGGTTTCCATATTACTGCTGTAAGCAATGGCATTTTAAATAGCAATAGTGACAGCAGAAACTTCTGGGCAAAGAAAGTAAACTAAAAACTAAAAGACAACAGAACGCAGAAGCAAGGTTCTTCTGAAGTTCACTTATGAATGCCTCCTCTACTTTTTCAACTACCACAGGCACCCAAGGGCCTAATTTGAATGAGTTTGCAATTAATCTTCCCTAAGTACTATCAGTAATTGGAAAGCTGAATTTAGCATAATTCATCTGTATGCTTTTTTTGAAGTGTTACTTAAAGAGTGCTGATTTTTGCTGAAAATACATATACTTACCTCTCACAGATGATGGAGGGTTAGCTAACATTTGAGAAACATTTGGAAGAGGAAACGCATTCAATTATTATTATTATTGTTACTATTATTACTATTACTACTTCTAAATGCACCAATTGTGAGTGGAAGACAAATAATGCAATACCCTGAAGTACACTGTATTTTACTGCTGACTACATTTTTACCACCCATGCAAAGACTGTATTCAGGAGACATTACTCCCCTTGCAGAAAAGCAACACAGACTAAAAGCTGTATTTGCAGCGACTGAAACATTACTCGTAAGGTTATTTTTTGAAGATAATTACCAAGTCTGTACAGAAACCTAGAGAAAAGGGATCTCAGAGCTTTCAAATTATCCTCACACACAAACTAACTTACCTGGCACACTATTGTTTCTCTGACGGGTTTGTTTGAATTCAGGACAATCTCTCCTTACATGACCCACATCCCCACAGATGAAACACCTTTTCTCTCTTGTTTCTCTGTCATCTTCTTTCACCTCTTTTTCATCATCTTTCTCATTCTCCTTTTTCTTCAACCTGAACAATAATTTTTATTAGCAATATCAAAAAAATCACGCACACAAACACATAATCTCTGTAGAGCTGTTGTGCTGTTGTGTTCAAAGGGAATGGTTACATAACCAGCAGCTGTACCAGAACATAAATATCTCAGGAATCCCAAAAAACACTATCAGATTCTGGGCTGGCTAACAGCCTGTAAAAATTTAATGAAGTTAGAAGCTCCCCAGACTTGTCCAAAAGCTGTCTGACTGTTTTAGGGCCAGAAGTATGCCTGCAGTTAAGCAGGCATAGCTGGGGAGCAGTTCTATGCAGCAATCCCACTGAGTCAGAACATACCCAAAACAAGTGAGCTGCACTTGTTCATACAGTCTCCCCCTCACTGGACAGGGCACATTTCTGTCACTGTCTGAGCCCAGACAAAATGTGCAACAAAGCACTCAGGCTCTTTCAAACACTCAGTTCTAATACAGCAGGAGAACTTGTGATCAGGAACCAAGACAAGAAGTAAAGGTCTTTTTCCACAAGGGATCTGCAGGATTGTTAAATAATATTATTTTGTGAGCTGTATATACAATCTGAGAGAAATTCTGTGTGGCTGTGCTGTAGTAGCAGTTTGTGTGAAGAGCAGATCACAACTTCTTTTCCAGAGGCAGATGTAGGGAAAGAGGTGATGCAATTCCATGTGCTAGTACTTGTACAGAGAGCATCTAAAAGAAATGGTCCACCTGTGACCACAGGGTTCCAGTGCACTTTCATGTGTCCTGAACTCTGCTGACTGAACAAAGGCTGTAAATAAAGATTTTGTAGCAGGAAGAGACCAAGAATCCTTTGAAGAATTATGGAGCACACAACTGAACATAAGGAGCAGATGAAAGAGCCCAGATTAATTTGCATTTTAAGGGACTTCAACAGGCTTTAGGAGAAGTCAGACAACCTAGGCTGAGTAGGTCATTAAACAGCCAAGGCTGTAAAAAGTGAGGAGTGCACAATTTCTGTCAACTCCTACTAAACTCTCTTTGGAAACATAATGACCTGCACATACCAGGGACTCCTTTTGCAGAAGTCCTGGACCCAAAATTCCTAAATGAAATTAGTGCCAGTCACTTGGTGATCTTGCACTTGTACACTAATATGTTGTTACAGAAATGCACCTTAATTATGTAAATTTTAACTAATCCTAGAGTTTAATAAATGAACTTTTACCTGCCTTGCAGATGTACATTATCAGATCTACATAACAATTTAAATTCAACACTGTCCTCTGAACATGATCACTATAGGAAATCCATTTTAACATATGATACATTTATACATTTTGCAGCCAGGTGATATGTTCTCCATCTGAATTTTTACACTATAAAAAGATAATTTAGTGATCTAAGTTTTAAGTTAAGCTCAACTACATATTAACACACTACAGACTGTTGATTTTACTCTGTGTGCTTCCATAAGCCCTTCAGATTTAAAGAGGTGATCTGAAACTGTTTTAAGAAAAGAAAGAATAAGATGGGAAATTGAGGATCAGATACGAAGCTTTGATTTTCTCTGCAATTTAGCAATTTTTCTTTTCCATTAATCTTCAAACATCCAAATCCCTCACAATTTAATCTCCAAGATTTCACAATAGCTTCATGTATCACTTACCTCCTCCTCTTTGGACAGTCTTTCATGTAGTGACCAATTTTTCCACAGACACGACAACATCTGTCATTGGGTGCCAATTCCCCATCTGTCAGCACTTTCGAGTCAAAAAAGTATTCCTATCAAAACACATAAGACAGATAAAATATATAAACCATTCACTTACAATACTGAGGAATGAAAGTCGAACTGTCAGCTTTTTTTTTTGCTCTTTGAATGTTACTACTTCTGAGGTGATACCTGGTCCTTTTCTTCCCCCAGGTAATGGCAGCTTTTCCAGAGATATGGAGCAGTTTGGGCTAAGAAGGGCTTTTCTGTCTTAAGGACAGAGGCTGAATTTGCAGAACAGCTTATCCAGACTCCAGCCTGCTGCCCACCTTTTGCCTCTCCAAAGGCTCTTCAGAGAGCATTTTTTTCTCATATGATCTCTTTTGGTATCTGAGTCACTGCCTGTGTGCTTTCCAAAGCAGCCAATGTCCCTTCCCAGATGACATGATTACATCCCTTTAGACAGAACACAGCTCAGGTGGGAAACAGATGGGGCACCCACAGAGTGACCTGTATCCCTCCCCTGCCCTGGAACTTGCTCAGGACAGCTGCAGTTCTGATGTGTGTCAGCACAAAGGCCACAGTTTACAGCCTCTGAGCAACAGAAATACTGTGGGAGTACTGCCTTGCCTGAAAGACTAAAATAGAGGTACGAATTCAGAAAAAAAACACAGATAAGGCAAGCTTATGGAGAAGAGAAGATAGGGAAGGATAAAGGGAATTAAAAGCTTTCAAAAGATTTTAAAAATTCTTTAGAAACTAAGTTCTGTTAAAAGCCACCGGGAGAACAGTCCTCTAAACTGTTTTAGAAAATGCCTTTCTACATTGATCTTAAAAATACTACAGTATTTTATTTGTTCATATTAAAAAAACTCAACCAGTTGTCTCTTACACATCAATGACTGGACCCTGCAGCACAGAGCAGTACTTTCTCCAAAAGGATCTTGCATGAACACATTCCTAACCCTGACTCACTATGCAAAATTTAAAGGTCAACTATTAAAAAAAAAAAAAAAAAAATCAATCATCATCCTTTTCCTTGCTTAAGCAGTAATCCTTACTATCTCCACCAAGTGGAAAAATAAATAGAATGGAACATCTCTTGGATCTGTTTTCTTTAGCTACATGAAGAGCCAGTAAGGTTCCTAGAGCTGTTTCTGGGTTTTACAGCCAAATTTGCAGTTTTCTGCAATACCTATAACATCATGCAGTGGGAGGTTTTATTAAAAAAACCCCACAAATTAAGCTTACTTTCACCAAACCTGCCAGTAATACCCATCACCCATCCAGCTACCCCTCTGAATTTTATATTCCAGGAGCCCAATACTAAGATATACATTTAATGCAGACAAAGTATAATTACACATATTGTGCATACCAAATTGATAAATACGTACAAGAGATTTGCATCAACTCAGTGGACAAAGAAAATTAAAAAAAAATACTAAAAACTCTGGGAACTTACAGCTTCTCTTCCAACAGCTGGGTAGAATGGGGTACCAAATAATTTTCTCCCATTGATAAATGCCTTCATTATGAAATTGGTCACTATTGAAGAAAGACAAAGTGATTGGAAAACAACAAAAAAAGCACAACTCAGTGAACATTAATCATTAGTAGACATTAATAGCTTACTTTTCCTAGAGACTCCAGCACCCAGATTATGATTCAAGTCAAAAGGATCTGCACAAAGAAGGAGAAAAAAATCAAGTTAGAAAAAATACGCTGCAACAGAATTTTTTATTTTAATGCAGAGAATTCCATTTTAAATGCATTCACAGAGCAGATTATAGCAAAGCAATGCTGAGAGCTCTAAAACTGTGACTAACCATAATACAGTAAGAAGAACAATTCACTGACATTTAGTAAAAGTTACGAGTCTCATCAATTTTGTGAGCTGCAGGACTTGCAAACAATGTTTCTCTTTAAAACACTGACTGTAGTTTCCTCCCATAAAGATCCTGTGCAAAGAGAACAGCCTCTCAAGCAGCAGTTTCTTACTCCACATGAATGGAAACTCAATTCAGCAGAGGAGTACCTTCGATTGCAATGCATTTGGATGTCCACTGCTTCTCAAACGTGGTTAACAGCTTCTTCTGCCGGATGCTGATCACGTATTCCTTGAAGTCAAATTCCTCAGTGTAGAATCGCAGCAGCCCCAGCCAGAGCTCTCCAAGGGATTCAGTGTTCTTTCCAAGAGAAGGCAGACGCTTCTTCTGCATGCAGTTGAAGACAATCTATTCAGCTACAGTTACTACAGCACTGCTCCTCCTGAAATACCTCTCTAATTACAAGTTTGTCTACTATGAATGGTTTCTTTTGGTTAAAGTAAGGTTAAGTCACTACAGTTAAGACTTAAACCTGGACTATTTTTAAGAATAAAAAGTATTTTTCCTGATTTATGTTGTTTAGAAATGACTTAAACCAAACACAAGCGGAAACTCTTTTTAGTAAAAAAGTACTCATTTGGGAAGTTGCAACACTATGGATGTGTTAGTTTAATCAATTAATAAAATAAATCTCTTATATATTACACTGTCAAAAATTTATTACTCTTCCTGAAAAGCAAGGTTTAAATTTTAGTTACTCTTCTGGAATTAGAATATTACCAATTCTTCCATGTCATCAAAGAAAAATGCATTCCAGCCATCCACCATTCTTTGTGGAATCTGTTTGCCATCAAATATCTGCCGGAACAGAGAGTGACAGTTACCACTCCATTTCAAAGTCCCTGTAAAACACTTGCAGCTCTTTTGGCAAAAAAATAATATAAAAATACAAATACTTTAATTTTAACAATTGCTTCTTATACAGACAGAATTTCCCATTGGTAAAAAGTTTAAAAGTCTTTTTGCATTGTTGCTGTAGCTCTCAAATTATTTGGATATTTAATTTTTACTTGTTCTTTGCAACTAAGAAAACATGACTGAATTACCTTGTCAAGACTCCAACATCTCTCTTGCCCACAGATTCTCTAAGGAGACTTTATATGATTTCTACTACATTTTGACTTTAGCACAGCCAAGGGGAAATTCCACTGTTATTTAAATGCACTCTCGGGGTAGCAGTAAAATAAAAACCCCCAACCACTACTAAAGTATCAGCAAGAAGGTCTATGAGTCTCAACTGCAATGCTTAAGCCAATTTTCCTCTTGCACAAAGAAACCAAAAGAAGCAGAAAGGGATAATTTTCAGACGTGCTTGGGAGTTCCAGAGTGTATCCAGGAAGAGGTAATAGCTGAATAATTATATTTTCCCCACCCATACAATGGGGGTGCAGCACTTTTATTTTCTTAATAAATTTTCCTGGCACATGTGAAGTATTTCTTTAAGGTTGTACCAAAGCATCAATTATCTTATTTTCCCCTCATCAAATAATAAAATAAACTTTTTCTCTTACAGATAAAGTGTTGAGCAATAAATAATGTTTCTGACAATAACTGGTTGAAGAGCTGGACTCACATTTCAAGAGCATCTGGTGCAGTCTCATAATTACAATTCCCTTCTCTCCATACCACCTGCCAATTTTTTTCTATCCTGTTCAGCACATAAATATCACCGTAAGACCAAAATCCCAAAGTAAATGTAATAGCAGAAATTAGGCACAACAGACTCCCAGTTTTGATTTAATTTTCTTGCTAAGTTTTACCTACTAAAACCAAGCGGGAGTTAAGAACCTGCTGATTAGAAGGGCCCCATATTTCATTTATCCCCTCTGATCCTAAAATCCCAGACTTCTCATATTTGGTTTGAAGAAAAAGTGCATCTATTTTCACAGCCTCATTTTCTGAACCTACCTCCTGAAGAACTGGAATAACTGGTGGATTTCTCTGCTGTAGAAAGTACAAAACCATAAGAATATAGGCATACGAAGACAGACTACCACGGGATGCATCACCAATATCGCAGCGCTGAAAAAACACATTTTAAACAAAATGCTGAATTTACATTTTACTGTTCAAGACTAACAACTATGTCAGAGAGCAAACAGAAACCCCCTAAGTAACAGCAAATACATTCACCTCATAATTAAAAATTGTTTTATGAAGCCTGAAAAATAAACGCACCCAAGAGTCAACTGCCATCTGGCAAATCCACAGCATAATTTGTCTAACATAAAAACAGAAAAGCTTTTCATAGCCAAAATACTTAAAAAAAATTTATAATGTGACAAACTGAAAAAAAAACCAACCCAAATCAAAAAACCTCAGGTTTCAATAACATAAAACTTAATTTTCCTTAACTCATGCTGCAACAGCTGTTTCTATGATTCCTTATTATTTTGGTTCTCCCTCTCCTTTTAAAAAAATAATTCACTAACAGCAAGTATTTCCATGTTGTACTGGCAGTACAGACCATACATGGCATTTTGCTAGCAAACGTACACATACCTAATTAAACCATGGGTGCAGCCTGCACAACAGTGCAAAACAAACACCCCTGACCAAGTCAGGGAGCTGGAACCAGATGAGCTCAAGGTCCCTTCCAACCAAACCTTTCTGTGACTCTGACCAGTGAATTACCTTCCTATGCTTGAGTATCTCATTACAGTATAACCTTTCCACAGCACCTGCTTCTAAGCTATCCTGTGTTTCAAGCCTGTGTCATATCAAACAATGCATTTTTAACCTCCTAGGGCTGGAAAAACCAGGGATTCACAAATGACTTTCACATTAGCAGCAGCAGTGACAGCTGTTCCTGGGTTTTCTGCCAATGCAAACAGAGGAGGAGGCATTTTGCTTAAAACCAGATTATTTGTATAGCTACACAGTCACTTCCATACATTTACATTCAAGAGTGAATATCCCACAACCTGTGTATTTCATCTTTGCAGTAATATTTTTAGAACACGCACAATAGTATGCAACGCTGCCAAAAATGTAAGATTCATTATTATCAATTCAAGGCATTTTTAATCTGGGCACAGAAGAGACATGGCAATATTGTGCACTACTGTGACCACATCATTGCTAGTCTCAGTGACAATATAATGAACATGCCCATTCCATTCTGGCACAAAGTTATTTTATTCATCTTGATGTATTTTATTACATGAACATCTGGTAGCATGATGCACCATCTCTATAAGCCATTTTTTATTTGCCCCAGTTCCACTAAGCTTTCTTTGGATGTGCTGTATTTAACACTGCAGCTTGAATAAAAAGCAATGCCACATTTCAATTATCAAAGGCAGTACAGTATAACATTATGACAGAATATCATAACAAAAGATGCAGGAGATTTGACATTTCCAAACTCTTAAAGTCAAGTGTATGTCCTAAGCACATCACATAGAGGCTCATTCATTCATCCATACCTACCTAATCCTGACTTTTACACTAAGTCAAACAAGGCAATTGTGCCAGAAGAAAGCAGCAGTAATCTCTGGGCTGGTCCCAGATATGAAAATTTGGGAAACCCATGCACATCCACATGCCCCTACATCTTACAGTTACCAATTTTTCCAGTTTTGCTTGGGGATTGGGTGGGGTATTTTGTTTGCTGTAATTGCAGCTGGTTTGAAACTGAAGAAAAGATGGGAAGTTTTCCTTTCATCAGCTTTTTCTTACACAGAAATCTTTCAACAGGTAGCAGAAGGTACCAGGATTTGATTTTGACACACAGAGTCAGATGGAGCACAGTAAACTTAGGAAAGTGCACTTCATATCAACAGCATTCTACTGTCTCCTCTCCAGTTGGTATTGGCAAAAGGCAAACTCAGTGGCTGCAGCAGCAAACACTGTATTGTACAAATAAGTCCCTTCTTTTTTATTACCTTTGCAAAAACTTTCATTGTGTAGCCCAGATATTGCACCCTAGGATCAATAGCTGCGTAGGTAGCCAGCATCCTGGTGTTATGCTGTGCCTGGAAAAAGAAAATTAAACTGGTGTCAGGGTGAGCCAATTATGTAAGAAATTGTGCAATTTCAAGGTGTCAGGTGAAAGCTGGAATGAGCTGTGCTATTCATGATGGCACACAGGCCATGGTGGATGTGGCACCAGTGGCTTTTCAGAAGTATCCCCAAAACAAGACATTTTGTGCTGTAACCTGCTCTGCCATCAGGTCATACACAGCTACCCAGGTCAGGCTGAGGGTGTGGCCCACTGAATTTAAATAATGTAGAAGAAAAACACAAACACACAAAAGCATTTTCAATCTGGATTCAAAATCATTCCCTCAAACGGTTATTTGGGTAAGACAGAAAGAATTAAAAACCTTTCCTTGAACACAAAAGGACACAAGCAGATGCTCACCAGTGTATTGTACAAACTGATATCTCCTTCCAAGCCACTCCGCCTGTGTTCAAACTTTACTATAGGCACTTTGGCTGTTGTTATAGGCAAGATGTTCCTCAAACCTGGGGAAGCAACACTTTAGTACATAAAACATTTCCATTAACAACATTTACAGAAAATACAATTGCAAAACTAGTAATACTTTAAAGCACCTACCTGGATGCTTCTTAAGAACTTTTGCCAAACCTTCTATTATTTCTTTACAATTTAATTTCTAGGAAAAACAAAGATCACAGCTTCAGACGTTAAAACATGGATCCTACTGCAATAAGCACATTTATTATCACATATTTCACAGATGAAATGTCTATGTACAAAAAGGAGCAAGCATTGAGCCAGCACGTGAATTTACAAGAACTTCTATGCTCTGTGTGGACACCCATAGTACACTGTGTATATGTAAGGCATTAAAAGTAAAGTAGGCTGGATCTTTCTTCAGCTGTGCGGAGTACAACAAGCCAATGTGCAACTACCAAATCCTACCTTTCCAGTGTACAGAAACCTTAACTGAATTAAAAAACCTTAAAGAATCCTTGAATTTAAAATAGCAGATTTTATCAATTTCAAAACTCTTACCTCTGCATTTTCATGACCTTCCAATGTCATGCAGATATCTAGATCACTGTCCCGAAATCCAAACCCATTCTTCGAGGAGCCAAATAAGCAAAGCCTGGCTTTGTCTGATCAAAAGAATAGACAAGAAAAAGGTAAATTCTTTTACAGTTGAATGGTAAGTGCTTAGTATTAAATATTGCTTAACTGCAATGTGCAGGTGCCCATAAAAATGAGCTTCAAGACAGAGCTTACACTGTCTCCTCTAAGACCTCAGCTTTGATAAAGGAGGAAGCACAACACTTCAGAAATTATTTACAGAAAGTAAGGCAGGATATAGACATATTTCATGTCATTTTTTATGACTGAAGTATGGTACAGTTACTATAATCATTAAATGGCATCTCTAAATGGCGTGCAATGTTTTGTGGTATGCAACTGTGCTTTCCTGTTCTTAATAAATCAAAATAATGTGCAAACCCAATCACCAGTACAGCTTTACCTCACAGATAAGACACAGCTACTCCTAGGGTAGCCAAAGTAATATTCTGGTTCCATTCAGAGTTTATCTAGGTTGCATATTTTTCCTATGACTGAGTAAATTTGGTCAATGAGTTTTTGTAATCATAACATACTCTTCAAGAAGACACAAGCAGTAAGATAACAATACTTTATGGAACATTCTTTCCCAATTGCTTTGTTTACATTTTTGTTTGAAACACAATATTACTAAGTATTTTCATTCCTGGATGCCAAAATTACATTGTTCAAAAAAATTCTTTCCTAACTGCAAAGAATACATGGATCTATTCAACTGAAATTAAGGCTAAGAAAATAGATCTAACACCTATTCACAGCTTTTTTTCCCCTAAACTTTAACAGAATCAGAAACTTTAAATCTTTCAAGGCTTTGTAACAGATCTCAACCCTCAGCTCCTGCCAGTAAGTGGAGGCACAGCCAGTGGATGGAATTCCCAGTTCCTTGATGACAGGTCAGCTACAGCACAATGGCCTTCCATGGACTGGAATTCAGGGGACCTGTGTTTGGTACCTGGCTCCAGCAGGTTTTACACCTCCTACAAAAAACATCTCTTGGCATCTCTGTGCCTTGACTTCCATCACTGTAAGGCACCTTTGCTTGTTTTATATAAGGGGTGTGAAGATAAACTCATTAAGATTTCTAAGATACTCAAGCACTGGTGACTAGACAACAAAAGTCCTTGGCCCATGACCAAAGCTAACACTAAACCAACCAAACTTTCTTCTTGGCCTAACTGGAGCAGTGCTGTGCTTGCATTACTACTCTGGCAGCTCCTCCACTCTAAGGATGTTTCCATGGAATAGCATAAAAGGATATTGAAGGTTGAAGTCTGCAAGACAGCTTTACAAATGGAAGGAAAAGAGATGCCCCTGCTTCAAGCAATGAAAATAAAATGAGACAAACCACATCTTTATGTTCTGGACAACATGAATGAAGAAAGATTCTCAAGAATCACTACCTAAGGTTACATACCATTATACTCTTTTCGAATAAATCTCTCCAAACTTGCCAGTATTTGTTCTCTGTTTTGTTGCTCAGATAAAGGAGGGGATAATTCATCTAAGTAAAAACAAATTAAAACACAGTCAGACATGACATTCAAGAATGTTTTTCAGCTAATTAAAAGATTGGATGGGGGTGTTTATGTTGTGTTTGCTTTGTTTAAATCTGTGGTTTGCTTTTTATATCATTAGAGTCTTCAGGATTTTATTTCAAGACACCCAATTTTTCAACCACAAAGTGCCTTGGTGGGCACCTGGCATCCAGCCAAGGTTAACCCACCACAGCATCCCCAAAAGATGCCACAGAATTTCGTAAGTACAAAAATTAGTTTTGTCCAGAGCCTGATTCCTGGTAGCTTTTTACCAGTAGCTTTTTACAAACCCAGTGAAAAATTCCATATAACACCAGTTTCTCAAATCTATTATAAGGTATCACAGCCATGGCGTATCTGAGAATTAAAATATTGATCCATTTGTAGCCTAGGGCACCTGGAAGAACTTCTTCCTACTGAATTGTGAGTAATTGTAAATAAGTAATTTAACCCTACAGTTTTAAGTCTTCCAGTTTACAGACCACAGTACATAGTGGAGTACAAACACTTTCTGAACTTACCAAAACATCTTTTACACACTATATCAAGTATGTCTCGAAATCTGTCTGTCATTGGTGGTAGTGGTTTTAGATCAATTTTCTTGAAATCCTCTGGGCAATCATTTTTGGAATGTCCATCCCGTTTGCAGATGCTGCATACTATAGTTGGTGGCTTTTTGGGAGGGAAAAAAGGGGAAAATTCTATTTATACACTTAAGACAGTTCAGCAGACCTAACATTTCCAAGCAAACAAGAACATTTAACATATGAACAACAACAGAGCCTCTACAAAGAGAAGAACTCCTCTCAGCAAGCTGCATTTAGTTCTCACAGTGCCTAAAAGCACCTGGGAATTCTAAGCAAGTAGAAGAGGAAAGGCAGAAATAACCCACAAATAACCAGAAAGAAACCCAGATTTTCTTTGTGTGGAAATCAAAAAGCTTAAGATGAGGGAAACAGACCCTTTAATCCAAATATCACACAGGGTGGTGTGTTTCCAGTCCTGGGTAACAGGCACTCTACAAAGGCCAGAGCTCCCACCCATAACCCAGACTGAAACGATCGCTGTGGGAATCCCACCATCCATCCACTCTTTAGATTTAAGGACTTAAAAGTAATGGCCCACTGATACATGACCAGCACTGCTTACCTTTCCTGAAGTAAAAATAAACTTATCAAACACATAATGCATTTCTTCTGTTGAGAGTCTGCCTTCCTCTTTGAGATCCTGGGTTTCCAGCTCTGCTTCGCAGCTGGCCGAGGTAGCTGGGGTGCCAGTGCACTTGGTCTGTGGAGACAACTCTGACACCAAACTCTCCCTACTTTCAGCATCAGAAAACTCATTACTGGAGTTTGAGTCATCAGGCTGACGTGCACTGCAGTTACAGTCATGGCGGAGCTCACTCTCAGTTAGACATACTGAAATTTCTAAATCATCCCTCTCTTTAGGTGATTTTTCCTTTAATTCACAGCATTCGTTGGAAATAAGGGATAAAGCTTCTTCTTTGTCTTCATCATAGCTAGAGTCCAATGTTGAAAGTAGCAAAGAGTCCACGTTCTGGGAAGTACATCTTTTGGCTACAGCTTCTACCACTTTATTACATTCAACTTCATTCTCTGGTATGTGACAGCCACTTCCTGTAACTTCTTTATCTACAACACCTTCCCCTTGTGGAAGGCAGCAGTTTGCTACAGGCTCTTCAGATCTTGTGGATTTCTTATTATTCATTTTCCCTTTTTCCCTTTTCTTGGTATCTGGCTTGGATTTAATCCCATCTTTACTTTGTGGACATGCAAAATATTTATATGCTGTCCTAAATCGCTCCAGGATGTACTCGAATACCATCTGGCTATTTAGACTTCGTGCAACGTTCCTCTTTAGTGCAAAAGGATCTGGGAAGAAAAAGAACAATTTAATTAGTAATCTTAAACTTCCACATTTCACAAGGCAGCTGAAATCCCTAAGTTACTATAGGGCAGTTAAGGAGATTCTTCTATTATAATCCACAACTGTATTTGGATATACTTAGAGAATGAAAGATCCACAAGTATTTTCAGAATTCTTCAATACAAAACACACCCACATGCATGGCTATCCATAAACAATTCTTAATAGTGTTACTCAAAAAGAAAACCATGGGTATATTGCACCATTCGTTATATTATGGCAAATTTCTCAACTAGACATTATAATAAACATACAAAGGCAAAATAAATAGAGGCCAGCCAGAAGTTTTCTTCCTCCACTGAAGAAGGATTTTCATTTCCCCTAAGAAATTAATTTGTCTAAGAGTAACAGTAAGGATGTAAGGATTGTATGAACCAATCTCACCAGGATTCATTCTTAGTCCTTCCTAATGATTTCTAGATCAAACATGTTTTCCAAGCAAAAAGAGTTCCTGCATAGTTGCTCTAAGTTTGCCTGGAAGATAGTACCAAACTGAAATTCTGTTACTTCTTAACATCAGCTACAAACTTAACATTGGGAAAAAAAAGGTCGAAAATAAGAAGTAAAAAAACATAAAGCAAACAACACAAATAACCCAACAACAGCAGGTGTCAGAACCAGGATACAATCTGGTTTTTTGAAATTATTTCTCATTTCTTCCTCAGTGATTTGTCCTGTCACCTTACATCCCACATGTTGAATAAACAATTCCCTACTTTTTCTAAACTCTAGCTAAAAGTGATTGAAGAAAACAATTGGGAGAGGAAATTAAAGTCACAGGAGTGATCTTAACATCCACTACTCAACCTGTGCCTCGAGAATTCACTGCTTGTTTTTCTGTTCTACTTCTCCTTCTCACTCTTCTTGTACCTTATTGACTCATCCTTCAATGTACCTCTGTACCTCATTCTGTCTGTATGATTCTCTTTGTCCTCTCCATCGCCTCAAGTGTTACAGATAAGCCACTTCAGCAACATCTCTAGAAAGTGTTCAAAAGTCATTATTCATGTTTTTATAAAAGTATCACCTTACATGGTTTCTTAGCCTTCCTCAAATTCCCAATTTCCCTGCTCATAAGGCCAATTCAGAATGCTCTGTAACACAGTGACTTTTTCTGCTTTTCAGACAGAGAAAACTTGTCTTTAAAGAGACTAAACTGCTGACAAAATACATCTACTTTAAAAACTGATTGTCCAGATTCTTGTAACAGATTTGCAAGGTAAGCAAATAAAGATGCTAATGCAGGATCAGCCTACCTTCAATGGCTATTCGCCTCTTAGGCCAGTTTTTATTCTCTCTGGTTAAGAGCTCTTGTACCCGTATGCTGATGACATATTCCTCCAAAGCAAATTCCAGTGTGTAAAACTTCAAAAGTTCCAACCACAGCTGCCCCAGTGAAACTTGGTGAGGGGTTTTGAATGCTAAGAGAGACTGAAAAACATGGACACAAGTGCTCAACTGCAGTAAGAAATTAATTTTCCTCCTTTTTTTGTCCTGACTCCATCCAACATCAATGTTTAAAAAAAAAATGGGATGAGAAATAGCAAATGGCTTTTAATTAAATAAAGTCAGGACTTACAATCCCATGTTTCTCTTTTGCATTGTTTTGGTTGTCCACTTCTGAGCTTGTTGCCTTCTTGCCACCACCTTTTTGTTGTTCAACTTTAGCTTTGCTTTCTGCTCCAACAGAGTTTTTTGCTGCACCATTTGTGGGTGGTTTGTACTCCCACCTTACAAATTCTTCATCTTCCACCCCTTTCAGCTGGTGGTCATCTGGCCTCTTGGAATCAAAGCCTTCAATCTAACAACAATTAAAGTGAAACAAGACTGTATATAATACATACAACCAACAGTTTTCAGCAAATGTCACACTGACTACTGAGGTATTCATACCCCTCAAGATTAACAGATATCAGAGACAGAAATTCAGAGAAATAAAGAAGAAAATGATTGCCTTTTCTCCAAAACACAGATGATACAACTATACACCCTGCTACAAACACCTTTCAAAAAAAGTCTTCAGAATCATCAAGCATCATCTGTGTGAGCATTAAGTACCAATGCATTTTATTTACCATTTTCTTTGGCAATCAAATTCTGCATTTTTATGAGGTTGCAGAACACAGAAATAATGCCAACAATTTAATAATAAAGTTACTGTATTACAAATCACTCACCCAATTGCCCAAATAGGATGGTAAAATACGTGGTTTTCTTTGTTGAAGAAAAAATATCACCATTAAGGCAAAGGAATATGAAGGAATCCCACCTTCAGCCTGACAGTCAATGTGACAGAGCTGTAAGAGAAGAAATAATTACATTTCTGCTGTAACATCAGAATTTCAGTTTACAATCTACTGTAAAAGGACAAATACTAAAGAAATGTGAGAAACATACTAGAATGAAATACAAAATGCTGTATCTCAGAAACTGCAGTGGTCATGCCATGCCACATACAGACAAAATACAAACTGTGGCAATACAGCACCTTAAGGAATACTATTTTATCATATATTATTCTTTTCAGTTTCACCACATTCTGTGATTGTGGGACATATTTATGCTTCCACCTAGAATTTCAGTCAACTCTGAAATGTGTTATTGTACAGTGGCATCTCATGCATGGAGGTGGGGTGAAGCAGTGGCACGAAGTCCTTTCTGCAGACATATTCAAGGTACATTATACACTACATCATACACAGAGCTTAACAAGAGGTACTGAGGATAATTAAATAACTTACTCGAGCCCAGTAGCGGAAAGCCAAAACCAAGGGAATCAGGACAGGCTCCAGTTTGCCAAGTGCAGCCAGCAGGTCAGTTGTAAGGCAAGCCACATCATTCCTAGCACTTACTTTACATGTCAAACCACTGCAATCACAAATGCAGAACAGAAAAAGGGTTATCACTCTGTGATACAGATGATGCTTGGGGAAGGGGGGAAGTGGGGCATCACATCCACTGTAATAAAAACATCCACCAGGGTCTCTCCTTATGTAAGGACCTGAATTTCTTTAACAAAAATCTACAGAATATAATTACATTTTCTTTACTATTAACCTATCGACTGCATCTAGAAGTTACAGAAGTTCCTTATAGCCAAAAATACAAAACAGCATTAAGAATTTGCTCTAAGTCCTGCCATTACTTAATTATGTTATCTTGCACAATTCAATTGCCAAATATATCATCTACATTCCAAACACTTAAATTAATAAATTAATTAATACTCCATACTTGCTGTATTAAGAGTTGTTAAACTCACAAAATAGCTTCTCTAGAAACTTTCCTTCTCAGAACAATTATTTCTATTCTGTTACAAACACAGGAAGAGACAAGCCCACTCTTGTTGCATTTACTTCCCCAGAGTTTCAGTCCATACCTCTGGCCACACAAGAAATCATTTTTCATTTTGGAGGTTGCTACTTCTTAGGAATTTACTGAAACTGTCAGATGATGTGTCCTTTCTGGCAACGTGTATCTTATAAAATGTTTCTAAAGCCTTGGCTTAAAACTGCTGGCAAAAATTGTAAATAACTGAAAACGGCTCCACTTTTCCCCAGTTAACTAAAAGGAGAACAGTAATGTCAGATTCCTACACCCAGTGAGTTCTGTGTAGCACAAAAACAAAAGCAGCTTTCTTTCTAGATTACATTTCTGTGTATGAGCAATTCCCTTTTAGTACAAATGTTAGCTGAATGTTACAGTAATACTTCTTGTCAGGAGTGCAGGCAAGCAGCTGCTATGAACAAGCATAGTAGCTCATTAAAAACATTTTTCATTCACACATACCTTTTAACATCTTTGCAAAAGACAACAGGAACTTTGGCATGGAAATCTGACTCCACATCTGAGTAGACAGCTAAGCAAGGAGGGAGAAAAAAACCACTTTGTTTCAAAGTTTGTTACAGTTTTCCCAATTCAGTCTTTAAAATAATTATATTTATACCATGATTTTTCAGAACTACTCAAATTAAGTGCTGCATAGCTAAGCAGTACCAATATTTTCTGGTTACTTTTGGTGCTCACCACCAGTATCAGACAGGCAGGCTGTGTTCCTGACAGAATCACAAGGCTACAAATTTTAGAAGTCTTGGAACAGCTCTCACTCATGTACATACGCAAGGGGAAAGCAGCTTTTGAGTTTACTGCTTAGAATTCATCCTACAAAAGGTTAAAACTTTTTGCTTTGCCACCTGACACTACTGCCCCAACTTCTGGCAACCTGAACTGGACTAATGGGGCTGCCATGCTCTTGCTGCAGCTCCTCATCTCTCACTCACACAAGCACTGGTGTTCATAAAAATCATATTCATAAAAACAGCCGAGATACTTTGGTTGAAAACCAATCAATTTTTCTAAGTTAACAGAAGAATTGAGCATAAAAACAACTAAGCAGCAGATGGAATGTTAAATAAAAACGAGATGCAACTAAAACTCACCACTGTTCTTCAAGATGTCAAGCACCTGGATCAGAACATCTGGTTGACTCATCTACAGTGAGAAAATTAGAGCAGGTTGCATTATTGAAACTAATATTTTATTGTACATTTTATTTCAAACTACTTCGGTTGCTCAAGTAACTGTGTCCTTCACAGTTTTGAAGTCTGGACACTCTGTGTCCTTCAAAAAAATGAAATCATGTATCAGTATTAATGAAAAAGTTAACTGTACCTGTCTACACCATGAAAACAAGTGCCAGTAAAGCTCACAGCCAGCTTTCCTTTAGCTTACAGCTCTAGCCAACACTTCTGTTCTAGTTCTGCATTAGCAGGATTAATAAAAGCACCTGCCGTATATTCAACAATTTCATTGTCAATGTATACTACTAGAAATGGACAGCAATAAAGAATTTAATGTCAAGACTTTCCCAGGGGTGTTTAAAGGTTATCATTTTAAAACATGTGCAAGTGCAGCAGTTGAGTGTCTATCAGGGATGTGCTGCTAGTATCACCTACAAAAAATGAACCAACAACTTCATTACCTAAAAAATCTCACTTTAATCCCAAATTTTTAAAATGGGGGGAAACAAAACCTACAAGAGTTTACAGTGTGAATCATGAGCTCATGGAAGCACACTTAGTCAAGGCAATTATTTTCATACTGCTTCAGTGCTTACTCCAAAAAAATTTAGAAAAGCCCAGCATAAGTTTGTCCAAACAAAACAAAACAAAACAACCCACCCAAGACTTAAAGTTATCTAAAGAGCAAAGAAAACTTTCTCCACAGCACAGCTGATGTCAAATCAAAGATTAGATGCTTTGTGCTATTCTAACACCATGTGCCCAAAAGAATATGAAGACAATGAAACAGAAATAAATGTGGATGGCCTTGATTTAAAAACCAGTCTTAGTTAGTGCAAGATAATATCTACACACCTTAGGGGGGAATTTGATATCAATGTTAACATCGCTGGTCTTAAAAGCAAATCTGGTTAAACAGGAGCCATACATCCTCAGGGAACAGTCTGGAGAGAGAGAAACATAATTATTTAACAGCTAGTACATAATTTTTTCTTTAGTGGATGATGCATACCTTGCTTTAGATACTGCACCTCACAAGTGGCACTCCCAGATTAATGAGCACTGAACCCCTTTCTCACTCCTGTGAAGGTTAGGCATTTACATAACACAGCATCACAGAAAAACAAATAATTCAATACTGTAACCACCAAATGCCCAATATTCTCCAAGCTGTTTCAAAGATTTTTTGCAATGCAGCTTCAGTTCTGTTTGTTTTTAACATAAAATTAAATATGAAGTAACAATAAGTGTCACCATCTCAGTGTAGGATTTTATGTAACAGCTTTAGTTAACTACAGTTTGATTTCACTGCAGCACTTAGCCAATTATAAAATTCTTTGTTGCCTCACAGACTTCTGTACGAGGCACCAATCTGTTGATTCTATCAGCAAGTTCCAACACACAGTTCTTCACAAAATATGTATATAAAGCATAACTTCAATATAATCCAAGGCACAAAGTACAGTGTCTATTCAGTATTTTAGTTAATAGTTTCCTGCAAAGATGCAGAACAGATCTAAACTAACTAGGAAGTACCTATTCAGCAATAATATGAGAAACACCATCAGTTTGTTCCATAAACAATAATTTATTCCAATTCACAATGACATTTTTGCAGATGGAAACTTCCCTGTAAGAGAAATTAGGGTCTCCCATACTGAAATCAGCTGAAAAGTGAGAGTGTTCTCAATCCTTCCCAAATCCAACACCCTGCTCAAGCACGGTCACCCAGAGCAGGTGTCCAGACTGTGTCCAGTTGGGTTTTGAAAATCTGCACAAATGGAGAGGCCACAACCTCTCCAGGCAACCTGTGCCAGTGTTCAACCACCCTCACAGCAAAGAGGGTTTTTCTTGTGTATCTTCCTTTATGTGTGCTCTGACCAAACTCATTCAATTCGAAACATCAACAAAATTACTCTTAAAAGAGAAAATAAATCTTACATATACATAGCTCCAAGCCTATTTTCACTGCTTAGAAACCAGCCCTCTCAGAATGAAAGTCTGTATGGTTAATAATGATAATTTGCAATTTCTTCCAATGACTTATCATAGTAGTAAGAATTTTTGCATAGTTCTAATGTGAGCTCAAGAGAAAATCATGCCAGAAGTTCAGATGTTTTCTACACAGTGCATGAATTAAATTTTTCCGAATTTACAACTTAGGAAAACACATCCACTAAAACATAGCTGGCTTTGAAAAGGAGAAAAACAAACTGTCATTTACTATTACAGACTCCCCTTTCACTACTCCTACACCTCCACAGAAGCTCATCAGTCCAAGTCAGCCAGACAAAGTAACAATAATTTTCCTGAGTATTTATGTAAAAATGTTATGTGAAAAAGCTTTGTCTTATGCTTCCCACTATCAGTGGAAAACTCCCTAGAGTGCCAGAACAGAAGTTTGCACTAGGAGCCACTTACAGAGCAAAACAGATTAGTAAACCTCCACCCTACAAACCTCCATTCTATTCATCACCTTATGTTTAAGCAGATACTTCACAGAGCACCTAAAACTAAAGCTGATTATTCTGCAGATAACAAAATCTTTCTCCCTGCTGTATTTTTATAGAGCAAAGGGAAAAAAAGGTATTTCTAAAACAAATGGACCATATAGAACAACGCCCAATTCCAATATAGATTAAATTAAAAATTTAAAACTTTTGGCAACGAGATTCATATTTTCTTCTGTTCAGATGCACTGAACACCAAACCACTGTTAGCACAAAGTCAACATCACTGCAGCTCCAAAAATCTGATTCCAAACTCCCAGTGTATTAACTGTGGGAGCTGATGGGAAATCAATGCAAAGAAACAAATGTAAATATTATCCATCTTGTTATGCTATCCCACCACTTTACAGAGGATCAATAAACACATCAGAAAGAAGGACAAATAAGCACAATCACAGTTTCCTCTTTTTGTACATTTGTTAATTCTTTTAAAATCAACTGCCAGCCTGCCTTACAAAGTCTGTATATATTAATATTGTACACCATCAAGATAATTTAACCACAAATGCACTCATTCACCATTAATGAAGGTACCAAAAACATAAGTAAAAATAATGAAAAATTTTCACCTAAAGCAAATGGAGAATACTCTGAATACCTGGTAAGGGCTGTTGAATAATTTTCTCCATCTCATTCACAATTTCTTGCCGAATTCTGAAGTCCTCATCTGAGATGCCTTGTTCATTTGCTGCCTCAATGAGGGTGAAACTCAGAGCAGCCAACTGTGCAGACGAGGGTGGTGGGAGTGCCCGCAGCTCGTTTTCTTCTTGCTTTTCCTGAATAATTGAATTGGTGGATGAAATAAGTAAAAACTGGTATTTTAAGAGGAAAAGGCTATCTCTTACTGCTCTGTGATATTGGAACACCCTGTTTGCTGGTTGTGTCCTGACCAAACACTTCCACAAAGGCAGGAACTCTGCGTGGCCTAACTGGCAAATAAAATAATGTGGTCCCAGGAACGAGAGCAGATGCTCAGTGTTTATAACAGAGAATGTTGTTTCACAGCTGGCAACTGGGAAGGAAATCTTCTGTATTCCATTCCTGAACCACATTTTCTGACAGTTCTGAAGCAGAATTCATCCAAGAAAACAAAAAGCTGTAACTGCACCTACATAATAGAAGTAACTGAGCTGGAAAAGTAACATGGACTTTTTTCAGAGTGGATTGTATATGAAGGAAAGATATCAGAGGCAGAAAAAGTATCCCTAGCTCCAAGGGAATTTTATAAGTTGAGTCCCATTACTGCTTAAACAGCTGGTGCCAGAAAGTACTGGATTTAGTGCACCCAATCCAACAGCAAGAACATGTCAGATGCATCAAGTCATTTGGGACTAAGTACAACAACCCCTTGCTTCATGAATTCATCAACTACGTGAAAGATATGACTGAAATAAATAATAACCATAAAATAGATATGCACGAAGAAAACAGTACAGTATGAAAATGTTTGTTTAGTTCTAGGTTGCATCTCTTAACTCTTCTGTTCTATTCTGAACAAATTTAGCATAAGAACGAATATGAGTATTTTTAAAGTAGTATGGGATTTTTTTATGTCACCGTTAGGATTTTTCTTGAATTGGGAAACCACAGCTGTTCTGAGCTTGTTTGATTGTCATGTATCTCACAGAGCTGTAAACAGGAGCACTTTATGAAGTAACATTAAAGACAGTTACATAGGTATCACCATGATGCTGCACACAACATAAAGCTATCTGGGGTAAGTGTTAGGAAGTGAAACTGCTCCCTGTCCTACAGAATTCCACTCAGTGCTGAAGAAACTTCATTGCTCAACTCTCATCTTCATGCCCAGATGAAAAGCATGGTTAGAAAGCGTTTATAGACCAATCATAGGGCTGGCTCTTTTTTTAAGCATGATACAATTTAGGAGACAGTGAGAGAACCAGAATCCTTTACAAATAATCGCTGACCATAATGTAAAAATGTTACTTTCTGAGATTTAATGGATTTATGGCATTTTTAGTCTTCCAGGTGATGACTTGCACCCGTTTTAGAATTACAGCATTAATGAAAAACAGAAGTAAGGCAAGAAATCCATGGAAACATGTGAAAGTAATTTAACTGCATTTTGAGGAATGGTTATAGAAAGAGTAATTTTAACCACCTAAATCACAAAATCCAACATACTGGGGAATCTGTAGCTCTTCATCAGCATTTAAAAAAAAGGGCTGGCAAGAAAATCTGTGCACCTTTTATTGGATTTCTTGCATGTAACAGTTCTTTAGAGCAAACCACAGCATCGTGGTATCTGATAAGGGAACTGGTTTTCTATCTGTAAGCCTTAGAACTGTTTTTTGTATTAAACACATTAATAAACCCAGAGTGATGATAAGTGAACTGAATCCTTCCATCCTATAACTCTTCTAAACTTCACAAGTCAGACAAAGTAAAAAAAAAAAAACCATAAAAACAACATCCCCAACCCCACCTCCAATCCCTGGAGGTCTTGCTACCAGTGGTGTTATTTTCAAAAAACAGAAAAAATGACTATATTCTTATGTAATATATATTTCTCACCTAAGTTACCTTGCATTCTGTTACTAGTATGATGAACTGCTCACTACTCAGAGACACTAATTCAGAAGCAATGACCAAAAATGTCCTTTCCTCTCTGCCTGGACAAATCATCAAGCCCTTCCTCTTAAACAGAAAACAGAAATTTGTGGATCTCTGCTCAGCACATAAACTTTCACCTAAATGAACATGATCAAAGAAAACAAACCATGTAACAAAAAAAAATATTTTAATTTTAAAAATAAAAGAAAAAAACAGAGGAGGAAAAGAAAAAAATAGCCATCATTTTGTTAACTTACCATTATATTTTTCTTATGACGTTTTTCCTTAATATGCTTATGAGCTCCCTGGATATTTTCAATGTGGACTAAGCAGAGCTTGCATAGATACTGACAGTTGGTGTATTCTGGGGAGCGCTGAGGAAAAATTGCCATAGATTAAAACAAATATTTCTACCAGTAGGGCCTGAAAAACTCAATTCTTTGATTAATAAACTGTATTTAACCATTACGTAACACTTTTAACGTCAAGGTGCTTTGCAAACATTAAGCAATCTTCAAAAAACAAGCAGAAATGGATTTTTACCTGTATGACAAGAGGGGAGAGCGAGGGAAGGAAGTGAGATGACTTGAATATTACATTTCTCAGTAAATTTAGTGAGGTAGGATTAAAACTGAAGAGTTTATGCTTCTTAGGGCTGACCTAAAGGCCAGTAAGCCATTCCCCTGTCAGGTGAAGCTGTTAGTTAGTGGATAAATGTCAGCATCTCCCCGCCCTTCCCTGACGAGGAAATGGCCCCAGCCCCGGGGTGTGCGGCCCTGCCGCTGTGTCACACGGTGCTGATGCACCGGCTCTGCCCTGTCAGAAAGGGTGTGGCCAGGCAGCCCTTCCCAATCCCTGTGTCAGCCAAGGTGGGATCCTCTGGCAAGGGGCTGATGCTATTCCACTCTGGTGGATACTCTGGGATGTTCAGAATTGGAGACACCTGCAGAACAAGCAGCTCTCTGCACAGACAGGCTGGCAGAGGTGGAGAACACAAATGGAGAGTGGCTGCCTGGGAGATGCCCAAGGCTGCAAGAGGCAGCCAAACTTCCAGAGATGATGAGGAAGAAGGGAAGCTGTTTTCTCAGGGTCCACGAGGGGATTCTGTGGAGTTTATTCAGCCAGGAAACGATTAAGACCTGCTGGACCAAAAGGCAGAAAGGAGACTGCAAAGAGAAGGGGCTGTTCCCAAATACTCCACTTTATCTGTCTCATCATGCAATTGTATTTTATTGCTCTAACAGATCACAGCTACAGAGATTGGAAACCTTTTGAAAAGCTCACTACAGAGACAAAAGGGTTCAAAAAAACCCACTTCAGTTTTCCTCCAGACTTTTTAGACTTTTTCAATAACTGGGAGAGAAAAAAACTACTTTAACATTTTTGTCCTAATTCTAATACATCTATATTCACTAAGCCCAAAAAATACACTGAAAATACCAGATGTTTAAACAGTGACACAACAATGAATGAACACCATTTTAAGACACTCAGGTGGACCACAGAGCAGTTAAACAAATCTGACTTACCATATGGAAACCTAAACCACTGTTAAATTTGGGCAAGTTTTTCCACTTACTGCTTACTGAGTTTGACCTTTTGCTTTTGGAAAAAAAACCAAACAAAACAGTCTGATATTTTCCAACTACAAAGAAAATATCAATTTATTAGTTGCTTTAATTACTAATTCTCTTTACCCCTATTTTCTCTAAAGCAGGTACCTAGTAAGATAAAATTAAACATCCATTTGGAAAAAAATTATAGACAGTTACATCTGACTACCTGGGAAGACCTAAGTATTTAATGCCTGATGACTGAACTAAATAAAAAATATTTTACCATTATTTCATAATAGAGTATCAGCAGTAAAAGTATTTTTGAAAATTTTTGCATTTCTTTACAATATTGATCTGCAGTATTATGCTAATAGATGTTGCCAGGAAGGCTGAATCATGTAATAACTTTTATTTTGCCTTTATTGTGAAGACTTTTAATATCATCTAATTATGCTTAACTCCAATGAAAAGGGCAAAACCTCAAACTAACAAGACAGAGAAGTTACAGACAATTACTTGGGTAAGATAGATGCACCCAAATAAGCTAGGTCTCATGAAATTTGTCCTTGGATACTCAAAGAGCTAATCTATAAAAGATCCAGTTTTATTTTAAAGACCTCACAGAGAATGGGAAGGTTCCAGATCATCAGGAAGGAGAAACTTAAGAATATCTGTAAAGGGCTAAATAAGACGAGCTAAGGAATTAGACACCAGTGAGAATTAGCATTCAGAAAAATACTGTAGTAAATTTTTAATAAGCACATAAGGAAAAAACAGGTCAGAGGTGACAACCTGATCTGCTACAAACAAATTGCACTAACCCAATCTTAGGGTTGCTTTTTAAAAGACAAGTCACAGCTCTTGAAGAAGCAGCAGCAGACATTGTATTTGAATTTTACAAAGTCTTTGTCACCTGCCATAGTATCAGTCTCAAAAGGAGACCTTAAATACTATCAAAATAAAGAACAGTAAGGTGGGAGAAAAACTGCTGAGAGAACTGTCCTCAGAGCACTCATACCTAGAAGCATGCAGCAAGTATTCTTCAGCAGGGGTCCTTGTAGGGGCAGAAATCTCCACATTTTTGTTGAAGAGGTGGGGAATGCAACAAAAGGTGTGCTGACTACAAATGTAAAAGATATTAACTTGGAAGAGGATACAGAAGTTGTAAAACGACAAAAATTCAGAGATCACAAAAAGTTAGAGAAATGGAATAAATAAGCTCCAAGTAAATAATATCACAGCAAAGTATCACTCCTTAGGTATTATCAACTGCAAGACATACTGGGCTGGGAACACCTGATGGACCAATTCTTAAGGAAAGGCTATGGGAATCATTGCTGCTCCAACTAAAAGCCAACATCCTGCTGCTGCTAAAAAAGCAGAGATCCTCAACAAAAATGCCATATTTCAGAGAGATGAAGTCAGCTTTCCTCTCTGTATGTAAGACTTCAGCTGAAATCGCATGTCCAGTTTGGAACACCACTTACACAATGTGTGTCTAGAGAAAAGCAACAAGAATGAACCAGGAACTAAAAACCCCCAAGACCAATGAACAAAGAGAGCCTAAAGAAGGTTTGACTGCAGGAATGGGAAATGATTTTCCCATGTGTAGAATGGAATGAAAAAGAAGTAAGAAACTTTTGGTTATTTTCCTAGGTCAACATATGAGGAATTAAAATGGTTCCATTAGATATTAACAAAAACTTCTGGGTTACCTACACTGACTTCAACATTTGTTTCACTAGAGATAATATTAAGAACAATTTAGGTGAACATTTTTAAGCTGTCATCTCCAATACAGGGACTGGGACTGGGCAGAGGTAATACATTAATGACAGCTCAAGGCTCTTTTCAGTCCCGCATTCTAAGTCTCCAGAGAACCAGACTGAAATCTTATAAGATAAAATCTTACTTAAATACTGGAGCTGTAAACCTTCAGATCTAGAAAATTTAAAAAATACTGCTCTGCAAAGGCTACATGTGCCACAAAAGGAACACTAAGTTTCCAATCCGTATCATCTGCCAGGAGGAACAACTAGTTAACTACTGGAGACAATATCTTAGATCAGAAAGTGACTCATTATTCAGAAGAAAGAAACAGAAGCAGCACGCTGTAGTAGAAATACCACCCAACCAGAAATATGGTGATGATAATGAAAGAGGACACACATTTTCTTTTTTATCTGATAAATAACCCAACCTACTTTTTCAAGTCGGGAGATATAATCTCTTTCCAGACGTTCTTCAGCTTGTTTCAATCCCAGTTGCTGTTCAACTGTCAGATTGGATTCATCAATAACACCAGTGTTTTCTAAATAATCCGCTTCCAATGTATGTTCTTTTGTTGATTCAGAATTCTTTATTTTACCTAAAGCAAGAAACAGTTACTGTCTTCAGAGTAGTTCAAGGAGAGGAAAAGTGAAAATTAGAGGACAGAGCAGCTAAGAACCAGATAGAAATTAGTGCTACATTCCAGTTTTTTTGTCCAAACACTGGCCAAGATCACCTTAAACATTAAAATCGTTCCAGTATGTTAACCAGTATTTCAAAAAGACTTCAGAGACTAATCTGCTACTAAGACTGCTGTCAAAAACACAAAATAAGAAGTTAGATTAATTTTGTGTTTCAGTCGAATTCACAGTCTCTTAAATGGTTCAAAGCAAGAAAGATTTTGTCATCCAGAACAGAGTAAAAAAGATCCCGATGTAAAAGAAACTGTAAAAGAAATTATAAATATTAGGCATAAAATTATTGTACACAAGGCATTTTGTTAAGGAAGTAAGTCAGAGAACTGCCTCAAAGACATTCACCCAAATGATCTGACAGTCAGCAGGCAATCCCAGCCCTCAGCCTGGGAGCTGCTGGAGTCACACCTGAACACTCACTCCGTGACACCTCTCGCCCACAGGCAGCAGCCACTGAGCTCCCCAACGCTGCTGCTGCTCCCAAACTCAGCCCAGTGCCACAGGGCCAGTTCCTCCACATGCCTCTGCATTGGTCACAGGCCACTCATCTCTGCAAACATCCACAGCAAATTATTCCAGTCGCTTTTTACATAAGCAAAAGTGAGGGTTATTTGTACTTTGTCTTTTCGTCTCCTTTTTCTTTCCCTTCAAATGAGATCGGTGCCCCCAGAGTAACAAGGAATCAAAGCTGAGCAAGTTTTCAAGTCCTGGTTTCTCAGTGACAGATGGTCCCCACAGTACATAATGGTGGTCTACAAAGAGCTGACTGATCACAGGATGCTGCCACTTGAACTTGTTTTTCCTGTTAAACACTATTAATACAGCTAAAAAACCACAAACCTCATTATTAACCTTGTATTTCTATACAAGCAACTGCAGTAGCTGTGGGAAATACTTCAAACAGAAGGTCTACACATCTTAAACCAGCATTTTCATTAAAGAAAAAAATGCATTCTAAAGAAGTGTGACAAATCCTGAGCTATGGAATTAAACTGGCGAGACAAAGCTTGATAAATATATTTAATTTTGACATAGTTTTCAATGTGTAAGAAATGCACACTCGAAAGAGTAACCACTCAGAGGTATTCCAGAGCTCCCTAAATCAAAAAGCCACCTACCAAAGCCTAGTCTAAACATTTTTAGTAATAAAAAGAACACAACAGTCACAGAAAAGAAGTAAATATTTCCCCTCTACCTATAAGAAGAACTTTTCTTGCCCATTTTCCCCCTGATCTTTCTGAAAAGCAGTAATAGCAGGCATTTCCCTAAGTGGTAAAGATACTAGGAAGGGTTCCCCCTTCATAAGACACTATATTCACAAAATTGCCTAAAACCCACGCACACTAAGTGCCTTACAAAGATGTTTAGGTCTCAGGCATAAGAAAAAAGGACAGCTATTATCATCATTTCTTGTTCTCTAAGCAATATGCTGCTTATATTAACATCATGTTCTCTCCAAATGCAACCAGCAACTTCGTACATGTGAAAAAAATAACACGAACAGAAACATTTCAAAGCCCATTTCAGACTGTCAGCAATTGTACCAGAAGAAAATGGAATAAGACAGTGTTAACTAATACTTACTGAAGTCATCAGGCTTATGCTCCATTTTTCTTTGATCTGCAGCAGTCTTACCAGGATCACCAGCCTGATCAACACTAGTCTTCAAAGTATGAACTCCCACTGGATTTTCCAGCACCACTTTCCCTTTCTGAGTAGCTGTTAAACTTTCCATACTGACCCCATTCCCTGACACATGGGAGCCTGGAGCATTTTCTCCCACTGGTTGGGCTTTTGTCTGTTTCAGGTTTTCCATTGCTGATGATAAATTAGAAAATTTTTTTGCTTTTCCATGACTTCGATCCTGAACATTTGATCCCAAATCTTTAGTTCCAGGAATACAACTATTTACTTTGCATGATTTATTTTCTCCTTGTTTTTCAGAACAAACATCATTCTGTTTACTTTTTCTGCTGCTATTCCCACTCGGAGAACTTCTCCCAACATCCTTCACAGATTTGTCATTTCTACTATGTTTATAATTTTGATTAATTGTAACTTTGACTGTTTTGCCCTCCTCACAGACAAGACGGACAGACTTCCTTGGGTCATGATTTCCATTCTTTGAACTCTTGGCCTCTTCCATTATAGTGAAGACCTGCTTCTCCTGTCTCGAGACCACTTGAAGTGCAATTCTTCAGCAATTTGTGGTTGATTTTAAATCCTCTGTGCAGGCAAGGATCGTAGCTGATTGTCTACTGAAGAAATAATGATAAGACATTTTTAAAATTAAGGAAAAAGACAAAATCTCTATGCAGTCAGCACATTAAATAAACTTGTCTAAAGGAAGGTGCTAACACAAATTATTATAGGAAGCATATTCCCCCCCAAAGGCATAAGTGCATGTTCACAATACACTCCAGTATTAAAGTAAAACTCATGAAAATTTTGATCATGTTGATTTGTATTTAAAAGAGGAGGGCTATGAAGAGACAAAAAAAATGACAGAATATGCTAAAAACCACTCAGTGATAAACTTGCCAACAGCTTGCTTTTTTATTTCCTTCCTATTTCTGGCTTTCTGAGCAAAAATAAGAACCAAGATGTCTGCAACGACACTGGGAAAAAAAAAGAAAAAAATTAACACATCTAAAAAATACCACTCAATAAACACACGGCTCAAATTAGCCACTAGAGAAAACTAATTCAGTTTCCAGCAAGCAAGCTCCATTTTATTAACTGATTTTAAAAAGCATTTAGAGATACAGCTCAAAGTATTGTTAATAAACCTGACCTATCACCTGCACCTCCTAATCTTACATAAATTAACTGCCAGCAATTAAGTAAGAGTGTTCTTAGGAAAAAAAAAAACCAAAACAAATAGCAAATACTTTGTTTAGCTGCAGATTAACTTTCCTCATCTAAACCTCAGGCCTTTAGGTGGTATATGATCATCTGAGATTTATGTTGGAGACAACTCAAATGTTGTGTTTCCAATGGGAGGAGGTTCAGCACAAGTTGGTCAGCTTGTAAGGAATTAGCCTTATTAATATGGAAAACGAAGACAAGAATCTGCCACAAGAACTTGGATTTTTTTCTTATAACAACATTTAGACAGCAATTGAAAACTACGAGAATGAAGCATCAAAGAAGAAAATTATTTTTGTAAAACCATAGCAAAATATGGAGTGCAGAGTTTCCCTCTCTCCTGTCCAGCTGCATGTTTGGTAGGTAAATGAATGACCCATGGAAATTTCTGGGCTTTAGAAAACCCATCACTTATCATTTAGTGAAGAAAAGAAATAATAGAAAAGTCTATGAACTACAGCTATTAAAAGTATCACAACATACTTTTGTACTTCAAAAACAAGAACCAGAATGAAAAATCAGATTAAAATGTCTGCTTAAAAAAAACCAAAAAAAAAACCCAAAAAGCTTTCTGAATATTATCAGTATAAAGTACAGTAATTTTTTTTCAGGCTATATAATACAGTTAATATCTCTCATTTTAACGAGACACAAATCAGAAAATACTTCAGGACACAAAGCACGTACTAAAAATGGCTATCTTATGTCTCTATTGACATAATTGAAAATACATCTCTTTCAAAAGTGAAAAATCAAAGAAACAAACAAAACCCACAAAAGTCCTCCTGAATATGCTGTTAGCATCACATTTTTAGTAAAATATAAAACCTGAAGAAGAAAAAAAAAATCTCCATTCCTAAATTTATTTCAATGGCCAAGTATTTTATCTCACAAATGCATTCAGTTAATATTGCAACTATTTTCTATTAAACACTGATTGCACCTGGTTCTTACTTCTACATCAAAAATTGCGAAGATTAAATAATATTTGCCTTTGGATCGCAGCCAGTCTTTCCCACAGCAATTCTAATCAAAAAGCAGCAGGAACTCCTGGCCCACCTGTACCAGCACTGCTGAAGCCTCAGGGTGGCAAGGAGAGCCCAGGGTCCCTCCAGGTTGGCTAAATTCAAGTTACTCCAGTCCCTGAGCAGCAGCATAAAGCTCAGCTCTAGAGAATGGTGAGCTCTTACAGCTCTGGACACATCACTGCCTTTAAACTCCACGGTGGGTTTGGGTTTTAATTTCATGTAGCCAGAAGAGAAATGATTTTTCACCGTGAGCATGATTTTTCAAAGTGTACATTAATCATGCTTTACTTGTTGAACCTGAAGAGGGGAGAAAAACTCCCCAACCCAACCCAACCCACCCCACGCCGCAGTTCCCTGCGGAGCTCCGGCCGGGAGCACAGCGGGGCCAGCCCAGGCTCAGCGGGAAGGAGCGCAGGGCAGCCCCAGCTCCAGCCCAAGGCCGCCCTTCCCTCCCCGGGCCGTGCTCTCTCCTCCGCCGGGGCTGCTGCTCCCTCCCTCCCTCGGGCGGCTCTGCCGGCAACCAAACCGGAAAACCAATCCAGATTAACATAAAGCTGGCACCAGGCAGGAGGAGGAGGAGCACGCCTGGCGATAACAAACAACTCGTAGGGTGGGGACAACTCCTGTCGGCACCACTTCCAGATTAAAGCTACCGTGAAACTCCGGCATTGGAGGAAAAGTGGGGCTGCGTTTTGTTTTTGTACGTGTCACGTTGTGAGAGTCAAATTTTGAAGGCAAGTTTAAAAAAAAAAATGCAAAAATTATTCAAATTATTGATCTCATCCATTCAATTAAATATACAATTATATATTCAAAGAGAATATATAATCTTTAATCAAATGTACAAATGTGATGGTGAAAAGTAACTAAAGAAACTGCTAGTAAAAACTAGAACCCAGCTAATGAACTGAGTACTGTGGTAGTGTTACATATTAAGAATATAATCAAATGTAAGTAGATAATATTAAAAAACAGATACAGTCTTTATTCCTAAGAAATACGAATAAAAAGAGGTCATGACATTTCATAAGACAAGAATACTCTGTATGAAAAAAAAAAAAGTTAGGAGTTCCACAATGAAATGCAGAATCTGAAATGCAAGTGCAATAATAATGTTGTTGAACTTTGGGATTTCTCTTTCTTTCCTTTTACTCTTTAATACTGAAATGATTTAGCAAACAAAAAATAATTTAAACTGCTGGAACATATTCAACAGTAACCAAATTACCATCTCACAACGAACTGCAAAATAAACCAACTAATAAAAGTTAGTATGAGAAACAAAAAGGGACCTCTCCTGAACCCAGGACAGACACAAGAAGATCATCCTCGGTCAGATATCAGCCATCTACATCTGACAGAGGGAGAGAGAGAAATGGAGAGAGGGAAAGGAGTGCCTCTGAAAAAAATAACTTGGCTGGAAACAAAACACTGGAGTGGAGTGAATCAGTGCTGAGGTGGCATCTTTGTAGAAACCTGGATGGCACGTCTTATTCACAAGCTCAGGCTCATACCAAATTGCCAGACCTGGAATCAAAGAAGAATTTTCTCCCAGCCAGGCTGGCAACAAAACCAGAGCATTTTGCCTGCGTCTGCAGAGTGGGGTATGATTAACCTGCTGAAATCATTTCAGCATATTTCATTTATTCAATACCCTAGTGTTACAAGGGACTCATCTTCCCCTGTGTTCTGACTGTACAGCGCCAGTTACTCCTCTGAGATCTAGCTCAGCTCTTCGTTCTTTCTGAAAAATAAACTGGCTGAAATACAACAGCTTGAGGTCAGACAAGATACCACCTGACTTTAAACTCCAGAAAAGTATAAAAAAATCTATACATACCTACAGCAACCAAATTAAAGATGTTTAAAATCAGCTTTGGTTAGAATTCATTTTAGTCTCACGAAATGAAGAAAGAAGAATGTTTCACTTTCATTTCTGCCAGTTTCTTTTGTTTCCTCCACCTTGCAGACTAGCATTAGAAAAACTCTGCATTTGAATTGCAAAGAATCAGAGTAAGGCTTCCCTCCAAATGAGGGAAAAAGAAAACCACCAAAAAACTTTCAAGAAGATATTTCCAACTCTTCTACCTCTTCTTCCTCTCAACTTGTTCCACTGTATTCAACTCCCTCAAACACATTCATTTTGGGTCAGACTTTAACATAACAGGGCCTCTTCAAAGATGAAGGCCAAGTAAAACTGTGAGCTCTTGCATTCTGAGTTGCTTTTTTGCAAAGCTTTTTCTAATGATTTCATTAGCAGCAGAACTGACTCTACCTGGTTTCCTACACGTTCGTTTTGTGCTCCTCTGTCACACTCCTGATCCCAGCCCCTCGGGCATGCAGGGCAGACCTGCTGGAGCCCTGTCTGGTTTGTAGCTACTCCCTACAAGGAAATGGAACTTCCTCCTGCTTCCCCCTCAGCAGAGACCTCTCCTCTGCTGAAGCATAATTGTTCCAGAAAAGACAGAAACTCAATGATCCTTTGACATTACTTCGAATATGTTCTAAAATGTGGTCCCAACTGGCTGAAACGTCCAGAAGTAGGAACCAGAGTGTAGAAAGGCAACTAAAGGGAAAGAGAACAGGCTTGTAAGTTTTGTTTCCCCGGGGAGTACTAGATAAAATATAAACACAGAAAGTACTACAAACATAAGTGTTATCACCCTCTTTCTATAAAGCATTCCCTCCTTTGAGATAGGGAGACTTGCATTTTATCCAAGACCTGCTTTTATCTCTCCCATTATGATTGTCCTTAAGCTCAAATCTCCCAACCAGCCTTCCAACAGTAAGTGGGGTGATTAACCTCAGTGCCCCCCTCACCTCATTACCAATATAGCCCCAGCTGAACTTCCTCAACAAAAATAAAAGGAAATTCTGCAAACAAAGGTTACAGCCACAGCCAGGAACAATAGGAAAGGTTGTCTTCTGCACTCTGCTCAGAGTGCAGCACAGGTGATGTCTATGGACACCCCTAACGTGCTGGGGTGGAGAGTCTTTTCTGTTTACAGCCTTAGGCCCATTTTTCTGTCTGAGAACAAATCATTCAAACGTCTCTCATGTTCTTTGTCAATAGTTTAAAAAAAAAATCACACGTTTATGTTTGGTTTATGATCAATTAAACATAACTTAGTACAAACTACTACCCATGCTTGATGCATTTCCAAAGTACTTAAAACTAAAACTACCAGAGATTACTGGCCACTAAAGCGCTTCAGACTCCACCAGCACTAAACCCATCGGTATTCTTAGTAACAAACGTAAGTGCTACATAGTGTTCCAGAACTCCCTCTTACTACAGGCTATAGAATTTATCCTAGTAAGTGTAATCCTGCCAAAATCTACCCAGAAGGAAGTCAGCACAGTGCACATAAACTTTAACACACAAATCAAGGATGCAACAAAACTGGCACTCGGCTCAGTGAAGATAGGAAACTCTGATGCTGTATTTACAATGTGGAAGATTGAAAACTTCTAAGGAATCATCATTAGATAAGTAACTCTGCATATATATATATATATATATACAAACATATGTAAAATATATAACACAGTAACAGGATGGTATCCAATTTATAAAAGTACTGCAGAATAAATGAAGTAACAAGAAAAGCTTTGGCTGATACAAAACTTAGTAACATACATATGTGCAAATATCTTACAATTAAATTATGACGTGAGCAAAATATGCTGGATGGGAAATCCATAAGGGATATGCTTGTTACAGATTACTCTGCATTGACTCACTGTTTTTTCTACAGCACTGTATGACTCACTGAGAAGGTGAGAAAAACTAACCTCATCCAATACCAAGAACTACCTCTTTCTGACCCTACTACTACTGCTGCCTCCCGTGCCAAGCTCAGGAAAGCCGTCCTCTCTCAGTCACACCAGCTGTGTTACAACAGTCTCCCCTACCTCTCTATGTCATATAGGCTCCTCACGCTTTTGTACATTTTGGTTCTGATCCTACATTTTACTGCAGCAGTCCTTTCCACCTCAGACCCAACTGCAGCAAACCCTGTAGCCGGAATAGGGGCAGCACCTGCCCCAAATCTCCCCATATGCTGCACCATTCATGCTGAGAGCAGAGCAGGAACTCTACAAGGGAGCTCTAACTTCACAAACAAACACACACATCATCAGTCCAAGTACCCATGAGGAGGCTGGGAAAGCAAATTACAGCACTGATTAGAGCCTTTCAGAGGCTCCCAGAGGCCTCAAATGATCACAAAACTGGCTTAAATGGCAGCCACACACTGAAACCAATTTTTTCACCTTGATCTTAACCTCCACTTATGCTCAGTGCTATGCTAAATGACAATACAGCAGTATGTATTGTGGCATAGAAACTTATCTGGATCACATATTTAAGCAACAAACTGGAATCCTTGAGGAAGGGATGGTCTTTGAACTGCTTCACACCAGCTGCAAACCAGTTCACAAACCACAGCAAAAGCAAACAGATCTTCTACCAGTATCCTTATGCCTGTTCACCAGCATCCAGCACTTTCCCTACTGAAAGAAACATGCTGAAAATCACGACTTCAGGAAAGCTGTCAAGAACACAGCCACACTCAATGGACTGAGTCACAATCGCTTGTAACACAAAACTGACTCCAGACTCCCGTGTCAAGCTCTGCTGACACCAAAAACTAAAATTTTGAAAGTTACTTCTTGCTGGTAGTAGTATTTCATGCATCAACAGAAATGAAAATAAAATCTAAGAACATCTGATAAATTGTTTTTTTTCCAAAGATCTGCTGAAATCTTAGAACCAAACTTACAAACCAAGGATACAGTATGAGTACACATGCATGTATGCATGCACTTCTGTGAAAATAAAAAAAAAAAAGAGTAAAAAGGTCTTTTGTACTTCTAAGTTAAACAATTTATCAAGCAATACACAAAATAGTCTTAATGTGCCAAAAGCACCAGAAATGTTGACTTCCACTGGATTGCTTCCATTGTGCAAATTAATCCACTAATCAAATTGCAGGATCCTTCCTTCTATGAGTTCTCAATACAAGTCAGTACCAGTATTGCATTATTTCACTAAGATAGTGACAAAAATAAACTTAATTTAGTAGAAATGGTTTGTAAAGTTTAAAAAGCCAGGATTGCAACTTGAACACAGAATATACTCTCAGACAGTCAAACTGCCTTATGGTATCAACATGAATATAAAAATCCTGAACCATGACTGACAAGCAGATCCACAAGACAGTTAAGAAAGATCCTCAGGAATATCTTGCTTTGAAGTACAACACAGGGAAATCCTGCCCCCCCTTTCTTTCTCCCCATTGCAACAATTCCCTTCAGAGGAAGAAGTGGATAAATGCCCTGCACAGTGCAGGTGTCCCATGGCATCCAGCAGTTTTTTTACCACTGCAAGCTGAGGTATGAGAGGAAAGTCCCAGCTGTCCTCTGTGCAAGAAGAGAACACAGGAAAAACTTTCTGATCCCTCCGTGTTTATCTTCTGGGAACATATCCCAATATATGTTCTGGGAAAAGGTTATTTTATCACAAAATTAATTTTATGAAGGTTTTCACTAAAGTTAAGTAGAAAAATGATTAAAAAAAGCTCATTGCAAAATTGGTATTTGTAAAAAAGACCTCTTACTCCTAATATAGCATCTTCTGCCAGGTACTGTAATTAAGTCATAGTTCCATGGCTGGCTTACTTTTCTTATCACGGAAATAATTATGTCATAACTACCTGGGGTCAGACTTTCCAAAAAGCAACCACTGAACCCGGGTGCATAAGTCAGAACCATAAACAACACGTATCCTCTATTTTCCAGCAAATGCAACGACCCCTGAATCCAGGGCACAGTGCTCAGGAAGCCAAGTGACGTGGAGGTGGCACGGATATTAAAAAAATTATTAGATCCATACTTAGATACAACTATCATTTTAATGTACTAATCTCTACCTTATCTTAAATCCGATTATATTGTTTTTCTGTGTGTTACGAGCTCATCCTTCTTTGATATACCCAGAAACAACCTTAAAAGCCAGGAGGCCTCAGGTAATATGACACATTCAGCCAACTGGCAAATTGCAACATATTGCAAAAGCAGCAAAGTCGTTCAGCTGTTATTTGTATACAAAATAAGCCAACAAAAGAACACAACGACGTCGGCGAAGGGATGCCTGGGTGTCACTCCAGGCAGATCGTAATCCACGGAAAGGAGAACCTCTCACGGCGGGGCGGGCACGGCTCTCGAGTGCAGCCCCACACACGGGGCATTTCCCCGCGGGACTCGCCAACTGCGGTGGTCTCTCCCCCCGGCATTATTTAATTCTACAGAACAACAAACCGCACGCACCAGCTCCGGGCCGGATGCGCCCCCGGGGGCGGCCCCGGTCCCCCGCTGACCTTGGGGCGGCACACAGATACCGCATGGATACCGCG
>JANPWX010000421.1:1933467-1962868 GCA_024734555.1 Trochalopteron elliotii
TAGTTTTTCCCCTTGTTTCTCTTCCTAGGCCTCTTGTTACGCATAGAATCAGCAAGGTTGGAAGAGACCTTTAAGATCAGCCAGTCCAACCGCGCACCCAGCACTGCCTCTGTATCCCCACAGCCACCAAAACCACAGCACCCAGCGCCAGGTCCAGACGCCTCCTAAACACCTCCAGGGATGGTGACTGACTCCATAGGGCAACCAATTCAATGCCTGACCACCCTAACGGAGAACATTTTTTTTCTTAGTATCTAATCTGAATCTCTCTCTGAATGGTTCAGCACAGAACCATTTCCTCTGGTCCTCTCCCCGCAGGCACGGCAGAAGGGGCCGGCCCCTCCTGACTGCACCCTCCTGTCAGCAGAGCGCTGAGGCATCTGCTCCCCGGGCCCTGTGGAGCAGGTTAGGGCTCGCTGGGGCCCGGGCATCGATCCCCGCTTCCCCAGGGCTTCTCCCCCTTCTGTTCTCGGTGGAGAAGGGCAGGTGTGCTCCGGGGACCTGGGGAAATGACTCCAGGCTCCCTGACCTTGGCTATGAAGCTGGCCCCGGCAGCAGGCAGGGGCAGTAGCTTGGCCGGCGTGTCTGCTGGCAGATCCGCAGGTCTCGGGGGAGAAGAGCCAGCCTGCCGGCTCTTGGCAGTGCTGGACGGTGACCTAAAGGCACTGGCAAGTGCTTGTCTGAGGCAAATCCCTCTGTGATCCAGTGCTACCCCTTTTTGGCAGTGAAATGTGTTGTTGGCGCTTCCTAGCCCAGGCTAAGGAGGCCTTTCCAGGAAAACAAGGCACGTGAAAGATTAGTGTTGAACTACAAAAGGGGTTCAAAGGAAACTATTAAAAGTAATATGAATAGTAGTGCTGGAAACACCACCTCAGGGAATCTGTGTAGGCAAACAAAAGTTGCAAAATCTGTAATACAGGATTCTATAAATACTGAGAAGACATACTTCTGAATATTTGTGAAGTCAGCACAATCCTTAGCTGTAACCTGGTTTGGTTTTTTTTTTTTTTGGTTCACTTGTAGTTCACACTTTACAAAATTAGGACTGGGTAGCTCAGGGTATTGCTCATGGGACTCACCTTTAGGGACGTGGGCCAGTCCAGGGCAGAAGTGACAGAAACAGCAGGGCTGCTGTGAGGCCAGATGAGGTTAACTGTGTGGTGGTTCCAGCCTATTCCAGTCTATTTGACAAAGATTTTCATTAGGTTTAGTAGGCCAAAGAGTAAATTGCAGAAGGAGCTAGATTATACTTGCTGCTGGATACAGTCCTCCTAGATCAACATTGAGACATGCTAGTGAGCAAACACACACCAGTTTGCAAACCTGACTGGCATATTTCCTTCAAATAGTTGGATAGACTTTAATATGAACTGGTAGTGCAGTTTGGTTCTGAAAACTTGCACCAATACAAAGCAAACAGTCTTTGACATAGTCTCTTTCTCTGTGTTCGGGAGCAAAGCCTTCTTCTTTGCTGATGTTAGAGAATGTTTTATTGCAGGGAGCAAAATAGAAACATGTCACTAAAAGAGGAAGCAGAGTTCTACTGGCAGCAGACCATTCCTTAAAGAGTTCCTAATTCAGTGCCAGTGATCAAAAACTTTCAGATTCTGGGCTCAATTTGTAGGAGAAAACATGACTCTGAAAGCCACTAAGTTTTATCTAGAAATCAAAGACGATAATCATAAAGCTGTAGGAAGTAGATTTTATAAAGTCCCTTTCTAGAACAAAACTTGCTTCTTATGTTGCAGTATGATTCCTCATTTTTAGTTCCATACCCAAGAAACTAATATATTATTCCTCAAAAATGTAAATATGTGCTGTAGCTTTGTTTTTAATTTTCTGACAAAAAAAAAAGCTTATGCTGATCATCAATGGAATGATTTTTTTAAGATAATTTTTAGAATTTACTAGGTTTTAAAAACCTTTTTAAATGGATATACCATAATAAAGCCCTGTTCTCTTTCTCCAGAGGTGTCTGAAGAAACTCTAAAGACTCTTAGATAATTTACTTATAAAATGAGGAAATTATACTTGACTGTCATCTTGGTCAACACTACCAATAGTATTGATACATCAATACTACAGCCAGGAAAGTATCCAGGAAAATGGCACTTGTCTGCAAAGAGCTTCACATTCTCATCACAGTATATCTTTCCTGTAGACAGCATGGCAGAAGATTCTCCATGTATCCATCTATGTATTTTTGTAGCATATTATGTTATTTCTTCATGTTGGGTGTCTACTTAAACTGAAATACACAAAAAATGTGAAAAATATAAAGTGCTTAAAAACTGTAAGTAAGTTTTTCAACTAGCTATATATGGCTTCTTCCCTTACAGTAATGCCAGTCATGCTTGAATTACCTAAGCAAATTTAATCAAAATGTCAAAGATCTACCAAAATTCAGGGTTTTTTTTAAAAAACAAACACAAAGTGAGATTACAAAATGTAATTTGCTCTTCAAAAGATAAATTTCCAATATGCCTTGGAGCCACTTAATTGTTTTCCATAAATCACTGCGTTTTCCTTTTCTTTGCCAAGAACTATCAGAATCATAGCCGTCCATGGCTGACCAGTTTCTTGGTCCAAGAAGAAATCAATGACCATCAAAAGCTTTCTATTGTTGTTACTTTTTAAGTACAAATCCTTTTCTTCCAGCAGGCATAGTAGCAAGCTGTACAAATGGCATTTTTTTGCAGACAACCCAAGAATGACATCAGTGCACTGAGGCAGTGTTTTGGCTCTGAATGTCTGAACGCTTTGATACCAAACTCAGTTCCTGATGCATTATGGCTCTTTCTTGCTTGAAAACCCTCCTGTAGTGTGATTTCTCCCATCTCACACAGTGAGGCCAGTGGTCTGGCCACTCACTTCTCACCAGCCAGGTGCTGTAGAGCTGAATTTCCTGCAGGCCTGGCTGTTTTGTGTGGCGTGTTGGTGATTCTGGTTTTGCTGACTGTGTGCTGTGACTCTTGTTCAGAGCACTCGCCTCAGTAACCAGTAGCAACCAAGCCACTGCTGTCCTTTGACATTACACCATAGCCACTACATGCTATAGTTAGCACACCAAAAAAAAAAAAAGGGCCTTTGCAAATCCATCAAAAATCACAACGACACTGTTAAAGCGGGATCTTTAATAACACCAAGGTCATCGCTTTGATTCCCGTATGGGCTATTCATTTAAGAGTTGGACTCAGTGATCCTTGCGCGTGCCTTCCAACCCAAAACATTCTGCGATTCTGTGACTGGCATCCCACAAGACTGAACCAACTAGTGCTTTAAACCCATAACCATTCAGTGCACCTCGAAACGCTGGGTTTCAGAGCGTGTGCATCCTCCAGAGAACCATCCCGGCGCGGCGCGGAGCGGGCAGAGCTGCCGGGTGCCGCAAAAGGCCCGTTTGCAGCAGCTCGGCGTTTGCGGCAGCGCGGCCGGGCCGGGGCCGGGCAGAGCGCGGCGGCCGTGCAGCATGCTGGACCCGGAGGGCAGTGTGGAGCACCAGCCTGCCTCCTCCTTCCCCAAAGTCCTCCTCATCCCTCTAGCCATGCTCCTCGCAATTGCAGCGCTCCTGCTCTTAGCCTTTTCCGCTACGCGGCAGAAGGAGCCTGATTTTTACACTTTTAAAGTTGTAAACATCAGGGGCAAGCTTGTGTCTCTGGAGAAGTACAGGGGCTCGGTAAGTGCGGCGGGGAGGGGCGGCTGCCGCCCGGGCTCACTAACAGGCAGCCCTTGCATGTCCGCGGAGCGAGCGCGGGGGACGGTGCTCGGAGCCTCGGTGCACACGCGTGTGCACCTGGGCTGCTCATTCCGTGACTCTGCCCTTTAGCGAACACGTCTGGCTAACACCGGCTCCTCTTCAATAAAGCGTTTGCAGTCTAACCCCCCTGTGTGTCCGCGTCTTCTCCTGCTGTAGCCGCCTGTAGACGTGGCAGGCAGGGAATGCTGCCCTCCCGCCGCTCTTGCAGCAGGATGGATTGCTCTGGATTCTGCCTATTCCATTGGAAGCTCAGGAACTTTGTGTCTTTGTGTAACTTAGTTTTGTAGTTTATTTCGTCCTTTTACCTGCATGACTTCTTGTGTGTTATTCTTACCTAAATCCCATTCCTTTTTAATGATCTACATTAAAAAAAAAAAGGTATTTGATCCGTGGCTAATGGAGTTAACATTTCACTGTAGTTAGTAAAAACATGAGATGAGACATTACAAAGTATCAGAGTATAGTGAAATTGTAACATCATGCAAATTCCTCTCTGGCTTTTTAGTGTGACAGCAATGCGAAGAAGGGCACGTAGATACATGTGCTTTTATGCTGTCGTCTAAATTGCGTTTACATATTACATTAAGTATTTCTAGGCAGAGTTTTCCATACCATTTTTAAACAATGTCCCTGACTATAATCTGATTTTATTTCATTTTATTTTATTAGTGGTTTGATCATCTGGAAAAGATGGTCAGTACCTATGGAAGAGTGAAAAGAGAACTTAGCACACTCATTATGCTTAATGCTCTAAGTTCTTATAGTCTCTTTCACAAATTATAGAAGCTAAAATCAACATAAATCCCACAAGCGCCACTTTTAGCACTCAAGGGACACATCTGTGGTAGAGTCAGGCAGTCCAATAGATTTGCTGCTGCCCAAAATGGCAGCACCACTTCTCTTTTTCACCCTTTTTCTCCAGCTTTGTATTTACACCTTCCTTTTCCCCCTCCTCAGATGTCTGAGCTCACTGGTGCACAGCAGCAGGTCACTAAAACATTGGCAGGAAGACAGAGAAGCTACATTGGGAGATGCACATTTTCTTGAGCTCAGCAGAAAGGGATGATTTGGACCAAATGAGAGGTCTAAATCTTATCTGCTCAAAGTCCTCAGCTGCCTCCATTCACAACTGAGATAGAGCAGAACTGGTCCCATGCCCACTCAAATATCTATGTTGGAGAAAAACATGGAAGCTGTTTAATATTGAGCAATATTTGTGCTTTTTTAATGAGCTCTTTCCAAAGGCTCTGTCAATAAATCCTGTTACTGGGGCATGTTTTGTCTGCACATCATCTGCTAATCTGAATAAGCAAATACCACCTCCATCTCAGGGCCAAAACCCACATGGAAAGGAGTTAAGGGGGAATTTGAAAGAATTCCTTACAGCTACTCAGCAGAGGCTGGGGGTGTTCATCCCCTCTGGAACAAGCTGCAGAGCCTGATCTGGAATCTCATGAGCAGGCAGGTTCAGGGTGTGTGCTGTATCCCAGTGCTGTGGTTCCAGGCCATCCTTGAGGTATGGCTGGTTTCATGAAGGAGAGCTCTAGAGCTGTATCTGGGAATGATAATAGCATTGATGAATGGTGTTCTTTGATCTCTGCTAGGCCACATGGAATAATTTATTCCAAAAAAGTGACAGTCAGCTTCTGTGTGGAATAAAAGATAGATTTGCCTTCAGAGATCCTATTAATGTTCAGGCTACCTGCTCTTTGCTAATGTATGTGCACAATTTTAAAGAAAATTACAGCAATAAAACACATCCCTTTCTGTCATTATGTTGTCAGAACTCAGTATCAAGATAGAAAAAGGTTAATTAAAACTCCCATTTATTTCTTAAAATAAACTTGCTTAAGTCTGCAGTTAGATAAATAATGTTATGGAGTAGGTTTATCATAATATTTTAAAGCTATTAAAAGAAAGCAAATATTATTAAAGTACTATGTGTGTGCTGGTGGTGTTTTAAAGAAAGTGAGTCACTAGTTAGCTCCTGGAACAATTGTCTGTTAATTGCTAAAACAGCTTTTACCAGCCTTAAGCTTTCTGGCAGATGTAGAGAAGACATTTTCTTCAATTCAGTCACTCAGCTAATTTATTTAAATAACTACTTAATTGGTAGTCAAGAAACTTACTAGGAACTGAAGAAAATGCAAAGGCTTCCAGACTCTAAAAAAAATTAATAAAGTCTGCTAATTCTAAAACCACAAGAGGCTTGCAAAGTATAAACAATCAGTGCAATTCATGACTGACAGGACCATTCTTCAATAAATCATTATTAATATAAACTTGTGTCTATTCACATCATTGAAACAATGTTTTCACAGTAAGAAAAAAAAAGACTGACTGATATTAATTCACTTTCTGTTTGAGTGTATCTTGATATGAACCACAATTACCCTCTGTTATATAGTAAAGAAAGGGAGCACTATTACCACTGAGAAAAGGGTTCCACAACTGAAATAGATCAAAAAACTGTCTGGTTCACTGTGTTGTGGAGGCCATCCTCCAGTGGTTTTTCCACACTACCATAAAATGTTGACCCATCACTCATCTATATTAAAAATGAAGGACACTGATTATGGTTGGACAAGAATCAAGAGTATCCAAACAAGATTAGTTTTAGATCTAATCTAATTCAATATTCTTATCTTTTATTATATGATCTGTATCTGCTATGCTGTAAGAGGCAGCATTCTTACCAAAAATAGTACCAATTTGGGAGTCTGAACTCCCAAACATCAACTGTTCCCTGCTGTGTTTGTGCCTGTCTTGATGTAATGGTACCAATCCACCACCCAGCTAAGTGCAGTGTGCTGGGGTGGAATTAAGCACTGTTAGTGCAGTGCCTTTGAAAATCTTGAACCATAGATACCATAATTGTGTAAAAGCATTAGCCACTATAACAACTGAAGTATTATTTTTAACAAAATATTATTATTGAAATTCTTGCTAGGCACTTTGGACCTGGGCTCACTGCAATCTGAGAATGTGGCATTGCTGAGTGTGGATAAATGCACAGCCACTGAATTACTGCACAAATATTGGTGCTTGTTCCATGAAGGTGACAGCTCAGTGAGTTGGTGCCATCTGACACTTGTGGCTAGTTCTTCCATCAGTCACATGGAGCCAATTAAGAATTTCTGGGTTTAAAACCCCAAGTATCTGCTGTCTCTGCTGACAGATCCACAAAGGATTACTTGAAGCTGAGACAGATTCCTAAATCTGTCTCAGGATTTTTCCCTAAAGGGGGCACTCTGGTGTGAACATTAAGTAAAGCAGGAAGAGTTTTTGCAGTGTTAAATAAATGAGTTCACTACCAGAATGCATGGGTTTTCTAAGCAAAGGGAATGATAGTTTTAAGAGGTCAGACAACAGCTGATAAAAAATGCAGCTGAAATGAAATCATTTTTGTGAGGTCCATTGAACTGTTTGCACTGCACACTAGGTGGTGTGCTTGACTTGCACTGTCAGAGCCTAAAGTCAGGCATATTGATCTTAATTTAAATCATTAATAGTTGTAAGAAGTCAAAGTACAGCCTCTACATGAGAGCAAAATGAGTGACTGTTATTTATGAAAACAAAAAATACAGACCAAAAAAAATCAGCACATGAAATCACTTCTAATACCAGACATATGGAAGATAACTCAGGAAAGATTTTTAAAGAGTAATTTTAAACATTCATTGAGAAATACTAATAGATCACACAAGTTTTCATTATATATGTTAGTTATACTTTTAAGAGGTTGGCACTATTAAATGATGGAGTTCAGTAATGGAGAATTCAGTTACAGAGAATGCATTTTTCTAAGGAAAAAAGAGAAGCATAATGTGTCTGCCATCCCAAGAAATGCTGAGTGAAGTTTCCATTTGTTTGGGGGGAATGTGTTTGGGAGTTTGCACTGTTGTCACTGTGAGCTCTCAAGCCTTTCACCACCATGCCAAGTAACCACTAGTTTTAAATGACTGTAAATTAAAATAGTTGTTTCTTTTTGAGTAAATTCTTTCAAGCCTTCTTTTTACTTAAAATCAAGTAAAAGTTGTAAAAGCTTGATTGTTTTCACTGGCAATTAATCTTTCATATCTGTTTTAATATGAACACAATGCCTACACAACCTTATTTCCCCCAATCCTCCAATGACAAATTCTTACATTACCCTTTTATTTGAGAGAAGGAACCAATAGAGGTGAATTCAGTAAGGTGTATGAATACTTCTTCATCATGAAAATTCCAAGGCTTAAACTGTATTTTAAAAAGCTTCTAAAATTTCATATGGAAGAGCTGCATGTGATTGCAGCTCTTAGGGATACAATTTATCTTTAGTTCATACTAAACTACAGTTATCACTATGTTTTATAAATTAGATTATGTGAAAAGAACAGAACTGCCAATAGTTATTTTTTATGTCCAACATACAAATTCTGTTTCAAATGCTGAGAGTCTGCAACAGGAATGCATCATAAAATTATTGATGATTTGGAGGTGAGATGGCTGCAGATCATAGTTCATATACAAGTGTACAGGGGTTGTTGAGATTGTATCCTGTTGACACACTGCACCACAAAGAAGATTACACCAACCTGAGTTTTGAAAGATTTCCTGTCTTCCAGGGAAAACAGTATCACTCCAAATCCACTTTAAATTCAGTAGCTGGACTTTGATGATCCTCCTGGGTCCTTCCAACTCAGGATATTCTATGATTCTATGATAGCCATACAGTTATACAAAGTAGAAAATACAAAAAGTAAGTGCTAATGTTTAATGTAAGAAATGACAAATACCAACATCCCCTTAGCTTTTTCTTTACTCATTCTACACATTTCATTTTATGATCCCATATATTACCTAGATATGTACCTTTATGTGCCAGTTAGTTTTCTGGCTTTAAAAACACTATGCACATTTAGCCACTTATTTTTCATTAAATATAACTCATTTCACACATCCTATTTCTTAAATACTTTTGTATGAAAGTATTACAATGGACTCAATTTATGTAGAATGAATGGCAACTCACACAAAATTTGTGAGAATAACAAAACTGTAAGTCTAAAATTCTAGAAGTTATTTAAGGATAAAATATCTCAAAAACCAATGAAAATTTTTTCAAGGCTTTGAGAAACTGTAATATGTGTTAGTTCAGGGTTAGGTCACTTGATATCCCCAACAAATTCTGTTGTTCCTGTAGTGCTCACCTGTGTGTGACAGCTTCCTCCCAGCTGGATCTGTGCTGGCAGACACGTGCCTGCTGCTCATCTCTGACTGACACAACACACACAGCACTGAACATGATCCACTGCAGGAATGACTGCAAAGGATAGTGGGCAGCCTTCAATTCTTGGAATCTCTAATTGAGGCAGTAAACCTTTGTGCAAAAACTGTTGTCATTTTGTCACAACTGAGTAGATTTACTCTAGAAGTGATGGGAACTTTTACAGCCCACACTGCACAGACCAACCCCAAACCCTGTAATTGCTTCCATTAACTTCCAGGGCAAGACATCTACACTAGCAATGATAAATGGATCAGCCACTTCTGCAGGGGCATTAAATTTTGTGCAAAGAAACATGCTGCAGAGCAGATGCTTCACAACAGATAAATAAACAACAAAAATGACATTGATTTGCAAGTTTCCTTCATACAGCTTGGTATATCTTACTGGATGGTCACTTCTTCATTATGCTTAGAAACTGTCCAAAAGGCAGAATGGAAAAACACACATTCACAGTAAATTGAAGATTAAGATTGATTAGCAGTTGGTTGATTATCTTAATGCTTGCCAAAGAGGAATACATACTGTACTTTTATGCAATATTAAGTCTTCCTTTTGTGAACAGAGCTCAAAGTAGTTTCAGATATGTGCTTAGTCACAGTTCCCTACACGTTTTTGTTTGGTTGTTTTTTTTTTTATAGTCTGCATGCCAGCCTACCGTTGGAAAACTGACATGTGCAACACATTTTTAAATGTGCTCTCTTGTTCTTCAGGTGTCTCTAGTTGTCAATGTTGCCAGTGAGTGTGGGTACACAGACAGCCACTACAAGGCCTTACAGCAGCTGCAGAGAGACCTGGGCCCGTACCATTTCAATGTGCTGGCATTCCCCTGCAATCAGTTTGGGCAGCAAGAACCAGACACCAACAAAGAAATTGAGAGCTTTGCACGAAAGACTTATGGTGCCTCCTTCCCCATGTTCAGCAAAATCACAGTCAGTGGAGCTGGTGCAATTCCTGCCTTCAAGTACTTAATTGGTGAGTAACCTGGGATGGTGGAGGGTTGTTTCTCCTGCACAGAGGTCCTCTGACACAAAATCCCATCCAACAGAAAAAAGAGATCTCTGATTGTGCTCAGAGAGTTGTCAGGCTCGAAGAGGTCAGAAGTCATGCAGTTCCTCCTCCTGCCCAAGGCAGGATTTGTCTCTGTCACCTTTGTCTTACCTTCCAAAAGATCTCCAGAGATGAAGATACATCAATAGCAGATGTCCTGTAAAAGCTGGTCCAATAAATCCATACATGGAATATAGGTTTTGAAATACTCTATGCATGCAACACCCTGACCTTCCTTCTTCCACTTTGCAGCCTCCTAAGTGCTCCTCCTGTGAGACAAGTGCTGCAGGTTGGATTTATAAGATTCATCTCAAGAGCTGTAGGGTCAGTAGAAGCGAAGCACCTCATCATTTACTTCAACAATCAAAAAGTGAAACCAGGCACTAGACAATGTCCTTGAATACTCCTTTCCTCATTCCTCCCCAAGCACTGGAACAGCCATACTATGTAGTTCCTCCAGTTCCAATCTGCTTTATAGCCAGCACTGATACCTGGAGAGGTTTTGCTGGTTCTTACCAGCCAGCAAGGATATTCCTTATCAAGACACTATTTTTCTTGCACTGAACAAATGCTCTAAAAACCATTTAAATGCTATATTAAAATGTCAGTCTTAACCCAATGTGAAGGAAATGTCTTTCAGCAATGAAATATAGTAAAGCCCAGTGTGACACAGTATCACCTGAGCTGCATTTTGCAAGGATCATATCCCTGCTGCTTCTCTCCAGAACCACAGTGTTCTCCTAAATCCCACTGAATTTAAAGGAGTGTGGATATTATTTTTGACTACCACCAGCTCATCTCCTTCCAGGTGTCTGTAATGGATCACTCTCTTAGCCAAACTTCCCTGTAAACCTCCTCACATCCTTCCATCTGCTTTTCCCAGGAGAGTTGTTCCTGCAGACATGTCCCAGCAAACTTGCAAAACTTGTGTTTCCCTGCTTGCCTGCCCGCAGAGGGAGGCTGTGTCTCTATTCAGCACAATAACAACATGGTTAAAAGTGTAGGTCTGGCTGTGTCTTAATGATACATTGAAATAACTTCTGATTCCTTATGAGGTTTGCCCAATGTATAATCAGTGGAAAAAAAATATGCTAATTTGTCTGTAGCGTCTCTACTTGTGCTTTTAGGGGCATGAGGTTCCTGGTCTATTTGAAAGTCCTGGAAAAATTGTTAGTCACGTATCAGAAGAGTAAAGGGTAAGAATGTGACTCATGTAAAAGGGTGTGTGATCAGAAAGAGGAAAACTGTAATAGATAAGAATTAGGTGGAAACCAGGAACAATTACTTTGTTATTTCTTCATGTATAATTTCTTGAAACAATCTTCTGAAGCACATGGTACTGGGTACTTTTGGAAGGAAAATTCTGGATAAGCAAGTATTCAGTCCTGGTACAGCTATATTGTCATGCCAAATTCCATTTTCCTGTAAGTGTTCAGCTACATCAGGTATATCTCTATAGCACAGCCCCACACACACATGCCCTCACACACTTCAACACTGATTATTGTGCTTTCTCCGGGCCCAAGCTTCCCTGTTTCCATTAGTCTCCAAGGGACTACTGTCTAGTTACAGCTATCTGTCAGAAAATTAATCTTATTCAGTCTGAACTTCCTCTTAATTTCACATTCCTTCTTCCTCTGTGAGGTTAATTGTCAAATTGACATGAAGAAATGTCAGGAATTGGCTAATGTGGTTTTCTAATATTTAACTTTTTTTTTTTTTTTTTTTTTTTTTTTTTTGGTCCCTGTAGATTCTACAGGAGAAGAACCAACCTGGAACTTCTGGAAATACCTGGTGGACCCCAATGGGAAAGTAGTAAAGGTGTGGGACTCTACTGTCTCTGTTGAAGAAATAAGACCCCATGTTACAGAACTTGTAAGGAAAATCATCCTAAAGAAGAAAGATGAATTATGACTTTCAAAAATCCCAGCATGCCAATTGCATCTTAATTGAGAATTAGGGCTGGACTTTGTCTTTTCACATTCCAAAAGAGAGGAGATGGGGAAAGGAAATTATGACCAGTTGAATCTGCATTCACTAACAAACAATGTAGAAACCAGCAAGTTAACATGGTCAAAGTAATATCATATTTCTCTCTGACCAAATTCAGTTTGAGTTTTCTAGGAAAGAAGAAATCTTCAGCAATTGTTTCTTCCCCAATTCAATTATTAGTTGTTGGTAACACTAAAGGAAGTCAGTTCATATATGAAGAAAGATCAGAATAATGAGAATGTCCTAGCTGGGATCTCCCTGATAGCTACAAATCTGTTGTCATATTTTGTTTGAAAACTGAATAAAATAAACAGCAAAAAGTGCATTATTGACTTAAGGCATGTGCTAGGAAGAGGGCTGAAACAGATATCTTCAGACCAGGCAGAATTTGCATGTTCCAATTACCACAGCCTAACACAGCCAATTTCATCTGTCTAGAAAGTTTAGAAGGGCATGGGGAAAACACTATAAAGCTTAAATGAAAGAAATATGAAGACAGAGGCCCTGTAAAAATTTTCCAGAAGCCATGAGAAGAATTTTTACATTTTTTCACCAAGATTATCAGATGATATTTAAATAGTCATTTGAACATCTGCAGGACCAGAGTCTACATGAAATGGCTTTCTTTCTTCTGCTAGCATTTTGCCTTAGAGTTACTCTCCCCCCATAAAACTGATCTTAAATTCATTTTTCAGTTTATAACACTATCAAATTTTCCTGCATGTACAGACAAACATCAGACAATCAAATTATTTTTTCCATGGAAATAATTTTTCAAATATTCTTGCATAATGTTATATGGTTTAATACCACATTAGTGTTACAAATGCTTAATGGAACCTTTTCCAACTGTAACAGTCAGGCACCTGCTCAGACTTCAGAAATTCCTAGCTCATGCTAAAATAATAACACTAACATTGGCAGCCTCATTTTTCCTTGACAGAGACCCTTCGAAAATCTTGTCAGGAGAACTCTTTTTACCTCAACAAAAAGCCAATGTTCCCATCCTGTTAACCTCAGCATACCTTAAGAAGAATCTAGCATTGCTCAACTGCAGTTTTATTGACAAGTGAAAGCCTTTTTTGTGCTTTCTGATGCTTTCAAGTAGCACAGTATTTGTCCATGTAGTTGTCAGGGCTCATGTGTACAAATAAACCTTAATTGACCTGACCATGGTAAAGACTTTTTCCCAGCTCCTCACTGCCATTAGAGCTCTTCAGCATCTAAACAGGCACTTGTTGAAATCAAAGGCAAATATTATGGCATGGCCTGGCTCACAGAACAAGAGGGGAAAGAAGAATACTGACTGGGCTCATTCTCTGGAGTTCTCCATGGAATTAAGAGCTCCAGGTACTTTAGGATTTGCAGGAAGAACATGAAGGGCAGAGATTGTACTGCACAAAACAATCTCAAATTGCCTGAAGGAAGCTGAGAGCAAGTGTTTTTAAGTTTTAGTGAAGAAAAAAAAAAAAGAGGGGGTGAAAGAGAGAATAAAAGGAAGGAGTAATAGAAGAGCATAAGTAAAAGGAGAAATCAAGTAAAAAGAAAGAAATGAGAAGGATATGAAAAGGCAGTTTGCAGCCAAATAATCTTTGGGACAAAAGCAGCATAGACATGTTCAAGTCTGAACATTGATACTAATGAGTACATTCCAAGCTCTATCAGCTACTTCTCACTTGAACTGTAACCTAACAGAAGAGTGCAGGAAATTGGTGCTTGTGGCAGTGAGTATCTGTATTTTCCTCCTCTGATGGTGAGAGAAGTGAACTTTATGCTTGATTCAGTCATTTAGTCTATTCTTACATGGATCACTCTAAGACAGTGGTTGCTAAGGATATCACAAAGGAAGGAAAATCAGGCCCAGCTGATACTGTGCAGGGACAGAGAATCCAGCTCCTAGAAAAGGAGACCTTTATTACTCTATAGACCGTTTTTCTTTTCTCTGTCCTTTGAGGCTAATGCAATGGCCCAGCATGCTGTTAGCAAGTGCTGCAGGGCTTAAAAGTTTCACCTTAGAATGTTTGTTTCTATTTTATACCAAAAGCCTGGATGAGACCAAACCAGGATATGAAAAATATTTGAAGCCTTTTCCATTTCAATTCTGTGTGTCCAGCTTCAAACAGAACCCTGGATTTACATAGAAACAATCTTCTGTTCTCCATTAGACAAGTTCTACAAGTCTGAAGAGTTATAACGGCAAGGATCAGTTGGGAAGGTTTTGGCCTACATGGCCAAATATTGTTTGTGCTGCTTTTAAAACCATTACAAGGCACAAAAAAAGCTTTCACTTGTCTACAACACTGCAATTGGACAAGACTAGATTCTTCCTAAAGCATCCTGGAGTTAAGAGCAGGGGACCTGAGCATTGTGTTTTTGTTGAGATAAAAAGAGTTCTTCCTGACAAGATTTTCAAAGGGCTTCTGTCAAGGAACAATGAGGCTGCAATTGTTAGTATTTTTATTTTAGTGTAAGTGAAGAATTTCTGCAGTCTGAAGACTGAGAAGATGCCTGAGTGCTAAGAATAACTCCAGACTGATGCTGTTAGAATTGGTGTTCTTACAAGTTTGGCCATTTGAAGAGAACTAAGGTAAGTATTACATATGCAAGCCTTGAAAAACAACATATTTGAACAGCCACATGATTTTAAGCACATAACTACTTTTTCTGAACTTAACAGATATGTTTTCGTTATTAAATTAGGCATGGCATAGATTCCGTCCTTTGTTGCACTAAATCAGTTTGTAGAACAAATGCTTTGGCCTTTTAATCAAAGTTCTGGAGTAAAAGTAAATATTCTCAGTTGTAGATTAATACATGTCTGGTCACATTCTAAGTACTTCATGACTTCCTGCTCAGAAAAATTGCAAATCAAATTACACTGAGTTGAATTTGACTGTTGAGACTATAGAGAGAGCATGCAGAGATCAGAAATTACTTTTTTTGCCTTGTGAATTCCAGCACTGTTTTAATCTGACAGAGATCTTCCCTACAGCAAGTTCTGAAAGCTGTAAACCAGCTCTGAATTTATAGCACGAGACTATTTTTCCTTGCCACTTATCTGCTCTGCAGAGAAAATAGCAGTGTGTATTAACAGATGAGCACATTGATGCATAAAGAGCTATTACCTTGATCATGTAAGACTTAATCTCCTACAGTTTGCACCTTTACAGGTGTGAACTCTTGGCCTGTTGATTTAAACATTAAACTAAGCACCTGGACAGGGTTGTATGCAGACACGTACCCCCTCTGGCATGCCACAGGGAAAAGAAATAATTTTAAAAGCCCAAATATAACTTTAAAATTAGACAGGGCACTTTTGATCTTTTGAAACTTTGTCTCATGAAGATTGTAATAATCAGACCTACGTGAAACCAAAGTTCTGTTTTGAAATAGAATATGCTACACTGAAACAGAGCATTTGAATGAAGAAATAGACAGGGGTTTAAACCTCCTTTTTTTGGCATTATAAGGAGAACAAAGCCAAATACCCTAGTTATCCTGACAGTCACGTCTCCTGTTTTAGATAAATGCTGGGAATGTTTCACTTGAGTTTCTATTGTGATTTTAGTCAGAAACTTCAGTGGCAAACCAGACACAATTTCTCTGTGCTGGATGGTACTCAATTTATCCTTTCCAACACAATAGCATCTCATTCAAGAAATTGCTGGTGTTAATCATGATTTTCAGAAGACTGGCCATCTCTTTGGTTAAGCAAACAAATTTTATTCTACCTTTGATTATTGAATCAACCAAATATATTCTATGCACAGATAAATCTATATTCATCTACTCATAGGCGTAGATGGAATTTAACAAGCTTATTTCTGACTCATTCCCAGAAAGAGTCAAGTAAGCAGAGAAATCAGGTATTCTCTGTGACAATTAACAGATCCTGCAGTAAAAGCATCACTGACAAAACACAAAGGAATTTACAAACCTTTTGACAGATGAGATACTGAAAGCACCAAATTTGAGGACTAATTCTTAACCATATTAAAGCTCCACAGCAGAGACATACACAGAGCAGAAGGAAATCACTGAGCTGTACCAAGCATCATCTCAAAGCTGTGATCTGGTGCTACACAGCTAATTCACCTCGCTGGGCAGCTCCCCAACACAGTGATGCCCACCATATAGGATAAGAAACAACAAAACATCTTTTATGCCAACTCTGCAGCACCCTGGCATAGACAACAGGGGAGGCTTTTCTAATGGCAGTGCCTGCCCTTCTCCAGCTGTCTCTGCCCAGCAGCTGAAGGCAGCCCCAAGTAACTTTCCATCCTTAACCTAGAAAACTTGACCCAAGCCATCAGTTCATCTGCCTAAGAGATAAGATGGGCTGTTTCATCTCAAAGCACTGCACAGTACCACAGTACCACACTGCTCAACAATATCTTCTAAACATACTCCTGGGAACAAGAACGATTGAAGGATCATTGTATTTTGAGTGAGCAGACTTGTGTTCTCAAAGGTAAGTACAGGCATGAAAGTTTTCAAGGTGATTCTGCTGATGGAGATTCTTTTCCCCCACTCCAGCAGAACTAACAGCATCGACCTAGTCAGGGACAGATTCTTCCCTGAGCACTAATTGATGGAACTGTGACAGTAAAAGGAAATGACAGTATTCTAGAATAACAAAAAAAACTGAAGCACAATTTTGTGGAGAACAAACTTGGTAATGTCTGATCTGTAATTGCAGTTCTGTGGAACATTTCCCCATCAGACAGAAATTACAGATATTCCAGCTTCAGAGAGCTGTAGTTTTAGCTTTCTTCAGTGAAAGGTGCAGTGAGAAACCTGTTACTGTATTCTATAAAACAGTCCTCTGGGGTTTTTTTGTCCCCCTTGCCCCAAGGGCATTGCTGTTTCATCATAATTAGTGCTTTCATCTGAATTATAGGATGAACCATTCTATTTTTCTTTATCAAGCAAGGAAATCTGACAATGATAAATAAAGAACAGCTGGCAAGGAAAATATCCATAACCCACAGATTGTTTATCCATCCTTTGGAAAAGGGCACAATAGCCAAACTGTTCCTTGTAAGTAAAGAGCTTGCTGAATTCATTGTTTAAATTATAAATCAGCTTCTCTAAACCTTAGTTAAAATCACTCATTCTGATTTGTCATTACTTCTATATTCAAAATACTGTTTATTTTATTACTGCTATTTTCCTGTCCTCTGGAGAGACCACTAACCACTAGAGATATGTAGAGAAATGTTTTCCTGGCATATAAGCATTTTTGATTTGAAATCTCCTCTTCCAAATCCAGCCACAATATTTTAAGTTTTCAAGCAAAAGTAACCCCTAAACTGTCAGTTTGGTTAAGCTGAAACATTTAGCTGGATACAACTGATGAGAAACATTTCAAAGCTGATATTCATGTTTTCAAACTTTATAAATAAAATATTAAAAATGAAAATAATTTCAAACCAATAAATAGAATCTAAATGCCAATATAGCTTTGATGATTTTAAAATTTAGAAAATTTATTTTGTGAATTTTGTCAAAACATTTTTTCTACAAGTTTCAGCTTAGGGAACAGTTTGGTTAAAAAAAATTGACAATTCTTTTGAAAAAGTCTTGCTAGCTTCAGAGGCTACCAATCTGTTCTGCCTTTAGCTATACTGAAGTCAACAGCAATATATCATTGAGTAAAATTGCAATATCAAATCTCTCTCTGATTATATGAATCACTTGGTTTTATTGAATACTGGGAATTGCAAGACACCATTTCTAGTTGTTAACTGCATGCTCAGTAAATGTGCTTGTCAAGCTATTAAGAAACTGGAAACAAAGAGTTCATCGAAACAGTTTCAGAAAACCAAAACGTTTCAAATAACTGAGTTAAAAATAATATCATGTGAATAATTCATGCAGTTAACATGTAATCAGCATAATTTTAATAATTTAAATAAAAGCAAGGGTGTAAACCAGATTTCTTTTTAGGATTTTAGAAGGAAAGAGAACACCAATAGACAGCCAGCTGATAAGGGATAAACTTTTCCCAAGTTTTAGGTGGGAAGTGTGTGCAGTGAAAAGGTGTCATTGTATGTATAGATGGATAGTTCAGGGTAAATTATTTCATTGCCAGAGGAAGATTTTAGAGCACAGGCATACTTGTGTTATCAAGCTCTAATAAAAAGCTGAATTACTCCAGCTATGGCAAGTGGATGTATAATCCTCTCTCATCTACTGGGAATTTTTTCTGCCCTGTGAATATTTAATCTGGTGTGACATAGTTCTCTGTGAATTTTATTTGTCAATTTAAAGTTTAGCCTTTCAACTCTGACCATTTCTTTTGATTCTTTCCTTGATGTCTTCTTCTGACACAATTAAAGGTTGATAGCCCACTCTACAAAGTACCTATTGAAAAGTATTCTTAAAGCACCTGGTAGTAGGTGAAAACACAATCCACAAAAGGAGGAAAAGGGGTCCAGTGGAAGGTATAATGATTTGAAGTAATTTTTTTTCTCCCTCTGGTTTAGTTCACGATCAGAGATTTTTTTCTCACTTTTTATTAACAGCAGGACAACAAAGGATAAAGGAGATATTTAGGATGCTTATGTTGGCAATGTGTTGAAAGGAGATGGAAGAGGATCATTCTAGTTTAGTGCCAGGGCTGGTAGTTTAACTAATTAGATTTTAGAATGGTGAACTCTGCTTACTTGGTGGAGTCATTCTGACTTGGGTCTCAAAGAAAGATCTGGCCACACTTTTGTGCTGTAAAACTCAAGATGAGCCTCAGTCTCCTGTGCTTCTGCTAGAAAAACCACTCCACTGCCCAGGATCAAGGGCAACTGCATCTCTGAAAATCTCTCTGAAGAAAGTCTCTCATGAGCCTTTCCCAAGATGTGCTCTTTCTTACCTTCTGTACCAGGTACAGAAGCTCAGTAACTGCTACCAATGACAAGATCAATGAACAAAAATTACCTGAGTCTCCTGTGCCTCCCAATCTTACAGCGAGTACTTGTCTATTTTATATCCTGCAAAACAACATTTCTAAGCACTTCAGTATTTATTGAAAATCCTCCTGAAGAATCCTTGTCCAAAATACTGTGTACTAGTCTGAAATGTGCCTGGTCCTTTCAAGAAAGCAATACTCTGAACTTCTTGTTGGAGACAGTTCATTGTCAAGCACACACCTAATTAATTTCTTCCTTCCAAGAGCATTTTGTACACATTAAAGCCCTGTATATGAAAAACCTGCTGCAGATTTCTGCATCATGTAGTGTTCAGACTGGGTACTCTCAGTGTTGGACTTGGCTTCTTACATTGGAAATGTCTCCTTTCTGTTACAAAGCATATGAATTAATCAGTCTGTTGTCTTATTTTCCTCTCATTTAGTAGAGTTGATAATACTAGGCAAATATTTGTTAGTTAATTAACAAGTGAATGAAATTACATCCTACATGGAGGCTGGTCTTCAAATATACAGTGTAATATGAACATAAGTCCTAAATTAACAAACAAATAATGTTGTATACCTTCAATAGCTACAGAGATGTGTTGGAAGGACCAAGTGCTTAGCATCTATAAATATTTGGCTTTTTTGTGTATTAAATCTCTAACAGCCAGTTATAAACTCACATTCTTGTGGCTCTCGGCTTGAATGTCAGAAATGCAGGGAATCAGCTGTTCTCAGGAATCAAATTCATCTTGAGCCATAGTAACTGGAGAATAAAGAAGTAAAAAACACTTGAAAAAAGAGTCAGTTATGCTTCTAGCACATCACTATCAATGCTACTTGGTTAGTGATTTTAGGTCATACACTTTGGTAGCTCCCGAAATAAGTTTAAAAAATCCTCAGTATATACACCAACTCTGGTAATTACAGTTCCACTGGTCCCCTTTCCTGTTTGCAATAATTACCTGATGGGAAGAGCAGGATGATGTCTCTGCGACTCGATGGTGACTCACCAAAGAGTGACCTCATGGCAGGGGACTGATTTTGTTACCACTATTCTAAATATATTTCAGCCCTTGATTTATGAGCTGAATGGATTATTTTCTAAAATGGACAGACAGTGAAGCATGTGTTATTTCCAGAGAAGTAAAGAATGCTCAGCACTCTCCTGACTGTCAGGCCAGGTTTGCTTTTGTGTACAGCAGTGAGGCAGCACTCTTGTTATTTCTCTTCCTTTTGCATTCCCATGTGGAAGGTGACTCCTTTTAAAGTTATTCTAACAACTGGTGCAAGACTTTAATACGAGCAGTGAGATGACACTACATTGTTTCCAAAGAAAGCCCATAAAGTTTTTTACACTCAAAGGCAGATATTTCCATACTGCTGACAGCACAGAACCATAGAATATCTCAATTTGGAAGGGACCCATAAACTCATTGAGTCCAGTTTCTCACAGGATAATCTCATTCACATTCTGCCAAAAAACAGGGGCAATTTCCAGATATAAGGACTCTTTTTGTAGAATAGTTAGGCTTTCAAAATTTCTACACCCAAGAGATAATGTGGAAAGCCTTAAAGGTTATGTGGATTATTACTTATGTTTGGCCTTGTATAGGATGCTGACTTTATTTGTTCATATAATCACAGTTGTTGCATTTTTTAAACAAGATTTGAGACTTTGTGAGAACAAATTGCGTAATATAAAAACATTACAGATTTCCTATAGGCATTATTCTGAATCAGAAAAGAGATTAGAATTTAGAGTGGGAGCTTCTAATGTAAAAAATGTCTAGTGTGATAAAAATTCTGAATTTTAGACCTATAATGACATAAAAATACAAATTTCCATTGGAATAGGCAGTGCAGTGCTTGTGTGTCAGCCTGAATATTTTGAATGTAAAATTTAAAATGCAATTCAATTATAAAATAGCAACCAGTGACGCAAAAAACCCTCAACAAAACACTGAAATTTCATCTTCTTTTATTCTTATCTTTCTTTACGTTGACACAAATGCTGATTTAAAATCCAACAATAAGAAGAAGCAGGTGAAATCACAGTCATACCTGTGCACTCACAGCTAATAGTGACTGTGCTGGCTCTGAAGTAAAGAGGCTTCATACCACATTTATGTTTACAAGGCTGTACATGTGCAGGATGGGAGTGTTCTCCAATAACTGAAGCAGCTGATTGGGAAAAACATCCGTGTGCTGCTTTAGAAAACTTTCTAATATGAAATGAATCAACACGGACTGCTAGGAAACATCCATGATCAAAAATGATGTGGTGACATGGGCCTTTTTTGCAGCTTTTTTTTCCACTGACTGTATAACTCAATTAGCTACACACAACTCTGCTCACAGGCTCAATCTTTTCATAAATCCATCCAGAACTTCCAGCCCAAGACAAGCTCTTGCAGTTTCTTCCTCACCCAAGGATCCTTTTCTTCTTATAATTCAGATTATGTAATTATGGCTGAACACCAACCAGGCCTTGGCTGCCTTGCTTTCACAGATTAACACTATTTGGACAGTTATTCTGTGAATAATTAAGACTTACTCCACCAGGATGGAGTCTAAATTATCCCAATGGAAAAGCAGTTTCTCAGCAGTTGTTTTTGTTAACCTTCAAATTCAACCCTAGTTACAGGGAAAAAAACCCCAATACCCAAACCACAACCCCCCCCCAACCTAAGCAATTGTCCTTTTTTCAATTTTTAAAATAAATATTAAGTGCTTTATTCTAAATTTCATACATACTGAATGTAATGAGGTTCAAAGCAAAATATGAATTTTTTTAGTGAGATGAAAACAAAGAATGTTTGTTACTGATGGAGGAACTATAGTAATAATAAGGAGTGGTAAAGTAGAACATTTTTAGTCTAATGTGGTAATAACTATATTCTGAGACTTACAGAAATCTCAGAGCATCATGAAAAAAAGGCTTGATATGGATCTTATGGATGAAGCCACTAAGCACGTGGGTAATACCATTTTCCCAAAAGCATGTAACAAGTGAAAGTAAAGCAAAGAATGGAACTTAATCTTCTGCTCCCAAGTTTGTACAGATGTCTCTATCACCTGTAGGAAATCCAACCAGAGAAAGCAAGCTATCATGTGAAAGTCGATTATTTTGGCACCAGTTAAAGTGAGAAATAGACAGCAACAGACAAATGAAGTAATTACACTCCTTTCCATAAGACAAACAAAAACACTACTGTAAATTAAGGTAGTTTAGCTTGATTCTGCTTTGATTACTTCTCTTGGGATGTTCATCATGCCCATGACAATGAGCTGCACTGATGCATTCCACTTGAGTAGCAACAGAGAAACAATTCCTGTCAAAATCCCTGGTGCAAATTCTAAATATGGAAGAATGATGAGAAGATGGTTAGGATGAACAGACACAATATATCTTATAGTTTCATCCAATTTCTAGGAGAACATCTGATTACTGAGACTAACACAGAAGAAATTAATCCCTCATCTGAGATGTAGCTGGTGATCATTGCACCAAAGCACGACTGGGGAGGTGGAGACCCGGCCAATGGCTCACTTGGCCCAACTTCAGAAGGTCTAGTCTGTCACTCAGAGCAATTCCATTAATTACAGACTGTGTGGTAATCAGGTGCTCTGATAATGAGGGATACATAAGATTAAGAGATAACAGTTGGATTTTAATAACTATTGTGCAAATGTAGTTAAATTGAAAGACCTGTAGTGTCTCGAAGACATATAAAACATTTAACCTCTATTTACTATTAGCAGTCTATATCCCTTTAATGTTCAGAACCATCTTATGAGAGGATAAGCTAAGTTAGGTGTTCATAATACGAATATATTTTTTATTTTTCCTTTGGATCATCTGCATGTGTTGGACAACTGCTGCTTGTATCAACTGCTGAAGTGAAAAGGGATTTGAAACTGAATAAGGCTTTCTAATTTCAGCCAAAGACAGGGAGGCTATGGAAAATGGTTCTCTTCACAGCATCCCCAAATCTAGTAGTGTTCAGAGATGGAAAACAAACTCACCTTCAGCACTAGAAATGAGGAACAAAACTGAGCTTTTGAAGCTAGAAAATAAAACTGAATATCTGTCAAAACAATTGCTGAGAAAGGCATGTCATTGCTTGTGAGCAATGTAATGATATCAGGAGTGAAACACCCTCACACCACAGAGCACTGGAAAAATGAATCAGTATCTGTGAGGTGATCATAAGTATTAAAACCATGGCTGCACAGAATACAGAAGTAATTCTGTATTCCCACTAGGTATGATTAACATTCAAAAAAAAACCTTTTGACCATGCATTAGAAAAGAGTAAGAAAATAAAGTCATTAAAAACTCATTGTGAAATGAGCTGAAATCTCTCCAAAAGTTGTGTGGTTATTAGCTATAAGTCTGGCATTTCCAAATTCTGAGTAACCCAATATTCCTTGAATGCAATTTTGTACATGTAATTTCTTCTGTTTGAAAACAAATGGAGTAAACAAGAGCAGAATTTCATATTGGCAATGACATGAGAATTAAGCAGAGATTTTTCCAGAGGATTTAAACATATTTGCTGATAAAAAAAGAAGCAAGCAGACAACTTATGTTCTGTTCCAAGCTTCATAGGTAGGGCACAGAGCTCCTGTTATGCCAAAGGCTGGTCCTCTTTTCCTTGTCCTTTCCTTTGCTTCTTTCCTACTCCCGTTTCTTCACTGTCTTGGGTTGCAATGCAAGGTGTAACCAGAAGTATGTGTTCTTTTGCCATCTGTTGAAACCAGTTGGGGAGGTGTTTTCTTTATCTATTCCACGACCCATCCTCCCTCAGTGGCATATCTTCTGTTAATGGGCCATTAAGGCTCACTGCATGACAGATAGGATTACATCATCCCACTGGGAGATGCTCCACCCAGTGGGAGGAGCCCAGCATTCCTACCTGGATAAAAACTGAAATTCGGAACACCAGGTCAGCCTGTTTGCACTGGATTCCCAGAGGAAGACCAGACCCATCTCAGCACCACTGGACCTTCAGAGGAAAACTACACCCTTCTACAGGATCATCTCTGCTCCAACAGAACCACATCTGTCACTGCAGGAGGACTTGATTGGACTGCTACCAACACCCTGACCAACAGGGTGTCAGGTTGTATTCTGTCAGTGTTTGCTTTTTTTGTTTGTTTGTACTACTACTTTTTTTTCTAGTAAAGAACTGTTATTCCTATTCCCCTATTGCCTGAAAGGCCCTTAATTGAAAAATTATAATAATTTGGAGGGAGGGGGCTTACATTCTCCATTCCAAGAGATGCTCCAGCTTTCCCTGCCAGACACCTCTCTTCCTAAACAAAGACATTCACCCGACCCGTGTTCCCTTTAACTGGCAATCCCAACCTTCAATTCTTACATTTGTCATGCCAGTTCCAGTTTCTTACCCCAAAATGGGTCAACTCTTTGGCCTTAACACCTTCTTTCACACAGGACAAAAAACTTCAGTCTCAACAATAAAGACTTTTAAAATAAGAAGCAATTGTAAATAGGCTCCTGTAGAAAGTTTCTCTCCTGCTGCAGAATTTCAACAATAGATGATGTTACCCCCTACACAAAATACAAAGACAGTTGTGTGGGAGGGTTAAAGAGGAAGAATTATTGTTGCTATTGATATCTGCCTCTCTGAATTATAAATTAAAGTTCTCTGTGATGACTAAGTGACAGAAGGGATTCTGAGCCAAGGCACACAAAAATATGCAAAAAAATGCATACAATTTTATAACAAAACAACTTTTGGTATTTTAAAAATACACTTAATAGCACTAAATCTAAATTATTGGCCTAAGAGTTTGAACAAAATGAAGAAAATTAAAAGCTTCAGTTTGAGTTTGCCATGAAAATGGTGGGAAGATATTTTATCATATTATTTATTCACTGATATTTAGAAGTCAGCCCTTCAAACATGTTTACTTGGGTATTTTTCTTTAATTTTCAGTTTTCGACAAAGTAAATTCAAAGTGTGATAGAAAGAGAATTCATATAAGCCTATGAATCCATAATTTTCTGTTTTGTTGCTTAGTGTAGAATAAATGCTGAAAAGATCAAGAAATTCACACGTTTTACAAGTGCTCTCTCTGATGGAGATCTTACTTAAATAGCCTGAAATAATAGGCCCATCATTTCTAACTCTCTTGTAATTGAGTAACTCTGTTTCAGAATTATCTCCATAATCATCTCCTACATACAGAAACTACATACTTGTTAGAGCCCTTTAAAATTTGCATCCTTCTATTCAAGTAGAAGATGCATTACAACATATATTTGTGTCTCTAAAATTACAAATAATTATATTTTACAGGCAGGATAAATGAAAGCAAAGGTAAATTACTGAGGCAGTGTCAGATTGAGGTTTTTTTTGTGAGTAAGGAACATGCCAGTTTTGTGCTTTCTACTCAGATAAGTAAAAACAATTTTCATTTCTGCAAAGGAAAAAGAAATGAAAACCACTGCACAAAGACAAACTGCTGTCAAGACTATTTAGATTAGGTTCATTTTTGAAAACTATTTTATGCTTCTGACTGTTCTACTTCTAGATAGGAGAGTAAGTGTAAAAAGGTAAGATTTGCTTCACTGAGTCATTATTCTGAAATATTTACCAATAACAGCACACAGACACTGAAGGTAATGGGGCCATTACACAAACACAAATTACTTATCAGATCTCCATCCTCATTGCAAAATTACCAGTGTCACTTCCTACTTCTCTGTTTCACTGATTTTTCCTCTTAAAATTTTGACTGAAACCTCCTTTGAGCATCAACTTCCTGATGCTCAAAATTACTTCCTCCTTCTTCATTATTTAGTTCTGTGAAGCAGAGACAGTTTAAAGTCCAAATCTATACCCAACATTGACTGGGAGAATCAATTAGAGGATAATGTGAAGTACAGTTAAAATGACTAGGAAAATTGCTAGGCTCTAGAGTGACATGAAAAACTCATATAATGATACTTTGTACATGTGCTCACTTGCACAGAGAGGATCTCAAAACACAAACACTTTTGCATACAAGTGTCAGACTACTCCATCACTATCACAAATCTACAGACTTACAATCTGAAGCAAAATCTGGGAAAGCAATTTGCTTACAGGTGGTTGAATTGAGAGCAGAACCCAAGATAAATCCTATCCCCTTGATAGATTTCAGTCCCTCACTAATACACACAGTTCTTTTTTAGTCCTCTGAGTGACAGCATCTCACTGTACTGCAAGCACACATCACTTAAAACTTCTGTGCCCCTTTCTGTTTTGAACCTTATGCTGTCATCTCCCTTCCTGAAGTGCCTGCTGCTCATGTAACATGATAAAATATGTTATCCACACTAACTCTGATGTCAATTCCACTTTTTACTCCTAATCAGAACTCATTACACCATCTTGGCATGACGATTTTGTTTAATTGCATAATTTGCCACAAGATTAATTTTGAAAGTAATTTATGTGGATCTTTGCCAATTAATAATTAGGTTATGCTTTTAAAGGAAAATCTTGCCATGTAGGTTTGAGGATTGATGTTGATCTATACATCTATATCATAGTTCATAATTAACTTTCTGTGGAAGGTTGGCTGGTAGAAATGTGTCCCACAACTGTTAATGTGAGCGTTTGTTTTTAGCTTTTAAGTAATGGTCAGTGCAGAAGCACAATTCACTTATAGTTGTTTCTAAATGGAATGGCTAAATCAGGAAGTTTTAGCTTCTCCCTCAAGCCTCCTTTGCTCTAAACTGTATCAGGCAGAAAAAAATCCTGTAATTTGCTGGAAAATTAAACCAGCCCAGTTCTGCTGACCAATATCTTGTGGAGTCAGGATAAGTAAATAAGAGGCTGCACACTTTTCACACTAATTGTAGTTTGGATGAAGATCACAACCATTTTTAATGATTACAAAAAATGCTGCTGTTCTAATTATTGCATAGACAACATACATATATTTACATTTATGAGTTCATCTGGAGGGCTTGAAAGCAGTTATAAGAAAGAGAAAGCTGCAGTTCCACAGCCCCAAGTATTTTGAAGACAGACTTTAAGTACATCCATAGCAGTCTCTTGGAAACCAATGTGAGTAACAGTAAATCACTTAAAGATTTGCAGAGGAGTCTGGGTTGCAAGCATCTGAGAAAGTTGGCATATTTTACCAGAATTAGGGCTAGAGCTTCACTGAAGAAAAGGCTCATATTCACAAGGATAATAGTTTTCAGCACTCAGAGAGTAGAAATATCCTGTTTTGGGTACAGTTCTGAAAGCTGCTCCTGAATACCTGGATAATTTGTCTCTTACTTCCAACTGTCCTACAAAGATCTTGGATCTGTGTTTCTGTGAAAGCTGGCTGACCTCATTGTTAGGTTGAAACACATTCCTCACTCAGCAGAGAGAACTGGTCTTGTCATCTGTGTAGTAACTTAAATTGATATTGCTAGTAGTGAAAAGGGACTGCAATATATTTTACGAGGTCTAAACCACTAGCTCTTACTGGAAGGGGTCTGTGTAGCTGGAATGATAAAAGAATGTGATGTTTTCTTCTGACATAAAAGATGATGCACATGCTCCACTGGTCAGTGAAGAGCCTCCCACTCCCACTTCAAATCCTGTTTCTGAGTGTCTCATCAAAAAAGAATGTTTTTTCATTTCAATCCTCCAGCAATTCCATAGTTAATTCAGTCATTGAGGTAGATAGCTCAAAGGTAATTTCGAATGTTTCATATAAATCTTTCCAAATAACTGGAACAAGAAAGCACGCTAATTATTGCCACCCAGTAATCATGGCAAATACAAATTGATTGCATGGTATAAAAGAGTACACTGATTGATGAAACAAACAAATAAAAAAAGGTGTTGTCACCTCAGAACATTTAAGCTTTCTTTGAAACCAAATTTCTTCAAGTTTGGACAAAGGATTCACCCTTACTCCAGCTCTGACGCAGGTCTACCTTATACTCATTAAGAATGAGTGAAAGTTTGTGTAAGACTGAGCATAAAACTGTAAAATTGATGGGTAATTTTATTTGTTCCACATCACTGCAGTAATAATTCTGAGAGGAAAATAGTTATCTGAGTTCTTACTAATGAGAGAAAAATCTCCAAAAGTAAAGCAGCAATGTGAAATACAAAAATAACCAAGAATGTTCTATATTCCTAAAAGTCTCTTGACCACTCAAACTGGGAATGCTCACTTGAAAATGTGAACTGAATGACTCCTGGGTTCATGACTCTCTGCCCTGGTTGTTGAATTTTGATATGAACAGAACCTCAGCGGAAACAGATCAAGAAAGTACAACATGAAGAAAAAAGCAATCCCAGATGGATAAAGAGAATCAGAGAGAAACACAAGGATGGCAATTCACATCTTGGAAGAAAATAACTGTTAGTAACTGAACAAGGTACATAAAGACATTTCAAGAGATTAATAGCTGTAACACTGGAATTGGACATTTCTCCATCCTGGCAAGTAATAAGACTTACTTAGGTCTCTGTTGTGAACACAGGATTGGTAACTTCACAAAGTCTTGAATCAATCTCCAAAACCATGACATTTACCCCTGCACTTCTTAGTTTCGAGCACACCACATGTTGTTTAGCTGCCTGATTCATACACATGATCTGGGCAAACAACTGACAGCTTTTGCTCTGAGATTCACCCATTCTTCCCTCATTAGAGACTTTCCTCAATCACAGAAACACAGTCCCCATGTCCTTCTGAATCAAATGACCAGGAGATTGGTCTATTAATCTCAAGTACACCAGACACACAATTAAATCATGATACGTACTGACATTATTGACATAACTGAGGTGAAAAGGCTGCTTTCTCGTCTTTGGTAGATCATTTTCCTATACACATTTCAAATACGTCAATCCTCAATTTTATCATGAAAATGATTGATCTGCTTATATCTCATTTCTTCAGAACAACTCAAGTGATGAAGTTACAACTCTCACAAAATATCATCATCATCCAGCCTTCTTCTTTGTTGATATCAAATCCCCATTGATTTCTCCTGAACTCCCCTTTTCCGGAGTCTTTGCACCAGCCACATCACTGTCATTCACTCTCTCACTTTGTGCAGTGGATTTTTAAGTGTTGAGCCTGTTTTTGAGCTGGAGCTGGCCCCCCCGATCAAGCCAAGGGGGCCTGAGTCCTACAAAAGGGCAATCCCTCCCCGTGTTCTCCCTGTTTTGCCTGTCCTCAGATCCCACCCAGGTTATGGGTAAGGACGGACCCCTGAAAGCTCTCCTCGACATGGGACCCAGCCCTGAGGGACAGCCGTGCCCCAGCCTTTGAAATCGCAGCCCGGGGCAGCCCGGCCGCTCACTGCACTCTCCCGCCCGCCACTGCCCGCCCTAAGGGCGCGGGCGGCTCCCGCCGTGTGGCGGCCCCGGGGCCGACGATTACTAGAATG
>JANPWX010000421.1:1963233-2015898 GCA_024734555.1 Trochalopteron elliotii
GCAGCCTCGCCTCGCCTCGCCTCCCGCTCGGGTACCGCCGAGCCGAGGCGCCGGGCGGGCAGCGGGCGGGCGGCCGCGCCATGAGCGCCGAGTGCAGCAGTTACCTCAACGCCGACAAGGTCCTGGTGAGCGGGTTCAGCTGCCCGCGGGCGGGCGGCGACGCCCGCGCCGTGTTCTGCTGCGGCTTCCAGGATGTCAAGTACTGCTGCGATGACCCCCACAGCTTCTTCCCCTACGAGCACAGCTACATGTGGTGGCTCAGGTAGGGGAGCGGCGGTGCCTTCCGGGGTAGGGGCTCCGGGCGGGAGACGCGTGTTCGCCCGAGCTCGGCTCGGGTGTGTGTTTGTAAGGTACTTGTAGCCGGGCACTTTCTGGCTGCCTTTATCCCACCGAGAGTAGCGGTAGAGCTGCATCTTCAGCCCAGAGAGATTCTTGCTCGTGCCACGGTAGTTTCTGAAGGAAATAACTCGTGGTGTTGGTAAGGAGGCGCTGGGAAACACTCGGTGCCTCTGGCAGAGGATCCGGCGCGTCTCCCGCGCTTTGGGCGTGAGGGGAGCGGCTGTCTCGGGGACTGAGCGCGTTAAGATGCTGCGTCCCATAAAGTTCCCAGTGACTTGAGCTACTTTTCCATGTAAGATAAAGCACTACGTAACTTTCCACTTGGAAGGGGCAGATAATGAATCTAGTGCTCTCCCGGGATAGTGCAGGGGTCTGCCTGGCTCTGGCTGGATTTCCAGCAGCGGCAGGGAGAGCTGCACTCAGCCAGCCCGGCTGCTTTCTGTGCCTGATTCCCCGCGGGCTCCACAGCATCCGCGCTGGCAGTGTCAGGATGTTAGTACACCTCTGCATGGGGCTTCCACTGTGTTTATTTTGGGCCTGTTACTATCCTTGATTTTGTCAAATCCCCTTCTGGGCTTGCTTATACTGTCTGTTTCTGCAACCCTGGTGGCAGCAGTCACTACCTGCTATTTGAAGATAGATCCTTTTACCTGTTTTATACTGTTCCCTACTACTTTTCCTGAGTGCCCTCTAGTATTACGATTGTGAGATTTGGTGAACAGCAATTGCCGGTTCGGTTTATGCACAGTGTTTAAAATGTGAGCATTTGGTGCATCTATTCTCAGCTTTCACCTTTCCAAACTGAACAGCTTTTGGATTATTTTTGAGGCAGATGCTACATGCTGATCGTTTTGGTTGCATCTCATCCATACTGCTTTTCCCTTCACAGGGCTGAACTTGGAGGTGCATAATCTGGAGCTGCATGCCCAAGGTGTGGGTGTGGCAAGGTTCTACAGAGTGGCCAAATGTTGCCTCCAGTCTCACTCTCAAAATCCATCCTTTTGGTGGCCAATGTGTTGTTGATGTCTTTGCCAGTTCACATTGATTCCGTGATTTCAGTGAGCTGTCACTGAAGACTCTAAAACTTTTCTCAAGTTCAGAACTGTCTGTTCTGAGTTTATTGCTATGTAGGCTTGGTTACATTATGTGCACTGAAACTCATGTGCATCACTTTTGCCTGTTCACTTAGCTTTCTGCAAGTCCTGTAGCTTTCCTTGCCCTCAGCATTTAATTGTTTGTCGGGGCTTAGGATCATCAGAAACTCAGATTTCTTTCTTCCGCAGGTCATAGATGAAGATATGAATAAAAATCAGTCTCAGTGACTTTTCTTTACACTGAGAAGAGACCACTAAAACCTTGCACTTTGCTCCTTATGCTTTTAAGCAGCCTTAAATTTGTAGCACAACCTTTCCCTAATCCTACAGAAGTTCAGTCTTTTTAATCCCACTTTCAGTGCAGGGCTTGAGACATCTAACTCTGTCTGCTGTCTCTCTTATCCATCTGCATGTTGACACTTCATAGACTCCAGCAGGTTAAAAAGGCAGTGTTTTCCCCTCATCCTGATGCTGATCCTTTCATTAAAGATTTTATGTGAGGAGACTGCTAGTGCCAGCAGCTCCCTGAGGGTAGAGCATGGCTGGGGGCAGAGGCTTTACCATCAGAGGACCTGTCCCTCATATTTGGGCAGGGTGAGCTTGGTTATCACAGCCAGGCTCAGATTCAGCACTGGGCAACCCCCTCAGCACCTCGGCTAGCAGCTCTGCAGTTCCACTTGTGAATCCCCTCAGGGCTCCTGAGTTAATGCCATCCAGTACCGTGGACTTGCTATTTCAATTTATCTGGTCTAATATTTAATGTACTATTATTTAAAATCTACTTTGTCTGGTGCAAAGAGTGGGTTGATCGTGGGGATCTCCCAATCATCCACCGCTGTGACTGACACACAATTACTTGGCTTCTCTGATGTGAGGGGACATCTCCAAGTGTCCTTTTTCACACTTCTGCTGTTGAATACTCAAACTGTTTTAATGTTATATTTTTGAATAGCCTTTGACTGTTTCAATCACAGTAAACCTTCTCAAGATGGCAGAAGAACTGAAGCAGTAAGTTAATATTGCGTCACAACATCTCATCTGGATGTTGTAGTGAAGGCTCTTAAAGCTTGATCATTTCAAAAACTACCTCCAAGAACTGAATCCCAGGAGAGGATTTAATGAAATACCTCTCTGAAAGCTCTTCCTTTTAAAAGATTTTGCAGGGTCCTAGAAGTGACTGCTTAGCCTTCACCTAAGTCAGAAATTTGGGCCCAAACTTTGAAAATTAAGGATTTTTTTTTCTTCTTTCTACAGTAGCCCTAAGCTGCTAAAAGGACTCGAAATTGCCATTTGTGGAGTTTTGGTTGTGCTCAACTGCCATAAATGACTATATTCATTGTAGAAAATAGGTGAATAAATACAATGTACCACTCTAAGCAAAGTTACTGAGTGGTTAGAATTGAACCACTTCCTATAAGTGTTTTCAGTAACAAATAGAATAAATTTTAGTTATTAACACGCTGGAAACATTATAATATTACATCATTTTGAAAACTGTACATTTTCATATGACAGTTCAATTAGGAGTTTAAGGAAAACATAAAAATAACATTTTCTGGCCTCTCAGAATGTTTTGGTGATCACTAGACTGTTACTGATATCAGTTGGTAACGGCCATATGATAAAATAATCCTTAAAATGCTTCTTTCAACCTTTGAGGACACTCTTTTAAGACTTGAAACCTTTAAGATTTGAAACTAAATAAGAGTTAGGCAAACCAGCCAAGGTGAGTCTGGAGATGGAAGGGAAAGGACTAGGAGGCTGATGGGGGAACTGTTTTAGGTTTTGCTGTACTCCAGACCTTTGGGGTTCTTTTCCTAAATCTTCATTTGCTTGAGTCCCCCCAGATATTTGAAAGCAGTGACTGCACCACAAGTGGCTGGTGATATCTCAGGGATTAATTCAGTTTAGTGGCACACCAGGTAGAATTTCAGGAAACTGTTGCACATTTCAGTTGTGTTTTTCCTGCTGTGGGAGGGACATGGCCAGACCCATTGGCATCCAACTCTGACAGAAGTAGCTCATGGAGAAACCAGCAGCCTTGGCAACCTGAAGCAATATTTTCTTGCAGACCTGTGCTCTTCTTTTCTCTTGCCAAATCTCTACTGCCTGTACTATGTTTAGAACTAGACACTGCCCTATCCCTTAGCAACATGGAACCCTCTTTTCCTCTCCCACTTCTGCAAAAACTGCAACATTTGACAACATCCTAACACCTGCTGTACTGGGAGCTGCTGGACTATCATAAATAATAGACCATTGAGCAACTCTGACACATTTCACATTTCCTGCAGAATTTATTATATATAATTATGAATATTATTGATTTCTGTGTGTAATTAATAATATTATTCATTTCTTAATATTATACAATTTTTGCTGGTATTTAAAATAAAATAATATAGTTTTTTTTTTTTAATCATAGATCTTGAAAGACTTCTTTCCTCAAAGAAGAGGGAAGGATGCATTTTGCTGTCTCTTACAGCTGTCAGGAGCCCATGGAACAGGGAAGGCAACATTAGGAAAAGGCAGAATTAATCAGAAGGTTATTCAGCTTTTGAATCCACAAAACACATGCTATAGAACTCCAGTGAGCCAAACACTGAGCAGCTCAGCCTCCAGAGCAGTGTGCTGTGCAGGCACATGCAGTTACCACATCTGCTTTACCTCCCAAGCTGAGTGGAAGGGAAGAAATGCTGAACATGTGGTATTTGTACTGAACTGCAGCCATTATGTTTAGTCAGGCTTTTTGTTTCTCTTTGTTCTAAAATATTTTCTGTTTATTTTTGTCAGTCTTCTGTGAAGTTTTATTTTTATAATGGCCTCTTTCAGTATCAAATAGAATTCTAATATCCATTCCAAAGCCGTATCTTTTAAGTTGCATGTAACAATACATACTTGATTAAAATTCTGTCAAGCCACATACAGATTTTACTCAAAATCCCTTCTTAATGAACACCCATAGAGCCATGGTGGCCTAATACTGAGGGCAAGCTTTGCTTGGCTGTACCGACCTCCAGGCATCTGTTTTGGCTGTCCAAAATAGCAAGTCTTTTGTTTCTCTATGCCCATTCTTCCAGTCTCTCAAGAATATTTATCTGTGTGCTTTGCAAATACTATGAACAACACGTCACTGCAACAGTGGCACTGGGAACATTTGATTTACTCAGATCTGGGGTGACTCATGAGCTTCCTTTTAGTCCATCAGTGGGCAATTCTGCCTCTGCTTAGCCAATATTTAAACTTTCCCTGGCTTTTGGTGGTGTGGATGGACTAATTTTGTGAACTAAAAATAACTGTAGGTGTGTGATGCTGAGCATCCACTGACAGACAAGTCGAGGGACCAGCTCAGCAGCTCTCTGGACACAGCCTGGGGAGAGTGCCCTGCTGGCAGAGTGGAGCCTCTCTGCTGAGTGAAACCTCTGGCTGTGCTGCAGGCCTGGGTGTGGCACTCAGTGTAACAGCAGTGGAGTGTGTGATAAGGCTCTATCTTTATATGGAAAATAACTTGGGAGAGTTCTGTTTGGATCTCCTTCCAAACTTAACATAGCTCATGTCAGGGTTACCCTCGGCCTTTAGTGCCATCTTTATGCCAGATCCTTGCTTTGGGGTTGAGTGGGTTGTTGATGCAGGGGGTTTTGCTCACTAATGAGGGCACAGCTGTGGGCAGGAGGGACTTACTAGTTTGCCAGTTCAGCCTCTGCCATCAGAAGGCTGATCCTGAAGACACACCCTGAGGCCTTAGGCTGTTACCATGTGACTGCTGGGTGGCCTTCAGACAGTGTTTAAGGTAAAAAATGAAAGGTGGCAAAATGCTTTTAGCAAAGTCTTTTAAAGCAGATATGCAGCACCATGGTAATTGCTGTAGAATCTAGATGACATGCTGTAAGGTTGTCTTTATTTTCAGAGGAGTGTAATTGTTAAAGTAGTCAGTGATCGTAGTTATGTAGTATGCTGTTTCTGATTACAGGTTCAACTAGTAGGAAAAGAAAGAAAAGATTGTGTTCTGTTAAAGAAACGTCAGTATTCGGTGCTGTGGAAGACATACTCAATTTCTCTGAATTACATAAATTAAGAAACAGCCCTCCATCTTCAAACTTTAACCAAAATAATTCTTATAGAACTTAATTATACTTTCTCTGTGGGTTGACGGCTTCAGCAGTTTGAGAACAATCTGGTATTGAAACATAGAGTAAGTACAAATTGTCCTGATTCCTGATTCATTCAGGAAGTGGAATCAGAGTATCTGTTTGGTTTTGTGATGCTGGTGAGATCTTCTCATGCTGCTGCTGGAACATGAGAAACATTTCTTGTGGCACATAACCTATGATGAGTCTTTGACCTGAAAGGTTCCAGAATTTTCTTGCCTTTGCTTTTTGTAGCTCCTAAAGCATCTTACACAAGTTGTGTAGTGATACTGAAGGTGCATTGTGCTGTGCAATACACAATTGTATTGTTCAGGTCATCTTCTACAATTGCATGGAGGAGAGCTACAAGCAAGAAGTAACAGATGTCTGAATAGGAAAATATATAATCATTGATATGTACTTGATCTATTTGGCTTTAGGGCAGCTGACTCTGCTTAATGTTTGGATAATGGTGAGCCACCTCCTTAGTCCTGCAGTGTGCACTGGAATTTAAATGGAATCTTACAATAAGGCTTGTACTGTCATGACAAAAAAAGCACAAATAGCTGTTTCTGAAGAGCCTTGTTTGCATCACATGGTTCTATGGCTATTCAGCCTTCTGTAATGTGTATTTCTTCTATTTGTCTGTTTGGGTCAAGGTGTTCCAAGTGAAAATGCAAAAATAAGGCCGGAACCCAGGTGAGATCTCTGAGTGTAGGTCATATTCAGATGCCATAATAAGCAGAATACTACTTACCTGCAAGTTTTTGTTGTGGGTTTTTGTTGTTTTTTTTTTTGAGCCAAAAAGCAATAAGGAAAATTTTGCTTAATATGTGGATATATGCACAAACACATAAGGATGTCCTATTTAATGCAGATGATAAATACCATGAAAAATCTTCAGAAGGGTAAAGCTGTTCTTTCCAGAACCATTTTGCTGATAACAAATTATTTTAGCTGTGCATGGAGCTAACTGTTGCCCAAGCTTCATTATTGAATCTGACCAGTAACTAATGAAAACTGCATCTGAAAGTCATAGCAATATCTGCTGTTCTCATCCTGCTGATTTTTAAGAGTTTCTCCTGTGGACATAACTGTGTGCTGGTGCTGTGGGAGCTTGTAGAGAAGCTTTGCAGTATCTAGAATGTAAAATTCATAAAAACATCCCAAGGCACAATTCTTTTTCTCATCCTGCAAGGCTGTAGTAGAGTTGGCTTCTCCCTGATAGCAGTGATATATAAATGCATTTCTGTGACTAGAGGATGGAGCTTGTAGAATTCAAGACATTCATCTCTCTTCTGTCCTTTTGATATCTGTCAAAATTGTAAATATACCAGAGCAGTAATATAAAGATTCTCAGTCCTCAGACTCCTCATCTGTGACCAAAAGGCTGCTGTTTAATTTCACCAGAAGTCAGGATCTTTGTCATGGACTGTAGAATAGAGGATGGAACATGGAAGGCATCAAATGGCCCAGGAGAGTATAGGAAATGATAGCTAGACTGTGTTTTATTGGGTCTTTTATTTCATCATGAGAATTTTATGTTAGGAAAAGACTTGAATATAAGGGTTGGAAATCAGGAGAGATTTCTGTGTATACATGTACTGTCTCCCTGTATGCCTATGGGAGATGTATAAAGTAGCTTTTATCCTGCAGGATAGCACCTTGATAAAATCTACGTAAAGTACTCTATGTTTGGCCTCCAGAGTCACTTATTCCTGCTTCTTTGATGCCTTTGATATTGTGAGTAAATTAACTCAGGTTTAGTTTTCCTTTTATTGTGGCAAAGATCATGGGAGAATTTCTCCAGTCTTGACTGGAGATTTATTTCATTAATGCAAAGGCACAACAGTGATCTCAGTACTCCACCCTGCTCTGCAGAACTGCTAACAGAATTGAATAACATGGATTGCATGATTTTTTATACCATAAAAATGGCATTTCAGACTGAAAATTCAGCTTTAATAGTCATGTTGTTTGAGCTGCCTGGAGCTCTAGAATCCCTCTCTGTGTGTGCACTGAAGAACTTTTTGATCTCGGTGGTATCAGTTACTGCATTAAGTTATTTCTGATTTTCATAAATACACTTTAAGTCAGACTCAGGAGTAATATGCATGAAATGTCACTGAGGACCAGATGTTCAACTGCTGTGTAATGGCATTGACCCTTCTGAGGGCAGTGAAATAACTGCAGTTTATGCAATTGAAGTGTTGAGCTCCAAACTTCTGTTTACAGTAAATTACACAGTTACTCCCATGCCTGAGTACAAGTAAAACCCAGACATCATCTTGACCATTGTTTTAATGGGTACCCCAGGCTGTTTGTACATTTAATTTTTTTTGTTTTTTTCTCTTACAGTGTTGGAGCACTCGTGGGCCTGTCAATAGCAGCAGTGGTCCTCTTTGCTTTCATCATCACTGTGTGTGTTCTCTGTTATTTGTTTATCAGCACCAAGCCACGCAGCAAACTGGATACTGGTTTGAGCTTACAGATGGCAGGTAAGGCTGGTTGTTATTGATGTGCATTAACACCTGCAGGGGAAAAGCCTTACTCGGTCTTTAAATGGATGTAGAGGAACCCAACAGTGTGTGTTTTCTTTCTGATGGGAATGTCAAGATGTAATCAAGCTGTCCTGCTGTTTTGCCTGTTCTGTGAAATCTGCACCAAACTCAGAACGTTTAGGACAAGCTCAGTATATTTATTTAGTGTTAGGAAGAATGTAAAAGTTTGCTGTACTGAGTGAGGGTTAATTAGCCCCTTTATCAGGAAGAGACTTACTGACTTAGTTGCCCTGGATTTACTGTCAAGGGTACATAAATATATAGTAGTGATTCATTCTAGGAATAAGAACATCATTTTAAGTGTATTTCCTTGTAACAGAGAGAGGTCATTATTTTTTTTTCCTTTCTTCCTGACACAGGATCCAGACTCTGAAGTCTAAAACTCTTTGTTTCAGTAGCAGTAGTCCATGCCTTTGTGCTCAGACTGTGTTGGCAGATGCCTGCAGGGGCAGTGCATGTAGTCAGCACTAACCCACTCACATGAGAAAATTACTGGTGCTGCTGCTCCAGTTCACTACATTTGTGAAATCTGACTGCAAGTCTCCTTGGCAAGATGGGGTGTGATAAGTTTCACCCTTTGTCTTGGGAGTTCCTAAATATTTAAATGAACTGCTTCAGCAGTTCAACCAGTAAAGTTGTAGGAAATAAAAGGAATGTTGTACCTATTTAGGTATTGGAAGTTTAGTAAGTTGAAAAAGGGGAATAATTTTTAGAAATTAGTCTCCTCAGCTCAAATTTTCTCTTTACTTGTTATTTTAAAATGCTTCTATACCTGCATAGCAGTAAATGACCAATGAGTTACTGTAATTATAGCCTATTATAGAGCAGTAAACCCCCTCCTGAGTGTCTAGTTAACACAGTCCACTTCATATAAATCTTCACGTGTCTAATTTTGTTGTCCAGAGAATGGAGCCTTTGGTTTAAAAATGGTTCATAGAGCTGTCAGAACTACAAAGCCCCCCTTTGTAGCTTTGTAGCTGTATGAGGTGAGCAAGTTGCTGAAGTCACACATTCAGCAAATTGCTACTAATCTGCAAATTGAAGATTTGAGAGAGAAGACTCTGGAGAGAGAGTGGAAGTAAGGCCTGCTAGCTAGAACAGCCTAAATAAACTCTTGGGTGGGATGAACAAAATGCTCTCGTGCTCTTCTACAAGATGGTTGTGTTTTAATTATAAACTGGCATTATGTTTTTGGATGTGTTGCTGTTTAACTTCTTCCCTCAGGTTTTCCTGCTATGGCACCAGCTCTTGTTCCATTGCCAGAGCAGCAGTGCTGGATTTCTCATGCCTTTTATTTTTGTGCCAGACATGCTTGGCACGTGGGGAGCTGGGAAGGAGGCAGGTGGACTGCATCACTGCGACCAAACAATTCCATCTTTCAATACAGACTCAAACCCTGCTGCAAACCCACATCCTGCTTGGGTAGCAAAGGTTGTTCCTCTCTTCCTATCACGAGGTGAACAGCATTCCACTGATGCCCCAGCATTCCTGTAGCATTCCAGGTCACAATTCCAAACCTCCCAAGTCCAGGATGCTGAGGGATCTTTGCTTTTTCCCAGCCATCTCCTGTGTGGTTTGGAGCTTTGCTTGGACAAATTCCTTTGTATTTAAACATGGTTTTGACTGCTCTCATCTAGTGTTTTTTGGTTTTATTGTTCTGCTTCTTTGGCTCCTTCAAATGACAATTATTTCACACCCAAATTCACATAGCTTTGGTTGACGGTGAGGTGGGTTGCTGGAAATTGAAAGCCAGTTGCTTTGCCAAGGTTGAGGGATCTTTAAAAATGTTTCAGGATTTCACTGACAAGCCTGAATGGTTGCCTCCATCGTCCTTGGGTTTCTTTAGCATGGAAGTCATGCAAGGGCTGAGTGTCTGATGAGATGGCTGGTTAGCTGCTTGCAGCCCTGGGGAAAATAAAAACAGCCTCTCTCCTTGTCTTTCAGCTCTTCTGAGAGTGCAGGATAATCATACATAAACAATAAAAACAAATTTAAAAATTAAAACAGTTTTTAGATGCTTCAGAAAACTGCAGGCCTGAGGACTGTGAGTTTTAAGTATGAACTCAGTTCAACACAGCTTTTTCTGAACTAGCATAATTTTGCCTTTAGATGAAGGCTGTGTCACACTTTAGTTGTTGTGCAGCATCTGCATCCCTGGAGCACTCAGCACTCATTTTTGAAAGCAGTATTTTTATTATCTTCAATTTCACCCATAATACATCAGCTCAGTTGGAGTTTCATATCTCATTAAATATACAATTGGTTATTTTATGCCTTTCCTACCTCTCATAATAGCAAAAGTTGGTCATTGTTCTGCAGGCTTATCCAGGATCTCCTAAATACAGAAGTGAAGTGGTTGAATTTTTACAGAAATGATCTCAAGATGGATGATAACTCTAACAATAAACTGAATATGAAGCCCTTTATTAAAATTTCTGATTCTACAAAAGGCATATCAACTGGAATCTGCCTCTGTTTAACCTTAAACAAATGGCCTTCCACAGCATCAGCACAGATCTTCCACAGCCTCAGCACTGAGTATTACAGATTGGGTTCTTGAGTTAAGGATGTTTTAGCCCTAGCAAAAATTTACATTTTAATCTGAGCATTGAATTTCAGGAAAAATGAGCTCAGCCACTGGTAAAGACAAGGAAGAACTACTTAACTGTTACTGGAATTAGACATTTCTATTTGTAGAGTGCAGAGTTGATCCATAATATGCAAGACAGTGTGTGCAGGCAAAGACATACAAATGAAGATCCTGGATTTCAGTTGTTCGTTAAGCTCTTTCCAAGGGAAAGTATTTCTCATTGAACTCATTGTAGATGTTTTTGTTTCTCCCATTTGAAGGCTGGAGACCTGTAACAGTGGTCAAAAAAAGGCCTCAAAGAAATCCAAGCCCTGAATATGCAAACACGATGTATTTATTCAAAGTGAAAGGGAATTTGGTCATGTGCTTTGTTCTTCTAACAAAAAACTTCTCTTTGTGCAAAAGGTTTATCCCCTTCAAAATGTGGGGAGCTAGGAAGTCCCAGGATTTAAATGTTTTGTTAAGGCTGAGTGTGAAATGCTGGAACATGCCCACAGTGCAAGAAATAAGGAGGACTGAGTAAATATTGCATAATTGTCAGGATAGGAGTGGTAAACAGGCAGAAAAGGGGAAATCCAAAGGCACATCTTGGCTCTGGGAAAGGTGCACATACACTTGCTTTGACCAGGCAGCTGATGGGAGAGGAGTGATCATCTCTGCTGGCCCCTGAGAATGGGCTTTGCCATCAGAGACATAAAAGGTGGTGACCCAAGCAGTTTTTAAACACATTTTCTGAGTTGCCTCAGTATTTCTGCCAAGTCTGGAGAGACCTTTGAGAGGAAGTGTTCCATACCACTGCAAAGCATGGATAGCAAATTACATTTTATGATGGTAACTAATACTTTTCCCTTAAAACTTAGCACAGGAAGACCTCTGTAATGCCTTCAGAGTCAGACAGCAGGGACCTTTGGGTCAGAGTGTGAAAGAATTGTGGCCTTGTAAATTAATCATGAGTGCTGGGGAAAATGTGCTTTAATAGAAGTTATTAATTCCTTGTTCTTGCCAAGCAGTGACATCACAATATGCAAAAGTTCATGGTTTCATTTCATAATAAGAAAAAACACAGCTTGAAAAATAGCCAGTTGACTTTCCTGTCCCTATTTCTCTCCTTAATTAAAGATTCCTCATGGGGAGTGATTCAAATATATGAAATATTCAGATATTTTGATGAAAAAGCACAGAAGTCTCACACGTTGTCCTTCTTAGCTCAGTACAATTATCTGACTATTGGTTGTGAAAGCAGACAGCTGCTGTCTGAATTCAGATGCACTGCTTGGCTTTTGGAGTGCACATTCATAATTTTGCCTTCTAGGTTTAGGAGTAATTTCATCTGTATAGTGTTCTTGTAGCTGGCTTTAAATTGTCCCCAGTTAGGCTACTTTTAACTTTGCAGTCATCTACCTCAGATTTCTGTGTGGGGAAAAATCAGCCAAATGGGCTCAACTGTTTAAAAAAACAGAATGCTTTTTTTATTATTTTTTTTTTTTTAGGAAATGAAGAAAATTTCCATTTTGAAGCTGGGAATTCAGATTTAGTGGAAGGGTACATCACTAGAAAAGATTAAATTTTGAAATGTCTTTATTGGACTCCTTAGCTTTTAAATTTCCCAGACTTTCTTGCAGCAGTGAGATTTTTGCAGCTCATTAAGAGTCAATTTTCTACAACTATACCCTTAGCTGCTGTAGGCTTCAAAAATAAAGTGCCTTCCTCTGTAACTGATCAGAATTCTTTTTTCTTCTTTTTGGGTTTGTTTTTTTCCCAGGTGAAATAACTCAGTTGTTTTCAACTAAGATCTTAGCTTAAATACTGTTGTAAAGATTTTTTTAAATTCTAAACTATCAAATCCCATTTTTGCATTTTTGAAACCAAACGGCAGTTTTTTCAATTCAAACAAACAAAAAAAAAATACAGCTTTCAAAACACCTCAATAACAAATAATTCCCCTTTCCCAATCTGCTTTGCTTCAGTTTCTTATTAAATTAAAATATTATTCTCAACTTTTCATCCCTTTTTGGATATAGGGAACATGTTTTTCATTCCCTTCTCCACACACTGGCTTGGAGAGAAGTACCCTGCCCAGTTAAATTTATCTTTTCTCTCTCTTTGTGTTGTCTCACACTTGGGAAAGTGGAAAATGATGTCAAAGACAGTGTTGAACTAAAGGGTAATGGGAAATACAGGGAGGCCTGGGAGGAAGATTGATGAGCTCCATAAGGAAAATTAGATGACAGGATAAAGCAGGGAGAGGCTTTGGAGTGGCAGATAAAGGAGAAAACTGCAAGGGGCTGAATGCTGCTGGGAGCTTTTGGAAGAGGGATGGGACTGATGGAATTGAGAGCAGCAGAGCAGGGAGGCAGGAGGGGATGGAGAAAGTCCTGGGGGCCAGGAAGTGTAGCAGTGGCTGTGGGTGGGGAGCAGAAGCCTGGTGCTTGGGGAAAGAGATGGGGAGGGAGCCTGGCACAGGGGGAATCATGTACAGGTTTGAGATTTGGGGCAGAGAAAAGGGAGGAGAGACTCCAAATCTGGCTTGTTATTCATGGGTATGGGGACTAGCATGGGAAGCATAGTAGCTGAAAATAAGGACTGGAAACAGAATGAGGAAAGTGGGAAGGAAATGAAAGAATGAATATCAGGTAAGAAAGAAAATAAATTAAGTTGAAAGTGCTTTTAGGAAAGTCTTTTCTTCCAGAGCTTTGTTTTCTCAGCTGTCAGCAGGGATCAGTGGAAATTGGCAGAGTATCTCTCTCCTCACTTCCTGCAGCGATCCACCTGCAGGCTGCCTCTGCTTTAGTTACTCTGATTAGTTGGGCAAACTCGAGTTACCTGCACTGAATCAAAGCATTTCTGCCTTTCTGCTCCAAGCAGGTGTCTGTATCAGTTAGCTGGTGGAATTTTAACTATTACTTACATTTACCTATGGAGTTGTGCTCTGAAAAACAATATTTGAATGCTACTAAGCTTTAAAAGCAAACACTTAAAAGATGGGAGATGCCAGAACTAAAGATTTTGTAGGAAATTGGTAAAATGCTTAACTAAAAATAGTTTTATGTGCTCCTGTCATCACTTTAATCTCTCTATAAAATATGGGTAACACTTGCAAAGAAATATTGTGAGCCTCCCTACACACACTCAGAGCTTTGGGGTCGCTGGATGAAGGTGCACTGAAAGCAATAATGACTGATTGTGTTTGGAGAGGGATGAAAGTTTAAGATTTCTGGTCTTTTTTCTTGAATATGGGAAATTTCTAATGTAATTTATTTCAGGAGACTTTCTAATTTCCTGCTACAGGCCCATCTTATACCACAGTGCTGCTACCATAAACTGCTCTTCACTTTGATGTTTATTCCTTTTTAACACAAGTAAGTTAATAACTGCAGCCTCCCCGAGGCCCAGGAATGCCAAGTAGAAGGGATTTGATCTGTCTAAAAATTGTAGAAGATTCCAGGAACTGTGGTTTCTCTAGTGCACTGGGCATATCTGTGTGTTACTACTTGAAACTGCTGGAAGAACAATGCTGTTAATTCTTCTAAAAATGCCTTTGTTTTACAGACAGTGAGGCCAGAGGGAGTTCGATATGTTAAAGACAGAGGCACTGAATAGATTCTACCAATGTTATGAAGAAAAGAGGTACCATGAGAACATTTATTTTCATCTTATTCTGTTGTATTTGTATACACTCTACTCTGTTTTACATGGTTTTTATAAAATGATTCTTTATGTGGGTTTTTAACTTTCTGAAAAGCACAAGCAAACTGTCTCTGACTGATTTATTTATACACTGCCTTGATGCTGTCCTTGCACAGGGATGTATCTGCAGAGACTTGGACAGAGTCCTTCCCCAGACAAATCTCTTCTAGATTTACTGGCACATGGATACTCCATCATGGTTATGTGCCAGACAAGATTAAATTCCCCTTATGCTGTTACTGTCCTTTCCCTGAGCTGTCCTGGGTGCACTAGAGCTTACTAAGGAGGCAGACACTGTAACTCACCAAAAGAATTTCTTTAGTGATGAATTGCCAGAAAGGCTCCTGTGTAACAAAGGGTGAAAGCAGTGAAGTTTCTGGTGGGCACTTTAGTCTTCCATTGCTTCCTGAGGATGCAGGAATGAGTGCCAGGTAAATTCTGCTACAGAACTGGAGAGCTGGAGAGGGTTATCTTGCAAGAAAGTTGATTTTTATGCTGAAATCACGTGTAAAGGTCAAACTGCCTATGGCACAGGCCATGCAGAACAGTGTTTAAAATGTGCCCCAGTACATATGAGTGGTACTTCAGACTTAAGAGGACTCTATGAATAATGCAAAGGGCTTCAGATGGCATGAAACATGCATTTTACTTTCTGCAGGAGGTGAAAGCTCATGGCTCAACAGCCACAGAATGTGAGAATAGCTGCAGATCAGCAGTGTCTGTCACAAGAAAAATAAGTGGTCCTGTTTGCTCAGCAGTTGTTTTCAGATGGGCAGGAATGTAAATGAGTCAAGAGTTCCCTGTTTCATGTATTTTCTGTTGTATCCTTAAGAAAAGCCACACTGTGCATCCCAAGTGCAAATGCATCTTTCTCAGAGCTCTTTATCAGCATAACAAGTTGATTTTGGCTCCTTGTCCATATAAAAATACTGAAGTGTAACAAAACTCATTTCAAAACTCCTAACCACCTCCACACATTTTTTTTTTCTGCTGTTGCAAATGAAATGGCTTGTGGGAGAAAAATGCCATGCAAAAAGACTAAAATGGATCCTGCAGTCAGAAAGCCTTCTGCAGTGAGAAAATACAAAAATATCTGAGGCAGGCACCAAGCACTGAGATCAGCTGAGCTCTGTGAATGTGGCATTGCTTTCTGAAGGCCATGAGCCTTCCTCATGCTTCTGTTTGCCTGCTTTTCTATCATAGTAGAAAGGCTGATGTTTATAGGGTGCCTGCTAACCCACTGTTGCTTACAGGGAGAGAGGCAGCTGCAAAGGGCTCAGGTAGGGTTTGAGTGCATGTATTATATAAAGACCAAAAAATCTGGAAGCTTTTTTTGTGGATGAATTACCCAATTTTTTTTGTTGCCAAAATGAGGTTGGCATTGTAGTGAAGACTCAATTGGAGCTAAATCCAGGAAAACTGTGTCCTTAGCCTGTGAGCCTTTTTGTTCCTGATTCAAGATGGAAAAGGAGCTAAGGATCTTTTCTGAATTTCAACACATAATATGGCTCAGTGTTGGTAGAAATTCCAGGTCTCTCACTATTTTTTATCCCCTGCTTTTCACATGTGCTTGTTGCAGGTTTCATACCCACACCTGTCATGGGGAGCCACTTCACAGTGCAGCATTAAGCCAGAGAGTCCATCAGTGGCTACAAATTTCTGCTGCTGGGAGAAAGCTACAGGTGCCAATTAGATTTCCTTTAGCAGGCATATTTCCTCTGCCAAGTTCACTGAGTTTTAATTAGGAACAGGACCCCTTGTGCCTGGTGTACAATTCAAGCTTGTTTGCCTGCTCTTTTCCAGCAAAAGGGCAAACAGCTCTGAGCTTTGCAAAGGGGAAGGAGAGGAACTAGGCAGATGAAGGCATTGCTTCTAACTTAGAGTGATAATACATTAAATTATTAAATAATTGAGCTATGCACAAGAAAAATCCGACACAGATTTTGTGAAGACAGATCATGACAAACCAATCTAATTTCTCTCTTTGTCAAGGTAGTTTTGGCTATCAGGTAAATGGGAACAAGTGGCTGTGATTACAGATCGTTGTGAAAATGCAGTCAAAGAGAAATTTTCAGTGAGTCATTCTCAAGCACATTTTTGGAGGGAAGAAGGATGTCTTGGGAAGTGTCTTGATACATTATCCCAGATAAGTAGTAAGAGCTTGGCTGAAGGTGTAAAAAGCACATGAATAAAATTTTTGAATGACACCACCCTGAGAGGGGTTACAAGACTCTGGGGCTAAAATTACCATTCAGAATTATCTCAGTGCCCTCGAGAAATGTTCTCAAATAAAACAAAAAAAGTGGAATACAATAAAAATCGAAGTACTATAGTTAAAAAGGAGAAACCAAATTCTCAAGTATAACTAAAGAAGCTGACTGAATAATGAAGAAATGCTTCCTAATGTCCAGTCTAAACCTCCCCTGGTGCAGCTTTGAACCATCCCCATGAATCCTTTCACTGGATACCAGGGAGAAGAGATCAGAGAATCACAGCATGGTTTGGGTTGGAAGGGACCTTCAGTATCATCTAGTTCCAATCCTGCTGTCATGGGCAGGGACACCTTCCAGAAGACCAGGTTGCTCAGAGCTCCATCCCACCTGGCCTTGAACACTTCAAGAAATGGGGCATCCACAGTTTCTCTGGGCAACCTGTGCCAGGGCCACCATTCTCTTCACATTCCCCTCCTCAGGAAGCTGGACAGAGCAGTGAGATCACTTGTCCTTGAACTAGACAAGCCCAAAGTCCTTAGGTGCTGCTCATGGGACACTTCTCTCACCTGTCCTTCCAGCCCTTTCTCCAGCTTTGTTGGTCTCTTCTGGGTGCTTTTGAGTACCTTAACATCCTTCTTAAATTGTGGAAGCCAGAACCACACTCTGCATTGACAGTGAGGCCACACCAAGGTTCAATACAGCAGGATAATCCTTTCCTCTGAGCAGCTGGTTGTTTATTGATGTTTGACACACCCCAGCGTGGGGTTTGCCTCCTCAGCTGCCAGGGCACGCTGCTCTCAGCCAGATGGCAGTGCTGGGGAAGGGTACAAAGCTAAGTTTACATGTGTGTCTCAGGTTTTCATTTAAGTTCAGCAGGAATGTGTAACCATCCGCAGAGTCTGCAGCAGAAAATAATCTAGAATCTACAAAATGTATCACTGACAATTCAGATGAGCATCATTTCTCTCAGTGATCCAGTACTGAAGTGATGTTCTTTGCTGGTTAGGATGCTCTTGCTGCTAGTTGCCATCTGCCTTGAGTCCAAGAGATTTCATGCTTCAGAACTTGTCAGAAGCTGAGTTAGCTGAAATTGTCCAGCCAGACTGCAGTGCATGTCCATTTTTTTTGGATATCCAGACAAGCATTTGATTCTAAACCCATCTGCACCAACAGCTGTTGTGTTTTACCTCAGAATCAATCCTGCTTTAATGAGCAGTAGAGCAATTTATTTGTATAGAAATTCCTCAAGTGTAGTTTGGAATATATTGTGGTGTCTTTCAGGGTTAAAGGCACACATTGCGAGTATGTCTATCATTAAAAAGAAATTAAATGCATGGTTTGATGTAGATATTAGTGGTGCATTTTCCAAAGGGCACTGCATAGAAATATTAGCTGAATGTCTGTCTTTATCTACAAAAGCCGTTTTGTTTTGTTTCAGCACCACTGTGTGTGGGCCTTTATCACATGCAAGGGGAAATCCTCACTTGCCCAGTAGAGGAGCAGCAGCAGTTACCCATCCACAGACACCCCCAGAGGAGGCACTTGGTGTGTCACAGCTGTAGTAATACCCTTTAGGGGTGCAGTTCTTCACATGATAGAGGCTCAGAATATAATGAGATACTTGGAAAGAAGTAATGCCAGTGAAATGGATTGAGCTGTGTGGTTTCTTCTGGATTTTTTTTGTAGGAAAAAAATCTTCCCCTGTTCATTCTAACTTGTAACTGTTATTGGTATTTTGCAGATACAGAGCTGCATCCTCCACAAAGGCCCCACCAAAACAAGCTGTTGACAGAGCCAAGTGGCTTCAAGAGATTTCCTGAGCCACAAGGATGGACTGTGACTGTAAGCCACGAGAACCTGACTCACTCTTCCAGAGGTGTTTCCTGGCTCCTACAAGCACTGTCGATAACCAGAGGCCAATCTGAAGCTGTGCCAGGATGTGTTTGTGTGTGGTTGCTGTACTGAGAAGTTTGTGTGTTTTGATTTGCACGTCAGCTACTGCTGTCAGTTATTTTCATGCAAGTTGTCTCTATCCTGTGCAATTCCAGTGAGATATCACAGTTGTCAAGCAGAGCAGAATTTGGCACACCGTGTTTACCAAGCTTTATTTTAAGCTTTTCCTGTGTGCCATCTCAGTGTGGTGTCTTCATGTCTTGAACATGGTTGTCTTTAGCCAAATGTGACTGTTCAGTGCACAAACCAATGTGAATGTAGTACCTCAATAAAATCTGGCATTTGTGTTGTATTTTTCTTAATATATCATTTGCCCCCACCTTTGTTTCCTCAGAAGATTCTTGTGACTCTTGAAATTATTTTGATGGGAGAATTTTCTAACAAAAGGTCAAATTAATAAAGAATGAATTTTTGTAGGGAAGTTTAGATTTTTACAGCCGTTTTCACTGGGATTGGTATACACTGAAATGAATTGAAATAAACATCCACAATTGTTTTGCAGATTCTTCATCAAAACATGTTGGAATATTTCTTGGGAAGGAAACTAAAATTTTCCAGTAGTATTTCAGTTTGGAGCACTAATTTGTGAAGTTTTGGACTTTCTTCAGGTAATCAAAGAGCTCTAATTGCACATTTTATTTACCCAGAAGTCTTAGAAACAACCAACACTATCTTAACTGTCATATTTGAGTTGTCAATTCTTTTAAGCTTTCAGCCTTGAAATCATGAACATTAATGATAATGATTTCTTTTCATCTTGTGAGGGTTCTTTAAGGTGAGTGATCAAAAGAATTTCAAAACTGTTTAACCATGGTGTTGATATTAAAGCAGTAGACAGATTATACCTTCCATTTGCAGGTGAGACCTAAAACATTTACCTACCATGTCAGTTTTGTCTGTGGTTATACTTCAACTTGTTAAAGACAAAATCCTTGTCTAGTGTTTGGGAGTGACATCCTTTTGTGTGAGAGTGCTTGTAATTTAAACTCTGTATCTGTCTGGTACTGTGCATCAAAACTCCAAAGTGCTTCTGATCTCATCTGCTCTTGTGTGAAATAATACACTGGTGCCTCCCACTGAAGTAGAGAATGTGGTGTATGTTCTTCCAGTAGCTGTCTGTGTATAATACCTCATTAAACTGCTATTTGCCACTCTGGACGTGGAGAAAATTGAAACCGCATTGGATGCATAAAGGAAATGTTTTTATAACAAATAGGACATAAACCTGATCTTCCGACCTCGTAACTTTCTTGATTGGGACTGTCAAAGAGCAGAAGGGAAAGGATTTATGAGTTTTGCCATCTGGTTTCCTTGGAGGATGCCAGCCATGAGATAAACGTTCAAAATGAAGCTTCATTTTGAACCACCAATAAAAGATTTATGGAAGATGAAAAAAAAAGATTTAAGTTATTTTAACTTCATACGAATTTGAGTCAGTACTTCTTTAATTTTTAAATTCTAAAGATACTTAAAAGTAACAAGATGTACTCGATATTTTGAATGTTGCAAGATCAAAATATCTTTGATTTCCGTCTCTTGAGCAATTTCAAAATCTTTGATTCCTCAAATAACAAGGTTATTTTCCCCTCAGATACTGGGCTGTTTATTCATTTTGAGTCTCTTAAGACACCAAAGTAACAGAATTAAAAGTATAAAACAGAAAGCAGTTCTGGTTTTTTCTGTTCGGGCAGGTTCCAGTTCTTTGCCTATGTCCAATGTCTGTTTTTGTTGTCTGTCACTGTGTTTAGGAAAACCCATATTTCTTTGCCCTTTTAGCTAGTTGTTTTGTAATTGAGGGTTTCTAAATGTCACCAAGAAGTACCTCCCACGCAGGTTTGATTAGGGAATCAGCACACTGCCCAGAACAGCTTTCAAATGCAATGTGCAGTCACAACAAGGGTGACTCCCTGTGCTTAATAGGCATAATAAGCCTTAATGTACTTGTTAGACACAGCCCTAATTTTTGCCCTGGGTACATTTTAAGCTTAAATTGCTAAATTACCACATAAAGCAAATTCAGGGCTGTTGTGCCATCAGCTGTACAGAAGCTACTAAAAGTCACAGGAGTTGCTGTGAGCATTTCTTACTGTTTTTCAAAGTTGAGGTCTTTTTCTAGTCATAGGCTCAAAATAAAAATTGTATGAAATAGGCCTTCCAGACTGTGGGATGTAGAAAGTGTGTTTGTGTCTGTGCACACACAGATACCAGCAGAGCAGCACGAGCAGCAGCCCCTGAGGAATTTCAGTGGGACCAGACTGGCTGATTGCCACTGGCAATTCTGGGCCTGGCTGCTTCTTCCTTTGGAGTCACACTGGCAGAAGTGGCAGCTCACTGCAAAATTATCTACTTTTGTCATCCCTACCATTCTCTAGATACTGCAATAAAAATAACTGCCTGTTCACTTGTGTTACTTAATCTGACTTTGGGTCAAAGTAGAAAATATCTAATCAATGCTGCCACACAATCAGTCAAGTACATAATGATTTTCATAATAATTCACTTTTAAGTATAATTTCTGAAGGCTCTATCCTTTGCAATTTTTAAATTAGGGAAGAAAGACCAAAGAAAAGTTTTACTGAATGAAAATAAGGCCTATTTTAATTATTTTCCTAACATGAAAAATGCTAGAGATCCTCACAACTGTTACATCCTTCAAGTTTTGGAAAAATTGAGGCAGGAAAAGCATAAAGATTCAGCTACTTCCTAGGAATAAGAATGAGAAGCTTTAAAGTTCTGTTCTGTTAGCCTGACGCTCACAGGAATCCTGTCTTTTGATGTGAAGTGAGGAATTTGAAAATTTGTCCAATAGATTTTGAAGTGCTCTTGTTCTTTTCATAGTCATTTCTTTGGAAGTTTAGGAATTGAAGAAAAAAGTACCTATTTTAACAGAAGCTGAATAATGGGGTAGAGATCTACCAATACTGTATTAAAAGCAGAGGATGAGAGAATTCTGCAGAGGACTGGCTTTTGGAGAATTGCTTCTGAGCCATATGAAGGTATGTCTGGCTCACAAAAAGAAATCTCTGCCGCAGAAAGATTGAAAAAGTTGAAAACCTCATCTGAAAAACCACCATCAGGATCTCTCTGAGTTCCCAACACCATTTATTTCTGGATCTTTGGAACAGATGCTGGTTTCTAGTGCTCAGTGAGATTATTGCACTTAGCATCCCTTTCCTGTCATTCTGTACCTGAGCGTGGCACACAGGTTGAGATAAGTGATTCAGATATGTGTGTAGAGTGTGTATAAGATACCTTTATATGGGAAGAACCTACCCAGGCATCTCTGAAATCCATAAGTCTGTGACCAGTATACTGAAATTCAGATATCACATGTATTATAAACCAGCTACTTGAAAGCATCTTTTTAGTCCTGTCCATTATTCCTATGCTTTTTCCAACCCACATCCTTTAGAAAAACTGTTGAAGAGACTTGCTTTATATACTGAGAGTACAAATTGATGGCAGCAGCAAAACAGAGTGGTGAAATTGATTAGTGGAAACAGTGTAAGTTCAAAGAGATGCATATAAGCACATTTTTGCATCTGATGTTTCAGGGCATTAAAGCTGAAGAGTATCTTATGCAACTACAGCTTCCCTTTCCCCCAGGTTAAAAAGAAGCTGGTGGCAAGAGGGTATTAAGGACCAGGATTATTTTCTTTCCTTAGTGCTGAGCCTTTTGCCAGCTGGGTCATGCAGTGTTACCTAGAGGTTTTGAGGGAAAATGGGTTGTTCAGGTTTTGGTTGGCTGCGGATGAATTTCTGCAGAGGGGCATGGGCTTGATGGGGCAGCATCTTGAGTCTCCTCAGCTCTTGTCCAGGTAAAATCTGTATCTGTTCCAAAAGGGTGGGCAGGAGCAAGAGCCAGGGTTTGTCCTCAGAAATAGAGGGGAGTGAGCAGCTAGCTTATGAACATTTTATGATGTCAATTCTCATGTTTACTATGATAATCTGGATTTCAGATAACACCTTGCATTGACCTGGTCCTTTGCCATTATTGCTGCCTCTGTTCTCCTTCTCTCACACAGCCTGTAGCAGGTGGAAACCTTTTAGGTGTTGATGCAGGGTCAAGAGAGCACTGAAGTGGCTCTGCAATGGCTTTCGTGGCACTGTACTCCAAAACAGAAAAGCCTTGTGGAAACTAAGCCTCAGGTTGGATCCATCCCTGCCCAAAGTTGTGACTTACTGCAGGGAGAGTGAGATGTTCTCTTGTTCCTGATGAATGGCTACTTGTTTCTGCAAACAAATGTAAGGTTACGTATGTTTCCCTTAATGAATGTACTGAGAAATTGAATCGGTGTTTTTGAATCAACCACAGAAATTTCAGTAAATTGGATCTGCTTTTTTTACAGTGTTGAATCAAAATGTCAAACCAGCACAACTCAATTACAGGAGAGAAAATAAAACAACATGCTGAATATCAGCAAGTTATTTCAAATTGCCAATGCCATAACTGCCTGTGGGAAATGAGAACAAACAAGACAAAGATTCAGCTGTGGGAAAATTGGCTCAGAGCAACTTGTTTGCAAAGTTTCAAAACTCAATTTTTCACCCCATCTGAGCTTTATAGACTGGCTGCACCCTTCAGTTACTGGTTTTGCAAAAGAGATGTTTTAACTGCAAAGAAGTGAGGCAAAGTAACAGAAGAATCAGTATTTGTGCATTTGGTTTTTTGAAAGATAAAAGAAATTCTTGTTCTTTCAGTCCAATGTTGGTTTTCATTTTGTCCTTTTTAAAAAAGATCCCAAAATCCTTTCTCCAGAGGAGAAAATAATGCAGCTGGGAAAATTTTCTTGGCATTTTTAAGCAGAGATGGTTCCTTATTTTAATGATGTTGAGAGACATGGTGCTGTGACTTTACTGTCACATGAGACTGTGTCTGAGTGCTTCCTACAGCATGAAAAACCATAAATTGCAAGTGAAGTGTATGGATTTATTCATGATGAAGATAACAAATTCAGAATCTCTCCACAATTAACAGGTAACTCCAAAAAATAGATTATGTATTCATGCAATACATGTGTTTTAAAAAATAATAACAATTTGAGTTACAGTTGGTAAAGCAGGTGCTGAAGCTGTTGGCTCTAATGACTAAATGTACGGATCACCTCTGAGTAATAAGTTTCTTCTAAGGTACAAGTTATTAGATCCTGTAATTTGTGACTATACTGTATTTTTTATTTTCTCCATTGCCATGGGAAGGCAGGAGCTGGGAAAGGAAAGATCATGAGGACTGGTTAAATCTTTTAGATCAAAGATGGTGAAATGGTAACTAGTCCTGCAGGTCCTGCCCCGAGGATGAATGTACTGAGTCTGTGCAGGAGCAGCTGGTACAGCTGATGCAACACCACTGTGGTAAAACTGTGGTTTCCTTCAAGCTTTGATGAGTTTTTGGGTTTGTGGTTTTGGTTCTGCCTCTTCCCTTTGCTGCTGATTAGCATGTTAATGGGTGCCAGTTGGTATCACGATCCCTCTAACACGTCACAACTAGAGAGCTTGTTCTACTTGAGGAAAACAATATTCCTTGCAGGTTATCAACAGGCAGTGTTTCATATTTATCAGCTTGGCAACAGCAGGTAGTGTGAGGAGCCTGAAGAGTCCTCAGTGGTAGCATGCAATAAAGTCAAATAAAGTAATTTTCTAAGTTATTCAGGATATCGCAATATCTTAAATAATAATTTTTAAAAAGAAGTTGTAATGCACTGTGCAGTCTACTCTGTAGTGTTAGACAAGGGACATGGAATAATACTTGAACTCACCAGCTAACACTTAATTATGAGCTAGCCAAAAATAAAACCATCACAAAACATGATACAGCTGCTTTTGGGAATAGCATAAGGAAGCACAAGATATCCCAGGACAGAGAAAAATGAAAGTGCAGCATTCTGTTTCAGTGATATAGTGGGACTAAATTAAATCTGTAAGTTACTCTTGGGGAATTTAAACACCCACAGAAGGAATTCACTGGCAGATCACTGGGCTGTGTCTGAGTAGCATCAGTGTGCATTGCTTATCCCACGTGCTAACATGCAGGGAAAGGGAAATGGGAGCAACAAGCATGAACAGTAAAAAGAATTTACTCCAAAAGATGGAGTTAGAAAGGTCTCTGAGAACAGAAAGCCTGTGGAAGGCATTGTTCTGTCTGGTCATTTACACCACAGACAAAATGTTTGAAATTGTGTGGATATGTCCTGTCAAGGACAGTGGCCAATAGATAGCCATGTCCAGTTTCATCATAACCTGCAAAAAAATTCTGTGGCTCAGGCTTGTTTGGGCAAAATTGTGAGGTGCAATGCCAGAGACACACCATCTGCTTCCTTGTGCTATTTGAAAAGCACACAAAGAAAGAGGAGAGGAAGGACCAGGTAAGACACAGCCATTCTCCACCCAGGGCTCATTGATCCAGAGGGAATGCAGGTGTGCTGCTGTAGCAAAAAATTCAGTGAGGTTGTTGGATCTCAGGTTGCCCTGCTCAGCAGTCACCCTGTGGCTTGCTGGAGTGGCAGGTCACCCAGGGGCATGGCACTGTCAGGTGCTCATGTCCAGGCCTTCACACACTCCTGTACTTTTCTTGGTGTCTAACATGGCAGCAGAGATGGAAGAGAAAGGTTTTTGCAGAGACTTATTTTTCAGCCTTCCAGATTTCAAATTCTTCCTGCCTCAGGAGGAAATGGTGTTTGTGTAGGTTTCAAGTCTCACAGAATAAGATGATTCAGGAAAAACTATTTGAAGTTTTGGATTCTGCGTCATACCTCCCCTAACATTTACACTTTTCCAATTTGTTCTTCTCTTTCAGGTACACCATGTTCAGTTCAGTACCTAAAACTCTGGGGTTTGGCTGGAAAATATTAGACTAATCCCTGGTAACTTTCAGAATCTAAAATCATCTGAATATTTATAAGGTATGTCTTGAAACTGGTTTGGAATATGAATATTTTAATTAATGTTTGTGTAACACATAGGCTTTCCAGTCTAAGGACTAGGAAGAATAGGATCCCCCAGTATTAAAGGCACATAACAGCTTTTTAAAGAATGAATCTTTAGGAGGCAGGAATGCTGCACATGCTCAAGAAAGGAATGGAAGGAAACACCCAGAAGCCCACATTTTTCTGCCAGTTAAGGAGCAGACTTCACGTGTCATTAAGCATAAATTGAGCCTGACAATTAGATCTGTGGTTACCCATTATTTTGTGTTAATGAGAAGAGTAAGTTAAAAAAAGAATAGTATTTCTTAAAGCAAAAATATCATCACAATCTTTGCTGCTTACTTAGCATAAGGAAATACAGTAGTTTCATCGTGCACTTACATTATTAGGGACAATTTAAATGTCATTTTATTTCTCTATAGAACATAATTAACACATGTCTAATATACCAAGACCGTTGTTGGATCTTGTACTAATTAAGGCAAATGTAGATTTTGTGACACTGGTATCACAGGAGCTGCTTTGAGGGGAGGCAGTTCCTCTTCAGCTGCCAAGGCCCCATAGCTGCTGTTCCACTTTTCCTCTGTTGACTCCCTTTCTGCTGCATCCCTGCAGATGATGTCTGTAAAGCAGGATCTCTCAGCAATGATCAATAAGCAGATCACCAGTGCCAGAGATTTGTCAGACTGGTGTGGCAAGAGAGAGCTGCCCTTCCCCACACAGCAGCACCAATCTCCAGCCAGTCACAGATTTGCTGTCAAGTGTGACAAGCAGAGAACTAAACCCTCAATAAATTTGTTCAGACATTTTTATTTTCTGTCTACTGGGGCTGAACAAAATACTTAAGGACTTCCAGGCAAGCATTGCATGCCCCAGCCAAAGTAATTTCCTCCATTTTCCATAGCATTTTCAGCAGCAAAAAGTAATGAGAAATACTTGGCTACTGTGATTTTCCACAACATCTATTCAGTCTTCCAGAACTGAATGGTTTTGCTGAATGCTGGAATATCAGAGTAAAATTCTCTTTGTCCATTAGTGTTCTGAGAGACCAGCTGCACTGGGCTTCTGCTTCCATTGGGAGCTGCTGTAATATCCATCAAACATTTTTCAAGATTGTGTTTAAACTCCTAGGAAAGTACACAATTGTGTCACTCCTGGACAATGCTGTGTGAGTCAAGAGTGCTTTTATCAGGTCAGAGCTGAAAGCAGAGTGTGCCTGTTGCTGCCCTATGTGCACTACTTAAATTGAGTCATTGAGAGCCCATGGCGTGAATGGCTTCAACCAATATCAGAATTAGGCCTTGACTCTTAACTACATATTGTGATCCTTCTAAAATGGAGTTACTTGAAGTACTTCTATAAAAAGGAATAGAATTTTGTCACCAGTGTTTGATTTGTCTACCACTGTTGGAGACCCAAGGTCCCATAATTTATAAGCAATGTAGAATTACAGTAATTTTTTTCATTATTTCTTTGTGTCATATTTTCATTCAAAACTTCCTATTTATCTAAGGACGTCCTAAGTACCTACTTGAAACTGGAAAGCACCTAAGTGGTACAAGTGAACACGCAGAAGGAGAGGTCCACTGTGATATCCATGGTACACAGGTGTTTCACTGCAGTTGACTTGGGTGGCTTTAGCACTGAGATGCCTTGAGACAGCCTTAGGTGCTCACCTGTGTGCTTTCTGTCTCAAGGACTTCTTCAAAAACTCATCTGTATGGCTGATGGGATGGTGGGAAATCAGGGGAAGACAAACTTCCTCTAGTAGCTTGAAAAATGGAACGAAAACACTTCTTTTAAAAGGTGCTTTGGTTGTTTTTCTGTGCCCAGACTGCCGCATTTCAAACGGGAGCGAGTGGCTGTAGATGTGCTGCGCTGGTCAAGTACTGTCTGTTGCAAATTGCTTCGCTCCTGAACCCGGTTACGGTTGCTAAGTGACAAAAACCTAATTGTCTCTTATGACTTTGACTAAGCCAAGCATTTAAAAGCAAGAAAGTGAAGTGCTAATGACGATGCAGCTCTCCTGCTGTCCCTATAACAAGGCAGGTTTGGTACTAATCTGTTTTGCAGAGCAGACAAAGGTGTTTGTTTGCTGTTCTTCTCCACTAACTTTATTATTCCCGAATTATAGAGAATTACATTAATTGCTATGGTAATCGTAACAGGAAGCCATTACCTTCAGCAAACAGCAATTACTTCACTTTCCCAAATTTGTTTGCAGCCACACCTGCCCATAATCCCAGATTTATAACAGACATTTTTTCTGGAAATTAAAAAGGAAAAATACTGTGTGCTCTTTGGTGGGGAGTGTGTGCAAATCTGCATGTTAGGATCTTACCCATGGCCAAAACCCAAGGACAAAAACAGATACTTAAAAACCTTATTACTTTTGTAAGTAATGCATCTCATGTAAGCATCACATCAGGGGTGTCTTAGGACTGCTTTTAGTTGTGATTGGTAATTGGTGTACACAAAAATGAAAAATACTTGGGAAAAGGAAATAAAGTAAAAGCTTGGACCATCTTGGAACCTTCTTGGTTTCACTTAAAATAATTCATGAGGTTATTCTTACTTTCCTATTTAAGGACTTTTAAGAAGGCACCTATGTGAATATAGATTTAGAAGATATTAGAATAAAAAACATTAGAGGGCACGTGTTTGCTGTGTTAACATATGATTGTTACTGGGTAAACTGATGAAATACTGTGGCATTAACAGTAGTAAAGTGTTATTGAATGCCTCATAAGGGCATTAAATTATATCTAAAGATCAAATTCCATAAGTTAATAATGTGCACAGTAGCTTTCCCCTGTGTTTCTTTTGTTTTTTAAGCAATGTCACTTACCCAGTAATACTTCATAAACTGTTTTGGCTTTTTTTAATCCTCTGTGCCTGACCTTGGTTGAAAACTTTTGTTGATAAATAGCTCCAGTGGTGTTTACTATTCAAATCAGCATTCCCCAACATCACTAATATTCATTAAACTCTTCAGAATGAGAACCCCCCAAACTACTAATTACCAAGGTGCTATGATGCTCACATAAGTAAACCAAGAAACATTAATCCTGTTTTTAACTTGGAAAGATTGATGTAATTTTTTGCTCTGTGCTCTCCAGTGCAAGGCCAGCCCTGGAAAGTACCCAGGGGCACATTAGCAGGGGATTTTGTCTAGCCAGGATGAAGGTGGAGGTGGAAGATCAATAAGAATCGATGCCCTGTTTCCCAACTATCTGCCACATTTAGAAGTGTTCTCCAGGGATTCCATAGCAGTACAGTCCAGAGCTGGGGCCTGGAGTCAGCAAGTGGGCTGAGGAAAAATGAAAGGAAGCTGGCACTAAGTTGGCTCACTAAAATTTTCTGGGTACACGTTGTCCCCCAGGTTTGGTTTGCCATGGCAAAAGTACATCCCAAACCCATAAGTTGTCTTTCGTCCTTGTAGCAGCTCTGTTTTCTCTGGAGAAAGAGCTCTACAATGTTAAATAATGTTGATGTTTTCCAATGCTCCTTATTTCTAGTGTAATGATTTATGGCCCTGGGCCTGATAGGCAGAATAAGTACAATCCCTGGGGGTTTTCTGGATGGGAACATTTGCCAAGCCCTGAGCAGCACAACTCATAACAGCACGTTAAGGCCATATTAGCTTTTAATCTCTGCTTCACTCCATGTGCCAGCAATTTTGAGGAATAACTGACATTACCTTGGATCCAATGGTCTGCCTACATTTTTTTAATGAGCAGACATGATCTCACTCTGCTTGCTAGGAAAATGCCATCTCCAAACAATGGGTTAGCAAAGCCCTGAGTCTGGGCTGATATCTGCATTTGCTCAGCTTCAGGACTGTGCTGTGCACCTCACAGCCAGCCTGAAACAGAGGAGACAGCAGGAGAAGAGAAAAGAAAGGTGGACTGGCCTTAAGGAAGTTGAAGTAAGGTTTATAAAATGGACTGTAGCCTACTCCTCCATCAGACCGTGTGAATTAAGCACTTTGCTGCATCTCCAGATACCTGGATGTAATTAAAAATCTTGCTTAGTATGAATTAATGTGATTGGAGTCAGAATTGTTCTTGCTATCTGCTTTCTTTAAATGAAATATAATCTAATTATGTGTACCAATTATCAAGGAAAGTGTATCCTAACTCCCTCAGCACAACTCCAGAATAAAATCCCAATGGCTTAGTGTTTGGAATAGTACAATGCTGCAGGTTTGAATACAATGTGATTTTTAGGCGATGAAGGAAGTATGTCCACTGCCATTGTACACATCTTGTCTTCCAATACCCAGTTTTCAAATAGCAGTTCAGTTTTCCAGCTTTATTTATGTGGCTCAGAAAGGCAAAGGACTGAACTAAAACAGCTTTTGCAAAAAAACCCATTTCATTAAAACCTGACATTCAGCCACTAAAGAATTCCTCAGTGGCCAAATGAAAACTGAAGAGTGTTGAGGGATATTGATGTAATGCTAAGCCATATCTGCCTTTGCCTTCCGAATTAGAAACAACCAGAATTAGCTGGGAAAAAAAATTGCTCCAGTCAAAACAAAATTTAAAAGTTACAAAATTATTAGAGTGAGGTAAATTCAGGGGGAATATGAAGGGCAGCTGGAAATGTGAATTAATCAGCAATACAGATATGGAGATCATGAAAACCAAACTGTTCAACAAAATTGTAGCAATGTTGTTTTATTCTTCTTTCTAGACAATTAATAAATTGGATTGTCTCTCTAGTTTACCACTGATTAAACAGCTGAAAGACCCATTCTGATGTGCCAGAGGATTACAAGAGAAGGCGTCCAAGTGTAGAGCCTGGGCACTGCCACTGCCTGATGCACACTCACCAGACAGCTGCTCTTCTGTTGCCTCCTCAATACACCAGGCCACTGGCTTCTGGTACCTAAATTCTCCATATTTGCTTGGATTTTTGATGAACATCATCACCAGGATGAAATAAAGAACGTGAAGCACAAATAATGGGTAAGCTACTGTATCTGGTATTTCAGTGAGACAGAGACAAGGCTACTTTATTCCTGAATTTACAAAAGCAGCTCTAATTAACAGGACGTTAGTGGATCTGGCAGATTATGTACAGACAATGTGCAGTCCTCCTATGGAACTGGCCCAGTACCCTCCAAAGAGAAAGACAGAGCTATTGAAAGTTGTGCTAAAAATGTGACCATCTTTAATGTTGGGCATAAAATTCTTATCCAGAAGCACAAGAAAGCTTATAATAGTGGATGACTACATCCAGTGGAACAAACATCTGCCTCCAGTCCTTTCAGATAATCTAGAATCTTTCTGCAAGAGGAAAGCAGATTGTTTCAGTAGCCAAACAGTATAAATTATAATAAATTATCCTTTGAACAAGCAACTGATTCTCAATGTGTACATGTACATTTTGGGAATATGAGTATTTTAAAAATGCTTCCTAAGTGTATATCAAGACTCTACCACAGTGCTTTCATCTTCATTTTATGCAATGCAAATTTAATTCTCTTTTGCTACTCATATTCCCAGTTTAAGTGAATAAAAAAACAACTTAGATGTTTTAAAATAATAGTATTAGCATGAAGAGCAACAGACATCTTTCTTTTGGCACCACAGGAAAGCTGCAACAACAATTTCTTTAAAGAAAGCTATAAATGCCATTAAGCTAAATGACCAGAGAGCAGATGCAGAGGCCAGCTGACAAATCATTTGCTGCTATAAATCAAAGCATCCTTGTATGCAAATGAACATCAGTGATACTGGGAGAGGTAAGGACACATTAAGAAGTGTAGGAGCCAAGTTCACTATTCCAGTTTCTTTAGCATGATTTCTGTGAGTGTTACGACTTTTAGTTATTTCATCCTGTCCATGTGGTAACTTCATTATACATTCCTGCTCCCAGTCTCTTCCAGATTCCCTTGTCTTACCACCTTATTTTGGCATTAGGCTTGCACCAGCCATGGTACTTAAGCAGCATATCCTCTCTCCTTCCCATCACGGCCCACGGGCTTCTAGCACCACTCACCTTCTGAGCTCCTATAAGGTGGAATCATACACTGTTCAAGGTTATTTAAAAAATTAAATATCACCTAAGCTAGTTTTAAGTTTACATCAACCATAACTCCCCACCCAATCCATTCCTCCCAACCCAAACCCTGCTGTACAAGCAAAATAGGTACAACAGGGCAAATATGTGTTAAAGGCATTGTCTCTCCCAGCATCAGGTGGGGACTGTAACACATGGCTTTCCATTCTGGATTCCTCTGAGAGTCCTGCAAGGCAACTGTTGTTAACAACTGCTGCTACAATTACTCTCTCATTTTTAAAAGGGTTTTTCTCCTTCATTACTATTTGGTAGCAATGGTGTTAATTGATAGAGACCCTTGCAGTCTGTGGTTCTAGTTAAGGATTGCTATGGATTGTCACTGGAGCAGAGCACTGGAAAGGACTAGGGTTCTGCATATGTTTCTCTTGTTAAAAGCAAAAGCCAGTCAAGGGAAATAACCCAATGTGAGTTTTGTACTGCAGTGTAGTGGAGCAGGAGATGTTCTTTCAAACTAGTAATTGAGGAAGGGCAAGGATTAATGTAAACTCGGCAGCATGCCAGTGCATGGTTCAGTATTCACTTCTAACATCAGGACTGCTGAATTCAGTATTGCTGAATTTCCATCCTGAACCCATTCAGAGGTTTAGTTCAATCCAGCATCTACCTCAGCATGCCCACTGCCAGGTGCTTTGCAGGAAGGAGCCTAAACAAAACAGTAGTAGAGAGCTAGGGAAGAATAACAATGTGCCAATGGGGGAAGGAAGCTCCTTTAATCTTCCCATATTTTTCCTGAAAGCAAGAATTCTTGCTTATGTCTTGTATAAAACCAAGCAAAACTTTAAAAGCAAAGCAAGACACATACAACTGCAAAGGGCATGTTTGTTTCACCCTCTTTTTAACAATCTAAAAATCAGCTGGTTTCAGCTACTTCTCCTGTAGCCAGTGAAAATAATAGACAGCAACCAGCACTTGGCTATTCCTCCTGGCCCTGGAGAAAGATTCTACCCTGCAGCAATATGTGTTCCTGCTATTTGCTGTTGGAAGGGACCCAGGTGGCTGTCTTGGAATAGAGATCAGCCTTTCAGATATTATAAAAGAGAGGGATCCCAAATAGCAAGACTGTATAGAAAGCAAAGAGATCCTTAAAGAGTTTTGTCCATCTCTCACAGTTCCCCACAAATGTTTATGGAAAATATCAATTGCAGATCAACTCATACTTTGATTAATAAACTACCTCTGCAGAAAACAGAAAAGCAAACATCCATTGGTACTGAGATGAGTAAGCAAGGATCCAAAACTGCCCATCATGAAAGCTGCTGGTAGCTTTGCCTCAGGATGCTGTCTTTGCTCCTACAGTCCTCCAACAAAGCCTCTAACATTTGCAGAGTACCAGGAGAGAGGTGACTCTGGTATCTGGGTGCATCTCTAGCTGAGAGTAGCAGGGTGGAGACATTTAATATTTAGTCATAAGTAGGGTGTGACATCCTAGCAGAGCTGCATAGAATTAAAGAACCATTTAGGTTGGAAAAGAACTTTATGGTCATCAAATCCAACCATTAACCCAACACTGCCAAGTCCACCCCTAAACCCTGTCCCTATGTGCAACATCTGCACATCTTCCATTAAAATCTATTGGTAAGGAGTGGATTCAGACATTACATTGATTAAAGTGGTCTGAATGGAAGAAATGCATTATTTATTGATTTCTGAAACATGCTACAGGAAAAAAACAAAAACAAAATCAAAAAACCAAAAAAACCCAACAACAACAAAAAAAAGAAAGCTAGTTAATTTACTCAGACGATGAAAAGTAAAGACAAACTTGCTTTATTAGCTTTTCCTGTGAAGGATCTCTTTTCTTACCTGGAAATGGTTTGAACAGGTCAGGAGTTTAGGATGCTTTAAGGAGTGGTTAGGAAATGCAAAGAATGTGTAAAAAGCAGTGTAATGGTCTGCTTGAACAAAGAATAATTCATTTTCTGACAGGCAGATTCTGCTCTGATTTTGATGAGAGCAAAGCTGTCCTGCTTCACTGAATTTCTCTTACTAGCTCTTATCCATGGCAAATGGACATTTTAATTTATAGCTGCACATTACACTTATTCTTACACACTATTTGCAGTTTTCACTGCTTTTCATTGGTGATTATTCCTCTTGAAAGGAAAAGATCAAGCAAATTAGTGGACAGCATTCACGATGAATCCTTCCTCCTTTTCCTTTAGGATATTCCTGAAGTGCAAATGCTGAGAACATGAAATGGCTCAATACTTTTTAAATAGCTGTCTGTGTCAGGGTTAATTAGATTCAATCAGATATTCCTAGAGAGAAAATCTTGGAGGTTCTCTCTGCAAAACCTTACTGCTCTGAAGGGCATGGCCACCTCAGCTCTGCAGGCCAGCATGGCCTGAGATGGCCATGGGAAGTGCTGAGATGGACAAATGAGAAGTCCTGATCCTGTTGGGATTGATCCAAACTCCTGCATCAAAAACCTGTGGAAATGGGAATTGGTTATTGTAGTAGTTGCAAAGGTGGAGCCAGTTCCATGTGAGTTGTGCTTTGGAAAACATACATACAGGAAGAAGCACAGGAAATAAATGAGACCTTGAAAGAATCACTGAGGAGGTTTCCAGGTTTCAGAATGCAAAATCTACTTGCTGCCTCAGTTGGATTCCTGTTTAAGACACAGCTGCTGTGGGAGTATGTGCAGCACATTTAATTTGAAAGCATTCCCAGAATTTCCTTGCTGCAGACAGAACTTGCTCAAATGAGTAAAGAAATATATTTAATTCTTTAAATCTCAGAGGGTTGTTTTGTTTGCCACAGATGTCACCCACAGCAAACATTTTTAATTAATGGTTCTCTAGCAGTCATGTTACATTTCTCACTTGCCTGACTTTGAGGACAGCTAATTTCTGTGTTTATCTGTTCTACTTGGCATGTACATGATGTGCTAATGAAGAGATAGAGAACAATAATGATGCTCAGAACTTATACAGCATTTATTCCATTTTACTGTATAAATATTAATTGTGAATCTTCACAAAAGCCCCAAGGAATAGATTAATACTATTATCTTTCTATTTAAGGAAATAGAAGCAGAGGTGAAAGACTATGAAAAGGAAACAGAAGTGCACAGATGTACTTTTCGAAGCTTTTTATAGCTTATGAAAGAGGTCTGTAGATGTTGTTTATAAATCTGATTACAGTTTATATTTAGGTGTTATGGGAATAGTAAATCTTGCCTTCCTCCCTTCTTTCCTGGGAACCTGATAAACGAGGAATAGAAACATCCTTAGAATTTAACCAAAAGATGAGAAAGGGAGGGAGGACTGTCAGGGAGGACTTCTCTTCCAAAGGCTTTATTTCAACAGGCATTAAAGATAGTAGAGACTTGGAAACAGAAGGAATAAAAGTTACTTATCTCAGTACAGCACCGCTTCCCTGCCAGGCTGCTTTCTCCAGCAGAAGTCACCCTGCTCCTTCATGCCCTGCCCTGCTGCAGTGCTGTCTGGGCTGCTTTAGTGTCACTGCAGGTCCCCACACCACTGTCCTTGCACCTGTCTCTTGAATCTAAAATGGACAAGAAAAAGGACACCTTGTTTTGGACAGATGATAAGCACTGGCTGTGCTATTATCCAGCTTATGAAAAACTCTCCAGGACTTTAGTAACATTGAATATATTTAGTTCTGAAGAGCAGAAATTAATCACTTCAACAATTAAGGCATTTGATTCTATGATAGCATTACTATCCTTGAAGAAACACAATACATAAATGGTTTTTATTGCTTGTATTCCTTGAAAGATGCATTTGCCCGTTCAAAACAGAAACATGATGTTCTCAAAATCCATTTCCAATTGAAAAGCCTCCCACTGCCTACATGCAGGTGTGGATGTTTTCTGATTACTGCTAATCAAAGTTCAGGGTTGCTGCATTTCCCGTGCGAGGGAGAGCAGGATAAAACACATGTTAATGAAAGAGAGGAAACAATATTAGTCTCAGAGATGAAAACAGATGGGTTTACTCTGACTTCCATTGAATTCACAGAGAGGGACCAAACGTTTATTTTAGGTAGAGCATGTTCAATTAGATGCAATGTTTTTATGTACAGAGTCTATAATAAAAAATGTGTTTCTATCCTTCGGGATGCTTCGCTGCAGCATTTTGTGCCTTAGCTTGTGAATAGCACTTGGGGCCAAACCTGCAGCACAGAATGGCCAGGACAGGAGGCAGGAGAAGCTGGGTGGGTCCTGGCTTTGCACAACAAGGCAGCACCCAGCTCACAGCTCTGCAGATGCTTTGTCACCACACCCTTGTAGGGGTGAGCCTGGCGTGGTTTGTCAAAGCACAGGCCTAAACATTTCAGTGCTTTATCAGAACCAGAACTAAAGACACACTAAAGAAAACAAAGGACATACTTTTTAGTTAGTTATGTCTGGTTTTAACAAGTTTTTCAGGATTTCTTCCAAAGTACCACTTATAAGGTAACTTTTAACTTCCAAAGCTGAAAGTGGTGCTGAGGACCCTGCCCTCTGCTGTGAACATCAGTCCATGTTTGCACTCCAGGTTCATTGGAGTAACCTCCTGAGTACAGCAGATTTTCCTCCCCAGACTGTTTTCGCTGAGATACCAGCAAATGCAAAAGTAGTATTTTGACATCATAATTAGAGATGACTTCTTCAACTCTTCCTTGTGTTTCTTAGTTAAGACATTTCTACTTTTCTCTTCAGGACTGCCATAGGTACCTTACAGACCGTGTACTGTGAGGAGCAGTGGTTGTGCTGACACCTTTGTAGAGTTGTGGCTTCCAGCTCATTGTGAAATTGGCAGAGTCTCTGCTGGTGGTTTTGCTGCCTGTATTAGGTAATTTTGCTGCCTTTTCCCAGTTCATGTTCCTCACTCCACCTACTGTCTGGCTCTCCTGCTGCCATAGACATTTAAGGTGCATAATGCTGTAAGTTCCTTGTTTTTAGTAACAAAATGTACCAGTGTCTCATGCAGCTGTTGCAGCAAATGTTGCAGTTAATTTCTTTTAGTGCATTTTGCCACTCTGTGATGAGCAGGTGTTTGGGGCAGACTGCAGCTGTGTAAACGTGCACTCACTGGCCTAGTAAAGCCAGGGTAGTGTGTGACTCCTGTCATGTCTGCTGCCTCCTTTGACAGAATTTTTGCTCTGACCAGCTTAATTCTTTCCACTTTTTGTTTCCTGAAGGAAAGGAGTGAAATTACTTGAAGTGGCATCCCAATAAATGTTCATTTCAGTAAATTAAACCACAGTTGATTACAAGACAGAAAGGCTGCTAGTGACTCAGACTGTTTCTTTTGATTTCTTTTTAATTATTATTTTATTTTATTTTATTTTAACAAAGACACCTGCACAAAGCACCGCACTTAAAATTGTTCATTTGACCCAAACAGCCCCCTTTCAATCTCCTGGCAATCAGAGGAAGCACAACCCCCCTCAATTCAATTTTGTTTTCTTGAGTGAGCAAATGCAGTGTACTGTGTCAGTATGGGCAAATTGAACCTCACTGTATCTTCTGGTTACTCTGAACCATTCACAGGCAAAAACCTTTCTCTTCTTTGCAGATCTCCACATACTTTTGGGAAAAGTGCCTTCCCAGCAGGGCCTGGTAATTGGCTGTGAGTTTCCAGGAGTCAGTAAAAGCAGGTGGATTGGGCTGATCTCTTGTATGAACCCATCAGTTTTTGACAGAGAGGCTTAAATGTTAAAAAAAATACATGGGATCCTAGCAAGCATGAAGAACATTGTTGTCTCATCCCTTTGCTTTTTTAATGGAGATTGCTCCCTCTAATATATATGAACATATTGATTTCTCTTTTGATTCAATGATAAAATGTGTTCATTAGGCTGCATTCGTAACTGGTGTCAATAAATCATGATCTCAAGCTAAATGGGAACAGTGGTCTGTTATCCCTGGTGTTCTCACTGGGGCTGTTGGTCTCTTACATCCACAGGGATCAGCCCATGGGCAGAGATGCTCTCTAAAAGCTCTCTAGAAGATGCTCCCCTGCTGTACTTGGGAGCCCTGTGCCAAGGGGTTCAGGAGCTACAGAGATCCTGGCAATCCTTCCTAGTGTCTGCTGGAGTTACCAAGCCAGCACTTGGAATTTTAAATTGTGAGCTCCAAGACTTGAGGGATGCATTGAATAGTAATTGTATTATATACAGGACTGAAGCCTTTCTGGGGAAGGTGATAAGGCAGCCCTGACCTGATAAGGGCAGCTCAGAGTTCTAATGCAAAAAGGAAATGACAGGCTGTGCAAATGGGATCTGGTGTTTTACTCCATGGAAATCTAAGAGAATTGTTCAGTCAAAGTGGTTTGAGGCCTTCTGCTAAATGAGTTGCTTGAAAGAAAATGAGCTGGCTCATTGGGTCACACCAGGAGCCTTTTTACTGAGCTGGCTGGGTGGGTGAGTTCTGTTTTCACATGGTCTTCACTGGGTTTCCTCTGATTTCCTTTGTCAGAAATGGAAATTTTTGGCTGAAATAATGTTCTGTGGACCAACCTTTGCAAAGAACTGTGTATCTTTCTATATAGCATCTCATCAAACAAACCTTCAGAGGCACAATTTCCAGACTAGGACTGGAAAACCATGTCAGGCTGCTTATTCAGATCAACAAGTTTGGTTTTTAGCTTTGCTTCTCAGGGAGGTGACAGGGACAAGGCTGTCTGTGCCAGCAATGTACAAGTTGCCTTCGGTCCTCTTTTATGGATAGTAGAGGTGCTATAATGTGGAGAGCTGTCATTTTTCAGTAAAAGTATTTTAAATAAAATCAAGATTTAGTGCACATTATAGCACCTCTACTAGGACAGAAGCTGGGAGCAGCAGGTTTCCACTGTTTGCTTTCCTCTAATTCCAGGTACTATTTAACTGGCTGGGATTTCTGATACAATCTTAGCAGTGGTGTGAAAATAGCAACATATCACATGGTGGGTAAATCTCTTTTCTTATCAATAAATAAAGCAGTTCATTTCTAGCATATTATTGCAATGACAGCACTAACAATAAAACCTGAAGAGCACTTTGACACAGTTGAAAGATAAATCTGGGATAATCCTTATCACTAGTACCAGAAGCTACTCTCATTTTTTCTGCCTCTCTCCCTCATTGCAATGAACTGCATTTTTACACCGACCCCTTGCTAGTTATCTTCTCTGATGCTGAAGAATCATGCCCTGTCTGCACCTCCCAGAGTGCTGAAAGGACTCTTGTTCTTCACCTGGTTATAAACAACACCCTACTGCAGTCAGCTTGAACTAAATAAGTACTTGAGGGCCTCAGGAGGCCTTAGACTGCTGAGGCTCCTGCTTCTGTGCTGCTGGGTTGTTCTTGCTTGCTTCCAAAATGGTCTTTAATGACGTTGTATTTGTGGTGGTTGAGGAAATCATGAGTGGAAAGCTTAGTAAACACAGGAAAAAATTTCATGCAGTGACTGAAGCCTGTGGTAGAGGTTAATCATACAGCTCTCAGGTATAATAAACACAGATAATTCTGTCTTGAGACAGAGAAACAGACTGTAGAACTGCAAGGCCCTTTGTAGCTCAATTTCAATTCAGGTCACACAGGCTCAGCAAACCAACCTGCTAATCACCTTTCCTCAGTTCCTGAGCTAGGCAGGAACACTGCAAATTCCTGTACAACAACTAAACCCTGAGTGCAGCTCCTGCACCAATGCTTCCCGTGTTCCTCCTCCACAAGTTGCCTTCTCTGTCCTCTGAGCCTTTCTGCTGGGCAAAGCCAGCAGCCCTGCTTACAAAGATGGGATTGATCTACCTGTGCACCAGGCATGTCCCTGAATTCTCAGGTTTGGTCATATCTGTATCTGGTATGGCCACCACAGAAAACACGGGGAGAAAATAAAAGCAGTAGAGCCTTTCTGTATTTATGACTTTTCCTCCTTTTCTCCCAGTCTCAAATTAGTGGTGTCCTTATTACTTTTGTGTTACACTTCAAGTCCTTACCAGGTTCCCAGCTACCTAGTGTACAACTCTTCACCCACTCCCATTTATTGCCTCATTTGCTCAACTTCTGTCTGAGGTACAATTGTTTCTGTTCTTCTGGTAGATCTGTGTCCTTGCTTCCCTCTTCTGCCCCTTTCATCACAATGGTCTCCAGTTTCCACAGAAACTGCAAACCTCACCTTGCCCTTGGAATCATGGTCCCTTTGTTGTATTTCATGACTGCAGAAGAACATTTGCTCCAAGCATTTAAGTAGAGAAAAAGATGTATTTGATTCCCTCCACAGAAGCGTCATTTAAATGAGAGCAGCCTCAGACTATGGAGGTACTACAGAGAGCAGGTTATTGTGCAAAGGTCACTGTGTGGAGGCTTTAATGAAACAGAGTTTCATGGAGCACATAATGACAAATGAAGGCAGGACCTTGAGATCTCAAGGAGAGGACACTATTCTAATTCCTCTAATGCAGAAGCAACAATGTCCTTAATATAGACAGCCAGCAAGATTAAGAGACACTGCTCACAGCTCCCAGGCATTAGCTGTGTCTGCAGTGACCTGCCCTCCTGTTAACATGAGGCTGGCTGTGCACCTTGTGCCTCAGGAGGCCCTGCTGCTGCGTGTGGCTAAAAGGAAATACCTGTGGCTGGAGCAGCTGAAGGTGGCCTGTGCTGTCTCCTGTGCAGGAGGGCAGAGAAACAAGCCCCAAACCTCCTGTTAGCACTTCTCTGACAAGGCAGTGACCAGCAGGAATACAGAGATCAGCTGGAGCAATGCCTGGAAGGGAAGGGTGCAGCAGGGCAAAATCACCTAACTTGCTTCAGTGGTATCATCTGGAGCTGTTGCCTACCAGAAACCTGTCCAGCTGTGTTCCCACTGCTCCTGCAGGAATGAAAGAAAAACAGAACAATGTTTTCATCCTGTGCCCAAATGCCAACTATTAGAGGCCAGCACTGGTAGCCAAGGGAACAGTCCTCCCACAGGAAAATAAGAAAAGCACAGCTGAGCAGCATGTGGAGAGGGCAGAGCACAAAAGGCTCGTCCAGTCCCGAGAATATTTGGGTTTTGTTGTGGGGTTAGAGTTGTTTCTTTTTTTTTAATAGAGATGTCTACTTCTAGTTTTTATCCATTCAGACCACTCAGACTGCTTGCAATCCAAAGTGCTGGGGTACTCTTCAGCCTTTAATGGGTTCTCAAAAATCTTCAAAAGGCTATTGCAATCCCATCAAGTAAATGCACTGCTGGGTCTGAGCTCAAAAACACCCTCAGTTTCCAAAACTCAGATGTGTGTGTGTGTGCACATATCCACTGGTTCAGCCCTGGCTACGGATGGGAAGTGAAGAAGCCCTGAGGAAATGCTGCATTTCTGTCCAAGCCCTCACCTCCTCTGCCCTGCAGGGGGTTAAGCCTGGCTCTTATTTAATAAATGCCCATCAACACCCACTCTATGCCATGGAGTCATATTCCTGCCTGGAGTTTCACTCTGTATGGATTGCAGGGTTAATTAACAGGGGAGATCTTGAATTGTCAAAGGTTTCTGTTTCAGGTCGTCCAGACGCCTTGCAGACACCTGAAGACTAATTTGATCTGATTTGGGATTCTATTCCAGAAAATACCTCATCTGAATATCTGAATGATCTGGATCTGGTTCCTTCATTAAATTAGGATTGAGATGATTTCCTTTAGGAACACTCATCGCTGGAAAAAATGATCATCTGTTTATCTCTGGAGATAAACAATGTAGTCCAGCATCTCTAAGGAGTCCTCCCAGGCTCCCTGTTGCACACAGTATAACTGTAGCTCTTGCTGCACTCTGGAGACATTGGGGAAAACAGTAGTGTGATATGACCCTTTCCTAGCATCAAGAGATGCTTCAATGGCCAAATTAAATTACACATCCTTTTGGTTTACTGCCTGAGCAATGAGAAAAAATAGAATTTGCTTCAAATTAATTGATGATATGATCTCATTTTGTATAAGGACAAGTAGGTTCTAGCTAGAAATAGTTCCTCTCCTATGCAATTTATTCCTGATCATTTCTGTTGTGAAGCTGCCCTTCTTTTCAGACTCTATTATTTTAAAAGATCCTGATTATCTTCACCAGCTCTGCTATGAGCTGTCCTCTTGGAGTGATCGGGCCAAGGGGAGTTACACTCCTGCAAGCCCCCTAAAGCAATCACACAGGTCCCAGGTGGGGGAAGCTGGTGCTTGATGTGCTGCAGGAAGTGTGCAGAGTCCCCAGGTTTTGACTGTGTTCATAGGCTGAGCAGGATTGCACATAGCAGGTTCTAACAGGAAACAGTGTTTATGTTTGTCACTTATTAGTCCAAGCCTCCAAGCACAGACAGTACTCAATCAATTTCCCTCCACACATTCATCTGATCCATTTGCAGTGGCAGGATAAAAGCAGAGAAATAGCCCATAATCCTGGATTGCACAAGGACCTTCCTGCAAGAAATTTTTCAAGCATTAATCTTCAATGTAATTAGTTTTCAAGGCTGCATCTGTTTGCCAGCCTCACAATATCTCTGGTTCAGCCTAGTGAACAGGAACTGAATCAAAAAGCTTTGTTCTTTCCTACTTTACACATCAAAAGATGTTACCACCTTTCTTTCTGTCACCCTCTGTTTGTCCCCAGCAACATTAATGCATTTGGAGAGCACCAAGCAAGGTGTGAGCAGCCTGGACTTGCAGCCCCTCAGCACTGTCAGCACCAGGCTCCTGAGCACCAGGTGTCCTGGCTTGCCTCTGGATGCCATTTTCCCAGGTTGTGTGCATGATGCTGGAATTGCACCCTGCCAGATGACCTTGCCTCTGGCTCTCCAGAGGGCAGCATTTCAACTGGAGCTTCAAAGATACAAAACTTTTCCACAGTTTGGCTCGAAGCTCTCATTGATTGTTGTGTTGTATCTGCCTGTGAGATGACAGCAAGTATTCTGGGACAGTACTGAAAAATGCAGGGGGAAATAGGCACTGAAATCAAGTGGTAACTTATTTGTTCAAATCATAGAACAAAACCCTTTCTTGAAATTGTTCCCCAAAGATTATAATGAGAAAAATAGTATATATACACTATTTCCAGGGCTCTGACAAATAAATATGCCCTTAGGTTGCAACTTGTAACTACAATATCTAAAGCAAAATCATCCTTCATTTGAAAGGACTGAAAGCTTTAAATTCTTACCTAAGGGGTACAGATACTGCATAAGAAAATACTCTCTGATCATAGGCTTTAGTTTGACACACATATCAGGATGGCATTAGATTAGGACAAAAACATCATAGAGAATTAGAACCAGTTACTACAGATCACCTGTCTCCTGTCATTGATAGAACTATATTAACTAGCTGCTGATTTGTGTTGCAGTTTAAACCATCAGTGGATCAGCATTGTCACTATGGTGTGATAGTGTGACCTGGTAATGTCCATACCCTGCTGTGAGAGCAATGAACAGAACAGTCAGCAAACATCACACTCGGGCATTTCATGCTGCAGTACACAGAAAACAGAAATTATCAAGCCAGGTACACTGCAGAGATGTTTTGGTTAAGTGTTAAAGGGTGTGGGGAGTTTTTACTGTTTGCTGTAACAAAACCTTTGTGCTGGTCCTGCAGAAACCTTCACTTGTATTGAATTTGTTCACATATTCTGTGGCTTTTGTAACCGTGTCAGTCCCTGGCATCTTCTGATATTAACCCCTGAGTTCTGAGGAACATATAAAACTCACAAAACCCAGCAGAAAGGAATTGAGAATAAGCTCAGGATTTCAAAAATACCTAAATTTTTAACCTCGAATTATATATAATATCTCTGAGGGCCACTGTCTGTTCATGAATACCACAGCATGTGAGCTCTGAGGCAAGTTTGGGTCCCTGTGATGGCTGATGTCACTCTATCTCAGCCTTTGTGTCAGCTTCAGAACAAATAAGAAAAAACAATGCTGTGGAGAAAACACTTTACTTAAAAAGGCACCGAAAATAACTTCTCTGAAGGGCTGCTTGCAGTGTTGACAATGTCACAGCTTCTTATTTTCTCTTCAGCTGTTATTGATAACAGTTGTGCTGAGGTGGCTATCACATCTGTCAGGAATAATACTCCATTAGTATTATCAGAATAGCATTCAAAGGCCAGTTTCCCATCTTAGTGTTTCTTGGCTTGTAAAGAATTGACACGTCCTTGCCTTACTAAATATCATTTGCAGAATAATCAGTTTGGGCCCCTACTGACATCATGTGTCCTGCAGTGAGTAGCTGCTCAGTGGCTTGTCCTCCTGTCCTGAACCATAGACATAATCCAGGTTTCCTTCTCAGGAGTTTGCAGAAAAGGTTGTTGCAAAGCAACTGGAGTTTCCTGGGCAGGAAGCTCTGTAGGAACATGGCGTGCTTCCAGTGGCAGGAGAGCTGGAAGGAAACCAGCTCACTTCTTTTCAGTGTTTTTGGTGAAAATTAAATATTCACACCAGGCTATCATGTGTCAAAAGAGGACTGTCAGAAAAAGGAACATCTAACAAAATTCAGGTTAGCCTGATCTTCAAGTTATGAAATTACATCACAGCCAAACAATTAACAGTTTTCTTTAATGGCTTTCTTGCCCCAGCTCTGTATGGAATGGCTCCCTGTGAGTTGGAAAGGACTTGGTGAAGTGCATTAGAATGCTGTGGGTGACAACTGCTGTATAAACATGCGGGGTTTTCATCTTCTTTCTTTCTTTCTTTCTTCTTTTTTACCAGTTGCTAAGAAAAACTCTCCAGGGTACGTTTAAAGCACTGTATTTCAGTTTTGCATAGACAGAATGAGAACTTACAGATAACTCCCACCACACTCGTGAATTTGAGCACAAGAATGCCTTGCAATTATGCTGTTCACAAATCTCCATCTGAAATCACAACTCCAAAGTGGCCTCAATTTTATAATTCCATAGCACACAAATGTCTGACTAGTTGATTAGGGTAAAAAGATTACAAAAGTATTTTTTAAAATATTACAAAACCACATTATGGTGTAACAGCCAAGACTGCAAAAAATGATGTGTGTCTGTAAGAAGTATAAAACCCATTTGGAACAAATATCGCAATGGTAATTTGTAACTAATGTTAAGAGTAGAAAGCAGTAGCTATAAATAAGAAATATGTGACATAGTCTAAAATTAGTGTAATTACTGGTTATTGTGCTTGCTTCAAGTGTGGATACTGAAAAATGAAAGCACTGGGAGGCTACAGATCTGGCAAATGAAATCAGACATCAAAAATTTGATGAATTGATCCTTATAGTCTTAAGATTCTTGGGGAAATCTGTTTTGTGTGGATTCTGGGCCATATTGTTGATACAGTGCCTGTAAAATTAGAGCAGGGTACCAGTGTTTAGTACTGAAATATGTGCTAGGGACTTTGGACAGTCCTGACTCTTAGACCGTGCATCTCTGGATCAGGGGTGTCAGTATGGGTGAACACAAATGGCCTAATGACAGGATCTGACTTGAACCCCTGGGTGTTACCCCAGCACAGATTACTGCAATAATGATACAACCAGATTTATTGCTTATTTTCTGATCCATTTCTTGCTGTGCCATGACTCCTTTTCCTTCCTCTCTCTTCTTGCTTCACCCCCCACAAAAAAAAGCCAACCCTGAGCAGAACTGTGTTTCTCTGAGGTTTAGTGGAGGAGATGCTGGGAAGCATAAGGGAAGAAGAATTCTTCCTTCTCCACCTACCAAAGGAGAAGAAGAGCTACTTGAGAGTTCTTCTGTCTCACATGGTGAAGTGAAAAATTGCCAACAGAGCAAATTTCTTTCTGTACTGAACAAAAAGTTCATGCTATAACAAGGAACAGCACTATTTTTGTTTCTTGGTGTGATGATGACACAAAAACACCCAGACCATCCCTCTGAGTGGGTATGTACAGCCACAAGAACTCCCTTCACACACGCATTGCAGAGAGGAGTTGTTACTGATGGCTGAACAAAAGGTCAGCAAGCTGCAAAACTGCTTTTATTACAATACAGCACATAAACAGAACCACTAGAACAAGTCTCTTTTTCTACAAAATCATGTGGCTTCTTTACACGACAGCATCTTTTGTCCAGGATTAATCCAAATGATACTTAATGATACATGATGTGGGGCCAGTGTTTAATCTCAGTTCAAAACCAGCCCTCTGGTGATCTTTTCACAGCTGCAGGAAGCATCCTGCAAAGAATGCTTTCATCATTCACAGCAATGTATTCACATGTCTATTTAATTAATTAGGGTTGGTTCTTTCTGAAGTACATTGCTGCTTTATTCGTGGAGGTTAGCTGTACACTTAGATCAATGCAAACAAATGAAGGGGAAAGCAGGCAGTGGTTTAGGAGCTGTGAAGCTGAGATAAACTCCTTAATTTCTTAGAAAACCCACTGATCCTGAAGAGATCAACAGGTTCTTCCATATTTCCAAGTATTCTGCTGTGATCACATATCTATCACTCTTTCTTAATGATCTCAGAGGCTTTGAAGAAAGTTTTCTTCCAGGAGAGCATAAAGTTTAGACTTTGCAACATCAGGTAAAAGAAAGAGCAGGAAGATGTTGGCCTTGTGGTAACACCCCCATAATACCAGAGCAAGATGGTTATAAGCCAAGATTTGCAGGAAAATTTTCACCTCTTTAAAGATTTTGATTATGTCTCCTGAACAGAATCTCGAGGTTGAGAATAGACTGCTATTCACAGAGTCTATTCTCTGCTACAGACTGCTTTAACCACATATAATTCCTAATACACTGCAATGAGACTGGCTGACCTTTTTTTTTTTTTGGATGCTTTGTCACTTTGGAGGGAAAGGAGTCATATAGGTGAGGCCCTTAGCTATCTAAATGCATCTGTTACAGCATCATCAATACCTGTGTAAAAAAGATGTAGGTGTGCTCAGAGCAGGCAGCAAACTGTTCAGAGACAGCTTGAAAACACGAGAGCCTTCCTTAATTTGGGTTTGCCTTTTCAACCAGTGGTGCAAAATTGGCTGACACTTCATAAACTTACCTTACACACTTCACAGCTTTTATGAAAATGGTTGCTTTATAGTATTTAAGCTCTGAAAGTCTATGAGTTCTCAAGTGCTATGAAAAAGCCTCCCCACAACATGCACTTTATATGTGGCTTTACTTATCCATAGTGTGTGTCACCCTACTGAGGATGTTCTCTGGTGCCTGTTTGCTGTGTTGATGGGAAGTTCCTGGGAGGATCACTGACAGTCATTAGTCCTGCAGGAAGAAAACTGCTCTGGTATTTGGGCTGAGGATCTGAACAAGGCACTCTGTGGCAGTGAGCATTACAGGACTTAAAATATCATGCAATTCTCCAGTGCCTTGACCCACCTGTAATTACCTACTCTGAACACATGGATCCCAAACTGTTTTATTACTGGTGTTACACTCCACAGAGGTAGCATTTACTTACCTTTCCCAAGTGAAACAAATGCCCAGAATAGTACCTAGCAAAAAATCAGGCAACGAGTATTCCTCTAAGAGCTTTACCCTTTTGAACTGCCAAAAAGTAATAACTGTTAACAGAAAAATTAACATTTTGCCACCACTATTTGTTTTCTTCCAGGCTGCTGAATACCAGAGCCACACCAGTGTGCAGTAATGTTTTCATACACTGCCATCTGTTGTTACAGGGTGCCTGTGTCACTGCTGTGCTGTGCTGCTCAGGTTCCTGTTCCAGCAGCAAACATCCTTCCCAAGAACTCTGTTACACTGGAAGAACTGCTTTAATTCATACATGCAGTGAGATTCCAACAACTCTGCTTTCACTTGTGCCCACAGCCAAAGTGTACGTTGCTTTTAATCCCACTTCACTTATTTCAATAGTGAAGTTTGTATCTTTATTTAGTCCAGAGCCAGAGGAATCAGGTTCTGAGTTGTTAATTTACAGTAGAACATACACACTGCAAACTTCACATATATTTACACACACCAAAATTACAAAGGAGCCTGTCAGCACATGAATACATACATAAACACTGCCCTGCTTATTTAAACAGCTGTTTCAAAATCTGTATGTTTAGCTACAGTTTGTATATATATATAGGTTATGGATTTGAGTCCAAGCTCTGATGAGTTAAGCACCTTGTTCCCTAAATCTGTATTTTTTTAATACAGATTCTAATAGAACATAATGTTCCAGAAGCTGGCAGGAAGGTAAAACATTTTGTGTGTGGTGAAATAAGGGGCAGCCAAGTGTGTTGGGAGAGCAGGCTGAAGCACTCAGGCACATGTGACAGGCAGATACACAGTCACAAACCAGTTGGCAGGAAGTAAGGGAGCTAGGAATTGGCCCAGACCTGTGGAATGACAGATGAATATCCATGCCTTAAAGCAATTCACACAAGTGTGTGAATTATTAATTGCAGTTATCAAAGTTCTGAAAATGTTTGTGAGAGATGGAACAGTTCAGACTGCCCAAGCTGGGATTACCTGCAGTTGTGATTTTTGTGTGTCTAAGAACAAGCCTGGATATTTAAGTGTTGGACACAAAAGACATCCTTTGTGCTTGAAACCATGGGAACAAAGTCCCAAAAGACTACAAGCTTTTGGCTTCCTTAAAAAGAAGGGAAGGGTCTAAGCCAAATACACTTAAGAACTTGTGTGTTAAAAACATAGAAAGGCACAGCAGAGATGGTAATTTGTGGTATCCACAAAAATATAATTTTATTTGCATATCCAAATAGAGGATATTTATTTAAATGAAAACTGTACCCTCACAATTTAAATAAAAAGTTCACTTGCCATTTAAAAACCACAGTCTTAATATCTACAACTGCCAGTTTTACTCCCCAAACGTTAGAGAACTTGCAGCTTCTTTCTGTTCTTTATGCAACTGCTTTGCTCTGTTTTTCAGATCCTCTGCCTTAGCATCATTCTTCTCAACGCCATCTCCCAGTTTGTACATGCGGCTGGCGTTGGCACAGGCCCACACGTGCCCCAGCTCACAGCCTTTCAGAGAGTACTTCAAGGCATGGCTCATGTCCTTGGGGACCCCAGGTGCTCCCTGCAGGTACATCACACTCAGGTTGAAGCAGCTGGGAGCAAAATTGCCATCACAGGCTTTTGTGTAACAGTCTCTAGCGACAACAGGGTCAGGCTGATCACTGTTGGCTCTCCCGTCCTGGGCCAGCAGCCCAGCGCTGTGACACGCATTTGCTGACTTCTTCCCACCTTTCTCACATGACTTCATGAAAGATTTGTAGGCAGCTTTCAAATCCTGGTTGAGTCCACCTGTCAGCCAAGAACCAAAACATTACTGTGAGGACACGTTAAAACAGCTGGGAGCTTTCTGCTTCGCAGGATGCTTCCCACTGGAAATACAGCATCCATCAGTTTACGTGCTACAGTCAACATTTAGGACTTCAGAGACATTACTGTTGTCTCAGTGACAAACATTTTGCTAATGTCTTTGACTTAGAAAACTCTCCTCCAGTCACCAGTAATCACAACAGCACCAGTAACCAAATAATAGCCCAGACCCACAAAGTATTCTTTCCAGTACTACATCCATGGATTTAGTATCTTACAGTAGGCAAAAATTATTTTGCCAGTATACCTACACCAAGACTGTTACTAGTTTTGAACGACAGTGAAAATATTGTTCCTTACTAGTACTGTCATTTGAAATATCTCTGACTAATTTAAGTGCTTTCCATTACTGTACCAGCAAATGCATTTTGAGCAGACTTGGGAACTACTTAGGTATGCATGTTACTAGTCTGTGACTTTCTTTCTTATTTTCTTTCACTGAGAATAGTCTGACAAGAAGAAATGTTAAGAACTGAATATGCAGCAACATTGAGCACTGGCTGTACTTACACGTTAAACGGATGTAATTATAAAAAAATAATACATAGTTAACATATCGTTGATATTTCAGGAAGAAGCAATTTTAGGTTTTCCATCCTCCCCCAACTTTTATGAGGTGACCATGAAAGGGGCGGGACAGACAGTTGCTTTTTCAAGGTCAGGAGGACAGGCAGATGTGAAGGTGGCCAGGCACCGGAACAAGTCGCCCAAGGAGGTGGTGGAGTCACCGGCGACCCGAGCGCCAGGACCCCCCTGCCCACCTTTGCCGAGGGCCTGGTAGGCCCCCAGTTTGTAGCAGCTCTCGCTGTGCCCGTGCACCTCGCAGTTGTCGCGCAGCACCCGCGCCGCCGCCACGAAGTCCTTCTTCACGGCGTCCAGGTAATCGGCGAAGCGCTGGCAGCCTGCAAGGCACGGGACAGCGGCTGAGCCTCCCGCCGGCCCCGCGGCGGCGGGCGGGGGGCGGCGGCGGGGCCTTACCGTCCGGGTCCTTCTCCTTGAAGCACTGGTAGCTGTACTCCACGTGCAGGTTCTCCAGGTACGCCCGCACCTCCTCCTCGTCCGCGAAGTTGATGAAGCCGGCCATGGCCGCGCTGGGGCACGGCGCGATCGCTGCGGCGGCTCCCGTGAGCGCCGAGTGTTCGATCCGGCACCGCCCCGTGGGGCCGCCCCTTCCCGCCCGCTCCCACCTCTCCTGCTCGTACCCGGCCCCGCCTCCGGCCGCTCCCACCGCCCCTTCCCCGCCCGCTTCTCCCGCCCCTTTGCCGGCTGCTCCCCCGCCTCTTCCCCAGCCTCTCTTCGCGCACCTTCCCCTACGATTCCTTTCATTACGGTTCTTCCTGTGAGCCGCTCAGCAGCGCGGCTCCCTCCTGGGGTCACAGGGAACTCTGACGGTTCAGCAGTTTTAAGCGATAACACACTGTCAGAATTGTACTTTCAGAGTTTTGCACCACCGAATGCGTATTGCCGAGGTCTGATTCAGCACAACCCATAAACTGAGGCATGACAGTACATTAATTGTGCTCTGCACGGCCTAGGAGCAGGGCTGCTTTCCCCATTCCTCAGTCTGCCTCCTGCATGCTTTTGTCTGGATTAACAGCTCAATAATTTCCAAACCCGTTTTAGAACAGGGGTGCTGCTGTGAGAGACTGCTCCCAGCCCCTGCTCCTTTCTGTGGTACCACAAAAGCTCTCACAGGTGCTTTTTGAAGCACTGGGACCTGCACTGAGCAGGCAGTGCTAGGGGCACTGGGAGCACCCAGAGACTGGTAAGCACTTAACACATAACAAACTCTGGTTTTCTGATGATAATCACAGAATGGTTTGGGTGGGAAGGGACCTTAAATATCCTCCTGCCATGGGCAGGGACACCTTCCACTAGAATAGGTTGCTCAAAGCCCCATTCAACCTGGCCTTGAACACTTCTAGGGATGGGCACCCTCAACATTATGGATTAATTTAACCCAAATGTGGTAACAGAATACTTATACAAAACATGGTACACTATCCAACTCCAGCAGTTCTGAGCACAAAAGGAATTTTCTCTGAGTAAAGTAGCACATTAGAAATCTGTGTGATGAATTGCTTAAAATTAATCTGAGTCTGAGTTAAAATAAATTTCAAAGAATATATGCAATACTTGCAAATGCTTTGTCCCAAATTATTTCAGTAGGATAACACCAGCTTGTCGAGTTTTCAGGATAAATAAAACTCAGTTAAATCCTGGGTAGAGTCTCCCATAGGAAGAAGCCTTGTCCTTTATTAAGGGCTAGAGCTAATTGTGACCAACCATCACCAGCTGGACTGGCAGCAAACCCTGCCAGGTGCATAGTTGAAACACCAGTTACAGCTTCTAAAGTATTTTCTTAAAACTTTTCAGACTGTTAAAAATTTGGCTTGAAGTTAAAGCACATTTTCCATATGCAGCTAAAGTCTTGTTTTCAATATCTATTGACCAAAACCCACTGCCATGTGTGTGAGTCTGCAGGAAGAAGACACACATTGCTTGGCCAGTGCTGCCTGCACGCCGAGAATGTTTGTGTGAATCTCCATTCTGGATGGGGCCTTTAGAAGATGAACTGCTTTTGTACCAGCAATGCTGTTTCTCTGGAAATCCAGCTTTGAAAACATTTCAGTTTGCACAGGCTCAGTAGAAATTCCTTGAGTTTATTAGTTTAAGTCCTTGAAGAGTCTGCTCTTGCTGGGATTTTGTCTTTGCAGTTCCTGATGCCAATGCTGAGACTATGCCAACTCAACCATATGGCTGCTCCATACCAGGAGTGCAGAGGATTCCTGAGTACAGCGAGGCAGGCCCAGAACAGGCACTGGGAGCAGGGGTTCAGTCTGTCTCTGAAAGTTTTCACTGTCTGAGCCCAGTTCTTACCATAAATTTGGAAAGCAAGACATCTGGTGATAGGTCAGAGTGCATCAGTGAATTTAAAAGACATTGAAAGAACAGGCTGGAAGCTTGCAAAGACATTATAAAGTGGAAGAAACACGTAATGGACTAAGAATAATAGTACAAGCTGCTTCCTTATCTAAGCTAATATCTGTGTCCATAATTATGTAAGTTGTTTCTTCTAAGCAGATTAGGTTTTTAAGTGGTTAAATTCAGAACATGAAGATTCTTAATTCTGTGCTTGTCAGATCCTGAGCATGTAACTTTTTTTCTCTACATCAGCAGCCTAATCTAAAGAATTGGAACGATAACTGACCTTTGTTATGCAGTCCTTAAACTCGTAAAACTGTGTTTCATAGCATTTATAGAATCTTTTGCCATCTTGTAAAGACAGAAACATAAATAATTTTATCAGTTGTTCATTAATATTTATTTATGTGTCTTGCTGGTTTACAAACAACAGTTATTCTTATTTAAGCTTCTGTAAATACAATCAGCAATTCTTTTACATAAATTCTATATTCTAATTAATTTTATTTGGATAGGGTATTTATATCACTCTTTACTTTGTATCCTGAAATAAGAAATAACTGTATTTTCTTCATCAACAATACATTATATATATTGGTTGGGAGACAGGTTTTCTTCACTACTACTGTTACCTGAAACCTGAAATTGCTTTGTATGGAACGGTTCAGGCTTACAGCAAAGCTCCGTTCCAAAGCAGGCGGCAACACCTATTGTACTGGTGCAGGTTATTACTCATGTTACCAGAATAAACTAGTTTGTGCAGGAAACACTTAAATTGCAGAGGCTTGAGAGCACGAAGCGTGAAGCTGACGCCAGTTCATGGCTGTGGGAGGTGCCCAGGGACACAGAGCTGCTGCTCACCTGCTCCAGCCGGGCGGTCACCGGCGCCTCGGAGCTCCCGGCTCCTGGCTCCACT
>JANPWX010000421.1:2016298-2044002 GCA_024734555.1 Trochalopteron elliotii
GAGCCGGCCGGTGTGAGGGCACAGCCCGGCACAGCACAGCCGCCTGTGCCTCCGCCGGCTCCTGCCTCCCCCAGCCCCACAAAAGCACCTTCCCGCTGGGAGTTGCTTTGTCCAGGGTCTGTCTGGAGGAAGCCGTGCCAAGGCACGGTGCGTGGGCCTCGCTGAGCTCTTCCAAAGCGGAGCTGCCAAAGGAACAGCTTTTCCCTGCTCCAGACAGGCCGGAGCAGAACATATGGGAGCTGTTTGGGTTGCTCCTCTGCTCCAGACATGAGTGTGCATATTTGCTTTTCAAGGACTAGCAGGAGCTTCCTGGGCTATCGAGTCTCATCCCTTGTCATTAAAAGCCTCATTTCAGTCAATCGCCTAATAAAGTTATGTGTCATTGCTATTGATGTAGGTATATTTTGTGCCTGCGCTTCCAGTCAGTGAACTAGGGTAGGATTTCATTGTTTAACTATGTACTGATGTATAAATTTATGGCAAAACTTCCAGTTAATGGCATTTCTACGTATCTTTGTTGATGTGCTTGCAGTGTGCTTCTCCTTAATGGCTTTTTTCCATCTGTAGTTTATATTCATTGTGCTATATTTATTTATAGGTAGCATTTATATCTCTCACTGATCTTTTGATCTTCTAGGCTAAGAAAAACTGAGTTTATGCCTATTCCCAATGTGCTTTTCCTCCCCAGAGCATTCTAGTAGCTGTTACCTGTAAACTGAAATGCCACGGGTATCTCTTAACATAGATAGCCCTGTGAGATCTCCCAAGTGTCTTGAAAGTGACTTAATCCTTCCTTTTTATTTTTTTTTATGCTTCTCTTGGCACCTTCTTCGTCTTCACCCTGTTTTTTTGTGGTTCAGCATACTCTGGTTCCACTCTCTATCATTTGTAATTGATGAACTTGTATCTGAAGTTCTTTATATTAATCTATTATCATTATTAATTATCTATTATCTATTATTAATCTATTATCATTACTATGCCGTTCTAATGGGGCACTGTTTAATTTTAAGCCTCTTGTGATCACTGCTGACTTTGTATCAGTAGCAGCTTTAATCAGTATGTTCCCACTTCTTGCGCCAGAATAGTTAATGTTAAATTGGAGTTTTGGGCATAATCCTTCCTTGAGTCTGGCTAATAAATCACCTACTTCTGTTTAATTCTATTTAACTTAATTTAAATAGGATAATCATAAAGCTTTCTTAGTAGCATAAATAATGAAACTGTTTATTTTCCCCTGCCTTTCCTTTATTAGCACTCAGAAGAATTTTGATGGCCGTTGCTTGAGTTGCTATTTCTTAATTGTTTTAAGAATGTTCATTTTAAGAAAGTCAGTAAAGTTTTGGAGCTTTGGAGAAATGTAAAACAGCTGGAAAACATGGTACATCCAACACCAAAGACTGAGGCTCTAAATAATGTCTTATTTTCCTGTTAATGTTTTGAGAGAAATGACTGCCACAAATTGAAAAGTTCCTAACCCTGTATCCATCTCATCCTTTGAGACTTCAGAAAAGGCAGGTGGGCCTGGCTTACAGAGACTTTGCATATTTGGGGATTGTCATACTGAGTCTGCAATTGGGTATAAAACTTGGGGGGCACATCACAGACATGGTTGTGTTAGAGATAAAATTGGTATTTGTCTTCCAGTGTTGCATACTGGTTTATTGAGGGGGAAAAAGAACCAGCCAAAACAAAACACTACTGATGGACAAAAGAAAATTTGATTTTTAATGAGCCTGAGAGACAGAGCCCTTAGGAACTGAATCTGTCAGGCTGGAGTTGGTAGGATCAGCACAACTCCTGTAGTGAGAAAGGTTCACACAGCAGTGGATTTCTTTTAAATCTAGAATGGAATGACTGACAGAAAACAGCAGTTACACCTGTTTCTTGCCTTTTTTTTTTTTTTTTTAGGTATTGTTATATAAACAGGTACTTTGCTGGTGATTTTTCCCCAAAGGAGCAGGACTTTGTTTTGATACTCACACTCAGCCAGTTAATCTGCGTTTATAGTGCTTGGTTTAAGATTCTCTAACTCCTTCCCAGTGCTCTAATGTGCTCCCTTAAGCTCCTTGTGCTTTTTAACTGCACTTCAAAATATGTGTTGAATATATTCTAGTGGCATTTAAAGCTGATTCATGGAATTCTCAAAAGAAAATGTGGAGGATAATGTTCTTTGGGAGAACCTTTCCAACTGCCCTGGCGTGAGCTCGAAGCTGAACTGGTAACATCAAGTTGGAGCAGGTTTTGCATTTCAGTTCACCACTGTATTGGATTACTGTTAGAGACCAGTAGCCAGGCAGTTTACTCCATCCCCCTGCACTCTTTTGGTTTGCCTTGATTATACTGAGCACTTAAAAAGTTTGGTTTTTTAAGATTTAATTTAAATAAGCCTTTAAAAGCCCATCTAAATGCAATTATTCTACTTTTTATGCTATTCCATAAGCTAGCCAGGTTTTAGATGTGTCACATTACCCTCATAATATATGTTTTAGATAATGAAGGCACCCCAGCTTGCATCCTGTAATGCATAATTCTGTGGTTTGGGGAATTAATTTTTATTTTTGTTTCCTGGTTACTCAATGAATTTGATATAATGAAAGAAACTGTGAGGTTAATTGAAGTAGCAGATAATTAATATGACTATGAAAAAGTAAAATAGCATAATGGAAGTTCTGCTCAAAAACTACTGGGTGATGTTTATTAAATAAAAAAAAAAATTAAATACTCTGCTATGGTTGACATACATTTATAGTGTCTCATTAGACAGAAAGTGATCTGAAAAGAAATGCCAGGTTTGCCTTCAACCTGACATTCAAAAGCAGAGCTAGAGAAAGGAACCACTTAAATTCTGACCTTGTGAGAGCTTAAATACAACTTTGACTGGTCAATACTGTCCTGAAGTGTAGAGGAGTGAGAAGAGGAATGCCTCCAGCTCACATGAAAGGCTTCCAGACTGTGTTCGAGCTGTTCTATTTCAGTAGCAGACAGTCTAGGAAATTGTTTTTAGGATGCTTGTGTCAGAGGACTTTATTAGATACAGATAAAAACATTTTGCCTGTCTGCCCAGGTTACTTCAGGAGCCTTTGTTAGGGGTGTTCCCTCAGCCTTTTGGCAGCAAGTTGAAGAAATATTAACAAATGTCTCCTGTAATGGGAATGAGTGGAGTTAATGAAAACAGGTTAATGAAAACAACTGTGTTGTTTGCAAGAGTAATTGATCCCTCCTTGTGGCTGTTGTTCCTTGATTGTGTGGGGATGCCCTGTGTGAACTTCCAGAGGGATTATATAAAAATGAAACTCACATTTCCAAAGGACAGATTGGCCACTCAGAGGTACTGGTTGAAAAAATAGTTTTCTGAGTCATATGCCAGTGGCCTATCTACAGGGCTAAAAATTCTCATTGGAGTTTGTTCACTGATACATAAAAGTGTTTCAGCTTTTCTGACAGACAGGAAGGAACAGTTCCAGGAGGAATGAAGAGAGCCAGTATTCTGGTTTTGTCATCTTTGAGCATCAAATTAGAAACACAAGATCTGATGGAGATGTGGATGTCTCTGCTTCAGTGGGAATGATTTTCATACACCTTTGAGTGAAGATTCTGATTTTTGTTTGGTTCATCAGTGGTCATGGAAATCCTGGGTACATGTATTGATTTTAAATTAAATCAAAAGGAAATTTTTCCATCTCATATAAAAAATGTACTATTTTAAAATAACCAGGCATCATTGCGCACTACAAAGAAAGAAAAAGAAACAAAAGACATTCACAATTCCAAATTCTGTCCTTCGTTTTCTTATCAGCTTAAGATTGGAGGCAGCCAAAATTGCCATTTTCTGATATGGGAGCAAATTGCATCACAAAGTAACTCCTGTTTTTATAACAACACAATGTAATAATAAAGGTTAAAAAATAATGAAACTTAAGCACTTAGCAAAGCTGAGTTAGAGGAATGAAAGTGGCATGGCAAAAGCTGCAGAAAGAGCTTGCATTTGAACAATTTGGAGATTTTATTTCCCAAGCCTGTACTTAAGTCTTTAGGAGCTATTAAACTGCAGCCTCTAATTGTTGTCAATACATGATTCATTAAAGATAGACTCCGTTTCATCTTTGCCCTGATGTGGTACCTCCCAGTCCTCAAATATGTGCACCTTATTTTAGAAGACTTATCTCTGTAAACTTATTTATATTTCTTCTCTATAACCTTTTACATATTTCAGTGTTCTTGTCATCAGCATATTAGGCAAGCGAAGCAACAGAAGTTAAATGAGCTGAGAAAGAAAGGTGAAGTTATCCAGAACTTTCCATATAAAAGGGAAGCTACTGTTTTTCCTACAGATGAGATCTGGCAACAGTTGATGCTGTTATTTTCAATATTGTCTGGGGGAGTATGTACCAGTCACTCGGCCTTCTTTTGTGTGGTGCTGGGGATGATTCACAGTGCTGAGAGTCATTCTTTATGTTGATTAATCTGTGTGGCTGAAAACAGTAGGTTATTATTAGACATGGAATAAAAAAACCCTTTGAGATTTTCGTGTATAAGTGAAGTGTACAATCTCAAACACTGAGGGAAAAGATCAAGTTTATATTCTGCCTTGTCCTTTGTACCCAGACTTCTGCTATAGATGATTTCCAGGTGCAGAGCGCCTGGAAAGAGAAAAAGGATTACTGTAATAGATGTTAGTTTATTGCTGCACAAGATTTGGAATTAAACCAGTTCTTTTATGGGTTTTCTTTTTTGATATGATGCTCTAGCTGCCCTTTTCAGTATCAAAAATTGCTCCTATATATGCAATTTATCTGCAGTATCTGCATTTCCTATGTAGGTTGAGAGTAGACTTCTAATATGTGTTGACTTAAATGAAAGATTAAAAGAAATATGTTAAATCCAGAAGTATAATTTGATTTTAAGATCTTCTTTCAGTCTGCCTTGATTGATTAATTCCCAGTAGACTTCATAAATCAAAATTATTTTTCAGCAATTACTTCTCTTCCCCTAGGAACACAAGTAGAGTTCAAAGCACAGCAGACGTGACTGGATGTGGTTCTGGGGGGGACTGGGGAAGGAGTTGTTCATTTTGTGACCTGACTTTGTGTGGCTCTGAGGGAGACATCTCCTCTTGTAATATTTGCCAGATAAACAAAAAATACTCTATAGAGTAATGGAAGGTTCACAGAAAGAATGACTTGACTGAATCTCCTATGTTTCATTGTGTTTTGCATATGACAGGAGGAAGCTTCTCCATATTCCTTACTTGATATCTGTTTGAATTTCCTGACTGCGAACTTAGAGAAGTTCTGCACAGAAAGACAAGACGGCACATTTTGCTTGCAGGAGCCAGGAATGTTCCCTCAAGAAGTGGCTGATCGACTGCTGCAGACGATGGCATTTCATGGTAAAAACAATCATTTGTGGGTCAGTGGTGAAAATATTTCACTGGAATGTGACATTGCAGTTCTGCTGTATTTTCTAGTAGAATCTGCTGCTGCAGCTGTTAAAACTGTGTTCTGTAATCCCTTAATAGAGAATTTTTTGTTATTTTTGCTTTACACAGCTTCAGTTGAGCTTTGTATTGCCACATAGATCTGAATAGAAAGTTCTTAGTCTTGGTTTATGATTTTAATGTTCCTTTATTTGAACATTCTTCAATCTTCTTTCAGTCACTTCAGAAAAAAAAGATTCTACTACTTCTAGCAACAATAACTCTTAAAGAGCATGTAATGGATTTATTTATTTATTTATTTATTTTAATGTGTGCCCCTGTGATTAAGCTAGAAAATAGCCTTGTAAATCATTAAAACAGTTTCTCATCTCTCTTAACACTTTTATTGTCATGGAATTATTTGTTTCAAAGCACTCAGTTTTAGAGTGGTGTAAGCACCTTATGGTATTCTTACATTTTGTGTTCTCTGTTAGCATATCTCTGAGGAGAGGGCTGCCCTCTTGGTTGCTTGCTTTAAGCATGATAAAATTTATATAATAAAACTTCTTATCATGAAAAGCTAAAGGTATAAATTGTGCTAGAGAAGAGATAAGAAACCTGTTCCTTGAGAGCCTGGAGACTTTTGTTAAAAAATGAGACATGACACTAGAAAAATTACTGTAAACAGACCAAACTACCCTATCCTATTTTATTTGGGTCTTACTGGGCAAGTACTGGTGTTGTGCTTTTCTCAAATTGTTCTGGTCAGAAGTAACAGAAGGAATGGTCCTAAAAAAGACAAGCTCAAAGAAAAGGTAATCTTTAATATACACTACTTTCTGATAAGGAATTATTTAGAGTAGGCCCAAGAAATCAGATTCATGGAAACTGAATTAGCAGAAACTTATTACTGGTGCTGGCAGTGGGGAAGACACTTCCAGACACCAAAATGTCAGAAACACAGAGTACAGGATGAAAAAAAGTGTAAACATAAGGTAAACATAGTGTGCCTAAGGTAGGCCAGGGAGACCCTTGGTCCTTAAATGAAAAGATAAGTAAAAATTAAGGAGTAATTTAGTGATACTTTAACCAAACTATAATTGTATTTATTGCTTTTACTTTTTCTGCTTCATACCAGTTGTTTCATCCCATATTTTTGCTTTCCCCACAGAAGAGGAAAGTAATGGTCAGAAATGCCTGAACCATTTGCTCGTTAGAAAGGTCTGCAGATCTTTATATTAATTTGCCTTTGTCACAGAAGCAATTACTAGCCCATGACATAAATCCAAACTGTAGTGGCAGTGATGTTATTATTCAAATATATTGTGTTTTTATTTCATTTTCTTTGTTAAGTATGTGTGAAGATAGGAGATTAAAAGCTAGGAGCATTGACATTTATAACCCTGTAGGAGCAAAACTAGGACATGTTCTTCCTACTTCTTTTGCAGGGATGCTTGTGCAACTGTACCTTTCACATGGTGTCTTGTAATCCTTCTGTTGATAAAACACCAAGATGTCATATTTGTATATTCAATGCATTTTTGATAATCCCATGCATGGAACTCAGTGGATTGTTTCACTTAGGATGTTGCCAGTGTCTTGCAAGAAAAGGCTACTTATGGGTTCTTTCTACAGAGTAAAAAGATACTAAAGAAGATTATTGCTTTTTCTTTTTTTCATTGCTGTCTTTTTCTCCTTCCCACCCTTTCCTTGTCCTCCTCTTTCTATTCTTTGAATCACTTCTTAGGTTTCTTTCTCACATTTAGCTTGTTTCTGAGCAACACTCCTACCTTCTTCATATAGAACTTAATTAGTTTAATTTAGTATTGGTCCTACTTATGAACTCAGTCAAATGCTAGATTATGTAGTTAAAGCAAGATGAGAACAGGTCATTGATAGGTGGTGCAATCTTGAGGTTAATGGAACTGTGGCCAGGGGAGAATTACACTCAGAAATCTTGAAATTCTGTTTTTAGCACACTTCTAACCTCTAGTTCAGCCAGAAGAATACAGCAAATGAGGGCAGCAGCCTGATTGTTTTTGATTCATACCCATATTTTATTTATTGTGTGTTCTATTTTCTGAACCAAATAGGTTATACACATTTCCTGCTTCTTATTTATCTGTCCTATTCTTAAACCTGGAATTTTCCAAACACGACATCGTAATCTTCAAAGTGGCATCTCAGATGTAAGACTTTGGGCTCGGTGGCGTAACGATCCAGGGCAAACTACTTTGTAACTAATTTTCTCTGCCAACACTTTGTACCCTTTGTGTTCTTAATGTCAGAGTGGTGTTGTGTGACCCTGGAGCCAAGCACTGATGCTGTTTTCCCACAGGGCTCCTGAACGATGGCACCGTGGGCATCTTCCGAGGGAACCAGCTGCGCCTGAAGCGCGCCTGCATCCGCAAAGCCAAAATCTCCGCCGTGGCTTTCCGCAAAGCCTTCTGCCACCACAAGCTGGTGGAGCTGGATGCCACGGGTGTGAATGCAGATATAACCATCACAGACATTATCAGTGGGCTGGGCAGCAATAAGTGGATCCAGCAGAATCTGCAGTGCCTGGTGCTGAACTCACTGACTCTTTCTCTGGAAGATCCTTACGAGAGGTGTTTCAGTCAGCTGTCCGGGCTCCGCGCCTTGAGCATCACCAACGTGCTGTTCTACAACGAGGACTTGGCAGATGTTGCTTCACTTCCCAGGTTGGAAAGTCTGGATATATCCAACACCTCTGTCACTGACATAACAGCACTCCTCACCTGCAAAGACCGGCTCAAGTCTTTGACCATGCACCACCTGAAATGCTTGAAAATGACCACAACCCAGATCCTGGATGTGATAAGAGAACTGAAATACCTGAATCACCTCGATATTTCGGATGACAAACAGTTCACATCAGACATAGCTCTTCGTTTACTGGAGCAGAGAGATATCTTGCCTAACCTTGTGTCTTTGGACATTTCTGGAAGAAAACATGTCACAGATAAAGCTGTGCAGGCATTCATTCTGCAGAGGCCCACAATGCAGTTTGTAGGACTGCTAGCTACTGATGCCGGCTACTCAGAGTTCCTAACAGGAGAAGGAAACCTGAAGGTTGAGTGGGGGAATTAATTTCAGTGAAAAAATATAATGTGCAGGGAAAACAGAGCTAATCATTTGTAACAGATGTACGTGTGTGTTTCAGTAGGAGGCTGTAGGTTCATTTTTTGAACTGCTAATTATAATTACTGGCTGTAGATGAAATTCCTACTTCATTTTGACACAAACTGCTAAATTTACATAATACTGTATATATACATGTACTTGTAAGAGGCATCTGTTTTGTGTGCCTTTTCAGTGAACCTTAGATCCTGATTTACCTAAGGGAGCTGAACTTTGTCTGGTCTGAAGTCACTTAGTGGGATAATATTCTTTGGATTCCAGACAGTATCTGGCATAAGTCAGCAGTGTGTAAGGGGTGGAGGTAGAATTTGCATAAGCTTTGAGCAGTTCATGATTAACACGGCAGATACAATAAAGCTGAATAACTCAGCTGCTGTTATGCTCCATCACCGTTGCTATTTCCTCTTACAATATTTCTACCCATCTTAAAAAGTCTTCTGGTGATGATACAACACCTAAGAAGCAATATCTTAGGATGAAAGACTTCCTCTTCTTGAACAAATCCTCAATTGCTTAGCCCCTTAGGATGAGATGACGTTTTCTGAAGTGCATTTTATTTATCTTTTAGAGTCAGGCAACAAGACATCATTCCCTGTTTTGTAGAATCTGAATGCAGTTATTGGAGAATGAGCAGGTCAGAATTTATTTTAAAAAAGTTGTTTTACACGTTTCAGTGGTATATTGTCTTTGACACTGAGTTTTCTGCTGTGTCTTGAGGATGATGGAAGCTGCAGAAGGAATGAGGAAGAGTGTCCATAGTTTAGTCTGTCTCCTGTGTAAGTTTAGTTTTCCACTTCAGTTTTAAAATTCAGAATGCTCTTGTTTTAGGCAAGTTGAGTAACACAGCTACACAATTTTGTGGTTTTTTTTCCCCCTGAAACATTTGACAGTTGTTAAGGGCCAGGTCTCTTGAGTACTTTGTTGTCACAGCTGATAGCCAAGTGTCTGTTGAAATGTTGGAGAAAGCAAGTTCCCCTATGGTGTGATGATATCCAGCCTCAGGAGCTTATACTTCATGTTTGGTATAAAATAACACAATGTAATCCTTGCTGTTCAGAATATTTGCTTCATAGAACTGTCTGTGCTGTGAAAAGTCAGGAAGGAAGAAGGTTCTGGTAATGTGAAAGTCACAATGGACTTGTGACACTGTCGTTTGCAAAATGCAGTTTGCATTCCTTTTTTTTTTTTAAGGCATAGTTGTCAAGAAGAGACTATAGGCTGTGATTGGTTTTATTTCCTTTTTTTTTTAATGACCTAAATTCATTAGTAACTCCACTGAAATATTTAACTGCTTAGTCTAGATACTGCTAAAGAATAAATAAGACAGAACTCATAGAAACAGCAGAGGTAAAATATTACTGTCTTTACAGCAGCCCTGTGAAATTTGGTTATGAGCATTAGGCAGATATTATAGTTGAGAACATGAAACCAAGTGGAAATTTTTCATGTAGGATATCATTGGCTGTACAACGTGTCAGTAAACAGGGTTGTCCTGTTCTAATCAGTAGAGAATATAAAACAAAATCCAAGATGCTGTAAGTTCTCTCAAGGCTATAATATATTCCTGATCTCAGAAGTTTCAAAAAAAAAAAAGTGCCTGTATACAATACAGGATGCACAGAATGTGACACTTTATATATGAACATTTTGCTTTTTTTGTATGTGCCATGTTAAGTAGAACAAGTTCTGCATGCTACCCTAAGAATTTTAAAAAACAATGATTGCAGCAATGATTCATTAAATAGTAGGACTGAGGAACAAACCATCAGTTATACAACTTACAGTTATAAACAGAGAAAATATCATTAAATGGAAACTAGAGCAGGCTGGCAATCATTTACTTACTGAAGGTCTTGGCCAAATCACTGCCTTTGAAACTGCAGCTTTGCATTTTTTGAGAACGAAACTTTGAAAGTAAAATGTTGACATCTTGAACTAAAGATTATTTCTGTGTTCACAGGTGTCAGGAGAAGCAAATGAAACTCAGATTGCAGAAGCACTGAAGCGTTACAGTGAACGGGCCTTCTTTGTGAGAGAAGCACTTTTTCATTTATTCAGCCTGACACATGTAATGGAAAAAACTAAGCCTGAAATTTTAAAGGTAAAATAATAGTTTTGATGGTTCTCATTTGTTCTTCCTGAGCTAATCCCCAAAACTTTGGTATAAATTAGTTTATAAGCTTTCACCTTTTTGGTTGTGTTTTTCTAAGATTAAATTTGTAATGTTAAATAAAAATAAAGAACTATTTAGACGAGGATGATGTAGAAGATGCCCTGTGGTGTTTTGTGTTAGATAAAGTTGTTCTGTACTAACGTAAATTAACTAAATTTAGTAGCATGTAAATTAATTTTTTCACGTAACTTTGAATATGATATGAAATACTCTTCAGATGCTGAATTTTGTCATTAGATCATATCTGTTGGGGTTCTAATCAAAGGTCTATCTACTCTTATCCACCAGACATAGCAGTGCCTTCTGCTGATGTTCACGAAACAGTAATAATAAGGAAAGAATTCAGTGAGTTTCTCTACTGTCACCTTCCAGTATGGTTATGGGTGAATGGATATTGTTATTGTTTTGTATGGGGCTGTAACCTGGAGCCCAGAAACTTCCTCAGAAGTCCATTCAAGGCATTGGCTTTCCATGTCTAGAACACCAGAGATGGTTTAAGTTTTGTAGGGATCCTAAAAGAGGCACTGGTAGGACACACGGTTTTTATTTTTCTTATCCTCTTTGGTGTTGAACAAGTGGCCTTAAATTTGCTGGCATCAATATCAAAAAGACTTTTCCAGTCAATTATCAACAAGAAAAATATTATTATTAGGTGTTTATTAGGGGAGATCACAGTCAACATACATAGCCAAAAACATCATTCAGGAAGAAGCTGCAAAAAATCTGTCCTGACCTATCAGCTCAGGATGTGATTTGAAATGGATCATCACCAAACAGCAAGGCACTACATCATTATCATTGCACTGCAGAAGCTCTGTCCTGCTTCATTCACCTCTGGAAGGGCTTGGTGATTTTATCCCAGCCTGCCTCTTTCTAGGAATTTCTTGCAATCTGTGCAGCCTCTTCTTTGAGAGGTTGCTACAAGCTGTGCAAAAGGACTTGGAGAGGTGGAAGTTGCCAGCTTTGAATCGCTGAGCAGAAGGAAATGTTATTCCTTGAGAATTAGAATCACACCAGATGGATTTCTCACTCAAGTACAAGGGAGGCAGGAATTGGGTGCTGTGAGTCATTGTTGTGGCCTCGAGCAGGAGGCAGATTGTTCTGGGGTTCTGTGTGCAGAAGTGTGAGCAGCTAACGTGGGCCCAACTGTTGTGCTGCAGCTGGTGGTGATCGGGATGAGGAACCACCCCCTGAACCTGCCGGTGCAGCTGGCGGCCAGCGCCTGCGTCTTCAACCTCACCAAGCAGGACCTGGCGGCCGGGATGCCCGTGCGCCTCCTGGCAGACGTCACCCACCTGCTCCTCAAGGCTATGGAGCACTTCCCAAACCATCAGCAGGTACCAGGCAAAACTTTCTGTGCCATTCTCTGTCCTATGGGCCTTAACAAAAGCTTTCCCCACATCCCGAGACCTCACGGAAATATGTTCATAGCAAGGAAGTGTAGCCCTGGTTCGTGCCTGACATGTTTTGGTTTCTGAAAATTCCTTTTCCAGGGAATTTTCTGTAAACAAGAGACATGTTTTGGTAACGACAAGAATGTTTACATATTTCACCTAGGAGGGGCTTCTCTTGGTGTCCCTCTAGTTTGACCAATGTGATTGAAGAAGTTTGTCTTCTTGTCACCAATCGAATTGGTCTGCGTAAAAGAGTATAAAAAGGAAAATGTTTTCCAAAAATAAGTCACCTTTTCAGCCTTCTGAAGTCAGAGTCTTTGTGTCGTTGTAGTGTACAATAACAACAAGAAAGTATTCTGAAATTTGTGTGTTTCTAATGAAATTATTTTTCATTTCTCACAGCTGCAAAAGAATTGCCTTCTTTCACTATGCAGTGACAGAATCCTTCAGGATGTCCCATTTAACAGGCAAGTTTTTAGATGTCAGTTGAAAGGAGTCGTAGCATTGCAGAATATTTTTCTTCAGAAGCTTTGTTTCTGGCTCCAGTTTTGCTCAGTTTGAATCATTCCAGTTTGCTGAATTTATCTGGCCTATATTGCTTTAGGCCGGTTGACCCAAATATATGCCATTGAGTATAGGACTGAAAAAATCCTTTGCTATACGGGTTTTTTTTACTTCACCTGGATGGATTTATCCTTAATTCCATGTAACAGAAGTCAGCATTTCTCTGGGGTTGCTTTTTGCAGACATTTTTCTACTCAAATATTTTGTCCAACTACTTTGAAGTGTGATGGTCTGATGTTTCAGGAGATTGTGCCAAATTTTTCTTCCTTCTTTGGGAGCAATTCCTGTGCACTTTGATACACAATTAGAAATAAGAGACTGAAAGCCAACACCTTAAAACTGACAGAGGCTCATACAAATATCTGCAATTTCACTGTGTCTTTCTGTTGTGTATGGTATGAAGCATACTTCTTCTGTTGTTTGTGTACATCTTTCTTTTATTAAGACTTACAAGACTTATGAAAATTACTTTTATTTTTGACTTTCAGGTTTGAAGCAGCTAAACTTGTTATGCAGTGGCTGTGTAATCATGAAGATCAAAACATGCAAAGGATGGCTGTAGCCATAATTTCCATTCTTGCTGCAAAGGTATGGAATTAAGCTTGGAGATGATAGGATAACATTTCTAAAGTCTAAAAAAAAAAATGTTGATCTGCTTTTGTTTGTTTCCAGCTTTCAACAGAGCAAACAGCTCAACTTGGTGCAGAGCTCTTCATTGTTAGGGTAAGTCAGATGCCTTCCTGCCATCCCATCCTCTCCAGCTGTTCATACTAACAGTGTTCCTGAAGATACAAAGTAAACATAAGGAGATAAAATTCTAAGAATATATTAACATGTATTCATGTGAAAATTGGTTAGAAGGTAAGCCAAAGTGGAAAAACACAGTTAATGCAAAGTAAAATAGAAAGACATATCTTGATTTGAAATTCATTGTTTAAGGTATAAGATGCTCAAAATGAGAATATTTGAAGTAAATACTGCTGTAAAGATTCCGAGTTCTGTGGATGGCTTTGTGCCATCTGTAAAGCCCTACACATGTAATTACTGTGGAAACAAAGGAATTCCTTTGGCAGGCAACCATGTTCAGAGGGGAGGTAATAATTTTAATAGCTGACTTATTTTGTATAGTTTGACTCTAAACATGTATGTCTTTACTCTGCATATAAATGACAGCTATGCATTGCCCAGTTAGTGTAGAAAAAAAGCAGATGAGTTAATACATATATTGATATTTTTATGTTTTTTTTTTTTCTCCAGCAACTTCTACAAATAGTTAAACAGAAAACAAATCAGAATCTTGTAGATACCACCCTCAAGTTCACACTGAGTGCACTTTGGAACCTCACAGATGAATCTCCCACAACGTGTCGGCACTTTATTGAAAACCAAGGGCTGGAACTTTTCATGAGAGTCTTAGAGGTGAGGACATGGGGCTTGGTGGTGGATTAGCAACAGGTTTATAATTAAAGCTGTTTCAAGAAAATGCATAAATGTTTACGTGGTTTTTGTTTCCTTTATCCACAGTCTTTTCCATCTGAATCATCCATCCAACAGAAAGTTCTTGGACTTTTGGTGAGATGAAAAAGAAAAAAAGTCTGAAATATATTCTTTTAAAATTTTATTTTGAGAGGTTTTTTTTACCCTATGTTAATCTGAATTTTTTTTTTTTATGTCCTAATATTTTTTACATTCTTCTTTAATCCTTGTAGTGTGTATTATTCACAACTGACATGTTTTTGGACTGTTATATGTTTCCTCAAAAATTATATTGAAATTGGTGGTTAGAGTAAATAAAAAGAGCTTTTAAGAAAGGAGAGTGAGGCTTCACATTAGTCTAAATGCAAAAAGTAGGTTGAAAGTCAGTGGAATGCAGAATTTTGCACTGCTGCAAAAATTGCACTGTACTTTTTGTCTCAAGTCGTGCTTGAGAATGTTAAAATCAGCCCTTGATTTAGTGTAATCTACATGTTAGTGGCATAAAATCACTTATGAGAAAACCTCTTTGTTTTGAAGCAAAAACATTTGCATTAGACTAGAAAAATTCTAGTAAAGCAAAAGTAGTATTTTGGCATGTGGTGCTCACCTAGATGTACAGAGATCTCATCTGAGTGTTTATCTCTGTCTACTCACTTGAACAATATAGTTCAAATTTATGTTTATCACACTGTCTTCTTTCTGTTGACATTTTCTCTTTTTTTTCATTATTTATCTCCCCATTCCAGAATAACATAGCTGAAGTTAAAGAACTGCATTCTGAATTAATGTGGAAGGACTTCATAGACCACATCAGTAAACTGTTGCACAGTGTGGAGGTGGAAGTCAGCTACTTTGCAGCAGGGATTATTGCTCACCTGATATCTCGAGGAGAGCAGGCCTGGACATTAAGTCGCAGCCAGAGGACGTCTCTCCTTGAACAGCTGGTACAGAAATGATGGTGAATTTTATCACAGTTTTTCTCTTTTTTTTTCAGTGTTTGTATTTAACAATCAATGTTCTCGGTTCTGTATTTTACAGCACACTGCCATTTTGAATTGGCCAACCCCAGATTGTGAGATGGTGGCTTACAGGTAACTATTGTCTTATCTTGTGATCAAGAGTTTGAGGGGGGGGGGAAAAAGCATACCACATATTTCCTATAATCTGATATTTGCAGGTAGTTGTCTTAAATGAGTTTTAGATGCAGCAGACCAGCCTCTTAATGTTTATCAATGTCTCCTGTAGTTTACATACGAGCAGACATATGACCTCTCAAGTAATAATATCTAGTAATAAAGCAAGTAACTGTTTCACTCCTTTTTTTTTTTTTTTTTTTAATAGGTCTTTCAATCCATTTTTTCCACTACTTGGCTGTTTCATGACACCTGGTGTCCAGTTATGGGCAGTGTGGGCCATGCAGCACGTCTGCAGCAAAAATCGTATGTATTGAGAGAATATTATCCTTACAATTCTTATTTTTTGATAGTTATTCACTAGGATGAAGTGGGAAACAAGAGAATTTCTGGGCAATTCACTCCTAATCCTCTGGAGAAACTACATTTGGGGCTTGACTAAATGGGGCAGAAAAAGGGAGTAGTAAAAGTTCCTTACATCTTTTCTATTAACTGAAATTTCACAGTTAGATGCATAGTATTAATTCCAAAATGTGGATTTGGTAAGATTTAACTACACTTTTTGCTTGCACGTGTGTTTTTATTCAAATAAAATATGCAAATATTAATGCTGGGCAACAAATTCCTTTTAAATTAAGAGCAATGACCACAGCAGGTAGCAGTGTCTTGCTGTGGGAACAGAAGCTATAGTTGATTCTCATCTCTACTTGCCTTTTTGCAGTAACCTGCTGTGGTATAAATGTCACTTTGTTAATCTCTCTTTCCCATCTGCAAAATGAGAAGTAGAATGATTTGAGAGTATTTGATGTAATGCACAAGTGTTGGGAAAAGGAAATAAATCCCCCACCATACCTAAATGTAAGAGGGGACAAACTTTCCTGGCTTGTAATGCTTTTTTTTTTTTGGACAGAATTTTTTGGCATGAATATACTATATAAAGCAGATTTCTTCTGAAGTATTTAAAGTGTTTTCTGTGCCAATGTTTAATCTCCTTGATATAGCATATCTAGGCTTGTTTATGCCTGTCCCATAAATCACTATTGCTGCAGTGTAAGGCATCTATTCAGGACCAACTAATAACATGACATAATACATAACTGCACACAGAATACTGCTTTGCTGCCCTCATAGAGCTCATAAATATAATGAGCCACTGTTCCCAGGGTACTGTCCAGAAATCTCTGAAGTTTTTCATGTTGAAGTCAGACTCTTCTGACAGAATTGTTTTACTGGTTAGATATGGATAACAGATTTTTAAGTAAGGCCCTGTAATTTATCTTTGTCCCTCAGTCCTGTCAGCTTTGTGTTGTACTGTTTGTTCTGTTTATTTTTGGTATTTTGTCTGCCCTCACCTCTGAGCTTTTAACATGCTACTGAGGTTTGTATTGGCTTACTCCTGATTTGAGACCAAGACAGAGTTCCTTTAGTTCTGGTGGTAGTTGATGCCAGAAGCTTTTGGACAAAGTTGCAGAGAAACCAAGTGTTTGGTAGCAAATGTAATAGCCTGCTCTGGGGGAAAACGTGTTTAATTCTGAAACATGAAGATGTATTTGGGAGGAAAAGCTTCAGCTTTTGGTGCTTGGTACCAAGAAAGCTTTTAGCAGTCCTGGAGAGGAGATGCTTTTTATTTTGACACCCTCTTATAGATGACAGTGTAAAGTAGTCTGGAAGTAATTGGTTAAATTTTTTTTGTTTATTTTTTCCTTCTGCTGCTGTTTATTTATGTCACTGTCACCTCAGTGAGGTAACCTAAATCAAATATTAGTAGCACCACAGTAAATGTGATCCCCAGTGAAATGCTCAACATCAGCATTAAAACAAGTCTGGTGTTGCATCACTGAGATGAATGGTGAAATTGGGCCCATCTGAGGTAGTGCCCTGTGGATTGCATTACAGTCATCCTGACCTTTCCATAACAACTTCTGGAGCTTGCACATTGCATTCACCCTACAGCTCTTTTTATAGCTGTTCCCTGCTCTTAATAATGCTGCAGCTGATGGAGGTGTGATTTCAACTTACTGAATTCCAGAATGTAAGTGGAAAAAAACCTGGAAAGGCATTTGTAGTAACTTATGAGAGGCCACCATCAATATATTTGGCAAACTATTGGAAGGAACTAGTTTGTATTCACTCTCCAAGTCTGGGCAAGTGATGTGATATGTCTGATATCATTTTTTGGTAACTGTTCTGTATTTTTACCTGGATACTCACAGACACTATAGTGCTTTTGATTCCCATTTCTTCTGGTTTGTTTATGTGCATTTTAAATGCCCCTAGAGGAGGTGGGGGGAAGAGAGAATATGGTGCATATTACAGGGCACTTTCCAGTCAGCTGAGACAAACTGGTAAGAGACCTGATTACAGCTAGAGTCCTGTCCAAATAACTCTGTGTTGTCACTTGTTAAAGTACTCATGCACTTCTGTGGACACTTTAGGGAGTGTCTTAAATACTGCCTGGAGATAAAAGTGGATTTGAATCAGTGTTTACAGTATCTGCTACCTTTACCCTAGATAATTCTGGTTTTAATTCCCTTTTCATAATCCTATTACAGCTGCCAGATACTGCAGCATGTTAATTGAAGAAGGAGGTTTGCAGCATTTGTACAACATCAAGGAAAATGTCCACACTGATCCCCATGTCCAGAGGATTGCTGTTGCCATCCTGGATAGTTTAGAAAAACACATTATGCGTCATGGGAGACCACCACCCTGTAGAAAACAGCAACAAACCAAACCAAACTGAAAGCTGCAGGTAGAGGAGTGTAAAGTATTGTCTCTGTAATAATCCTCTCTGATATGTGTGTAGTTGGAGTAACTTATAATATATTGGTCACCATTAAAGTGATTTGCTGGTATCTGTGGTGCCCAAGCCATGTGTGGTAACCTTGCTGAACGTCACCTTTAATGGCAACCTGGTACACAACTTGTAAAGGGTCACAGCTTGAGCTGGTCATGCCTGTAGGGTTAGTGCTGCCTACCAGGAGATGGGACTTGTACAGATCAATATGCACAGCTGCAAAGAAGACTTCAAGGAGTATCTTGTTTCGTGACTTCTGGGAGAAAAGGCTATTCCATCCTTGTGATTGCTGTTCATAACACTGTTCACCAGTTTGGTGTTTGAATAAAACTGTGTGTGGTTGTGAGATCAACATTTACAGACTAAAACAAAAGTCCATGCATGCAAGTGACAGAGAGACTTGTAACTAAGGCGACCAAAATGTCCATAACCCTTCTAGACACAAATGGGGTCTTCAGCTTCCTTTTCCTTTTGCCTGCAAGCCATGTTCTTTTGTTTTCCTTACTGCTGGGACAATGCCTTTTTACAGTTCATTTCTCCAGAGTCCTCCCTGCTCCAGCATCACATTCAGGGAAAGGGGAAACCCACTGATGTAAAGCAGTAGAAACGGATCTAAAATGAGACAGTACTAAAAGGATGTTTGAGAATTTAAATTTTATAACAAGAATGGGGTTTTGTTGTTGTGTGACTACTTTTGGTTGTGTGTGGTATCTTTCTTTTGTTTTAGAATACTGATGGGGATAGGAGAAGGCTCATTAGAGCAAAATAACTGACATGACTTCATCATGGAGGGAGTTGCATGTATTCATAGAAGGCTGGGATATTTGGTCACCTTATTTATAACAGACTAGTGATTGCTCTCATTTTCTGTAAATACTCTGTCAGTATTGAGCAGTGAATTATATTTCCAAGCCATCACAGTGAGTGCAAAATGTCACCCGATGTTCTGTGTAAGCCCTGTGTCAATTGCATTGTTTGTGGAGTGTGAAATTTTACATAAAGATGCTAATTGTAACAACTTATTTCTTTCTTGGTTACCTTTGAGTTTTCAAACCATGTGTTGAATGAAACATGTTGCACAGTGTACAGATGCCTGATACAATGCAAGTGATGGAAGCAAACTGCATCTCCATTCAAGTTCAATTTAATTTCAGGTGTTGTTTTTGTTTATCTACTTAGTCTCCATATTTCCATAGCAACTGCTTGATAGTCAGAGACTTCTGTAAATACTGAGTAATTGAATATAAAAAGAAAACTTATGTTTGGTAGCTTACTAGCAGAAATGGCTTCATCATGACGACCATATTTTACTATTTTTAAGTCCTTTCCCTCCCAACTCCCATCCTTCACATAAAAACACCACCTCTAATCTTCAATAACATAATTGATGTGTATTTCAGCAACTTCAAAAGGTACTGATCCAGTAATTTAATCAGTGTTGTGTAATTGTTTTTTGTACAAGAGTATAATTTTGCCTGGCATCATTTTCATCTGTGGATCTGGTTATATAAAAGTTTTCTCAATTCTAACAGAAATTCAGCTGGCTGTAGCTTTGAATTATGAAGGTGGTTTAAAAATTAAAATCAGCACATAGGTTTTTAACCCACCACCCTTCTAAGATGTCTGCTGTGGAATTTCCCTTACATGAAATGGAACACAAAACTTGTCAAAATTGGTGTCAATAGAATGAATATAAATCAATTGCTACAAGATTTTAAAATAAAGATGACAACTCTCCTTACAGTGCTGTCTTTTCCGAATAACAGGAGAAGTTGCTGAAGCAACTGAACTGGAAAAAAAATATCTACTCCTCCATGCAGCACAAAAGGCAAGGATGATGCTTGGCATCAGGCCAGATGTCTGAAAGACATGTCACTTCTAAAGTTCTGCAACCAGCAAGCTCAGAGATGCTAAATACCCATTTTCTTTTGCTCCCCCACACTTCAGGCAATCAGTGAGCAGAGTTCTCTCAAGCTGAAAACTGCATGCCTACAAGGTATAAATGCACTGCATCTATTTGTATATGTCACTTATAGAAAGGTCTCTTCACACTCCTGTGCAACTTCAGGAGTTTCTGCCAGAGTTGAATAACTCTGGAATCAGTTTTTAAACTTTGTGTTCCACCTGTAGCATTTGCCATCTTTTGTGAAGGCTGAAAATCCTGACTTGGCTTTACCTTTCCAGATCTTTACATAGAAAATTTGTATGTGTATAATTTGGTAAGGTTCCCACACACTTTTGGCACAAGTGGAACTGTGGTTTCCTTTGATACTCTCATAGCACCAAGTTCCAGTGTGGTAAGCCACATCTTACTTTGATAACCTGTAAATCATTTCCTATAAAGCATTTCCTAAAACCACATTTGCTGATTAATTCACTTTGCTTGAAAGCCCCAGTCTAGGGAAGTAAGAAGCTGTAGAGTTAAATTGTGTGGCATGTTTTAGTGCTGAAGAACCTCAAAGTGGAGGGAGAAAATAATCTCAACTTCCTGTCAGCCAACAGAGGAAAAGAGGTGCTGGAGAGATATTTATGTGCTTGGGGTGTCTGGCACAGACTGATAGGATGACCTTATGTATCTGTGCACATACAGGCCCTGTGTTGTCTCAAGCACTGGTTCCAAAGGGAGGTGAATTTGGGTTCCTAGAGTGGGTCAGTGATGCACTGCTCACAGCAGAGCTGTGGTGAAGGGCCACTGCTCTGTGCTAGTACTGCTTGTTCTGTCAAAGCAGGTGGAAGAGCACTGATACATCTTTATAAATTGATTTTCTCTCCAATGTTTGCTTTTCCTGTTTAGATGCAGTATGGTTTCTGCCTCTTTTTTTTTATTTGCTTATGGTGAGCCAAAGCTTCTCTACATTCCTTACTTGACATCTGTGTGAGAGCCATAACCCCTGACTTAAGATGAACAGGCTTTAAAGATGAGGTGTACAAAGTGAAATCTTTATTTGGAGATTCATACAGAAAAATTATCTGGTGGAGTAGTTACAAGTGCAGTCCTAGGCAATGAGTTAAGTGCACAGAATGGTGTCATAAAAATAATCCTAAGAAATCAGTGGATCCTCCTCAGTCCTGCTTTATCTCCAAAAGCTCAAGAGGAAATAGCCTTATTTGCCAGTGAACCGAGGTGCTCGCTTCTCCCTGAAGGCAGCCATCCCTTCCTGACGGTCTTTGGTGGGAATATTCTACGTGAGAAAAGAAAGAAATGAAAGAGGTGTGTTCTCCATTTACAAGTGTGATGTATTTTTAAGTCCTGACTAATTTGTCAGTAGTGGTTTAAGACCAAGATTGCTTTTCTTTCAATGAAAACATGAGGTTCCATGTTTTGCAATTAAGAAAAAAGAGACAAGGCTGTAATGTAATTCACAAAGCACCTAAGAAAAAACCCATATATCTATATAGGAAAACAGTTTTCCATAATCTTCATAGTTCATAATTTTAAAATATACTGAGAGATACATTATTATTGTACTATTGTAATACCCTGTATTGTTCCATTAGCTGAGAAAAGTGCATGCTCTCAAAACTTGCCACGAAGAACTACAGGAGGAATTGTTTTGAATTTATTATATTAAAACCATTTGTAAAGCTCACTCTATAACTAACATACAGTTGTTCCTTTCAGGAATGAATTCTGAAGGCAGTTTACCTGGGCATAACACATCCCCTCAATAGCCATCCCTGATGCAATGTCAACCTGGGGAGGAGAGGAAAGGTATGAGGTTTGAGCCCTCAAAGCTACTTCATAGCTCTCAAATCAATGAAAGTACTCAGTCACTCTCAAACAGTCATAGTAAGTGATCTTCACTCCAATATTAGAAATACAGTGTTACTATCTGTAGAAAAAAGAATCCTGCCATTTTATTTTATCTTTAAAGATTTTTTTTAAAACCTCTGAAATGGTTTTAAATGTCTGTTATAAAGAAAAAATTTTTAACTCATCCATTCTAAACATTTTTACTGTAGTAATTTGTAACAGCTGCTAATCTTTTCATTCACCTCAGTATTTAAACAAAAATAATTATTACCTCCATTCCTTTGTTTATTGCCAGTTTTCCCATTTTCACAGCAAATGGTGCCTTTATTAAAAACAAAACCAAACCACAAAAAATATTTTAAAATAATTAAATTCACATTAATTCATAATAGATGAATTGTTGTATTATTATCCCAGCTCCAAATGATATTTTAGTCTACAGAAATTTGCAGTAAGTTAATAAGTATTTTTTAACAAATCAGTTTGGTGTTGTCTGCAGTTCACAGATTATCACAGTGTGAGGTTTCCATGTGTCCTGCAGGTCTGTGTGGCTGCAGCTATGGAGTAAAAGTGTCCTGTGGGCTAAGCAGATGGATGTTAACACTTGCTCCTACAGAAACTGCATTCACAAAAAGGAACAGACTTAAAGAGACTCAAAGATCAGGAACTAAGACTTCAGTATTTCAGAGAAAGGGATTTCAGGTGTTTGTTTGCTCTCTCAGGGGGAGCACAAATGCTGTCTTTACATTGGTGCCATGAACAATGCACTTACCTGGGGCAGGATTTCTTTAGCCAAGGCTAAAGCTCTCTGGTAAGCTGCATCTCCCTCGCTGTTCTGTGGCACTGAGTGATTTACCAGCCCCATGGAGGCTGCCTGTTCTCCATCAATCTGTCTGCCAGTGAAAATGAGTTCCTTTGCAAGACCTATTCCAACACATCTGGGCAGGCGCTGGGTTCCACCTTAGTACAACAGGGAAAACACCATTTTCCACTTCTGACAAATGCCCCAGTAGTATTTTGTGTCCTTATAAAACCAGGAGGCTTAAAAAATGAAGGGATCATATGTTTCTTTAATAACTACTGGCTGAATATGTTAACATTTTTGGAGGCATCTGATAGGCTTCAATATTTTGCTAAAAACGAAAAGGTGCAAAGGAACTTTCCTAAATTCAGAGTAAGTCTGAGACAGAACTCTTGATTCATAGATCTTTTTCATGACTGTAAGATGCTACTTCTGATTTACATTCAAAACACTTCAAGTGTTCAAGAACACACTCTAATAACAAAATATTTACAATACAGCTGAGAAAGTGAGATTTAATGAATATTAATGATGGCTTAATGAAGGTTACCTGCTCCAGGCAGAAGTCCTCGTGTGGTCTCAATAAGGCCCATTTTAGCTGATGAAGCTATTAAAAAAAATAAATGAAGGGTTAGCTACATTTTGATTTGTATAACTAGAAGTTTTCCAGATTAAACTGATCAATAAAATTAGAAACTGTCAATACTGAACTGGAACTCTATTTCTCCAGGTAGCCAGAAAGTGTCAATGCTACAGTACTTACTCAATGTCTGTCTCAAGTCTGCTTACCCCAGTGTAGCAATTTTAGCTAGAAAAACAAACCTCGGGTCCCTGCTAGATAAAATAGAATGGATGGAAGCACAGAAACAGAAATAAGTCTTCCAACCCAAACTGATTTAAGCTGGGAAGGTTAGATGTAGCCAGAATATATCTGATCCAGTATTAAGCTACAACAACTATTCAATCCTACTAAGAAATAGTTTTCTAAAGCAATCCTAATCTTACCTAAAAATAGGCTTTACTTTTTAAGCAGGGAAACTGCTTCCCAAATAGTAAGTAAATGTCGCAATTTCTGTACAACTTTCAGTTAAATTTCTCTCAAGCTTCTGGATTCCATTAACAATCCATTGTCATGTGTGTAAGTTCTCCCTAAAATGCAACCAGGAGATTGCTACACTGAGCATCACAAACCTGCCACTCGGAGGTCACAGGCCAGGGCCAGCTCCAGTCCACCACCCAAGGCGTAGCCATCGATGGCAGCGATCGTGGGCACAGGCAGGGCAGCTACAGAAGAGAGATTGCACAGTTGTGTTCCACAAGTTCTTCATGCACGTGCTCCTGGAATTTAAATCCTTAACGTTCTAAAGCTTTCAGTTCAGAATTGCTCAAGAACTCGTTTTCTTCTGCCACACATTTTCGGTTTGGAAACAGTAAAGATGATCTTGCTGCACTTCTCCCTTCTTTGTAAGAATGCAAAACATGCTTCTTCCATGCAAAGAAGCTCACAAACACAAATTACTGCAATGCAAAACAGGATGAGTCCTCTCCTTGCAAATTTATGACATGAGTATTCATCTGTTGCAGTTAAACAGCCAAAGAGAAGTCTTTCTCTTAGGCCCTCTCACAATGCTCAGTTTTTGTGGTGCTTTTGTTAGCCAAGGCTCCTGAAAACAGGAACAGTACACACTGTTTAACTAGGTTACCTCATAGGTGAGGAACTTGATGTATCTCAAGATTAGCTGCTTGATACTTTTTTAAATACTCAGGCAGCTGGATGCAAACTTCAGAGGTGAGCTAGTTCTCTGCTGTAACCACCCGTCTGACTGCTCCTATATAATTTTTTAAAAAATTATGGCAATTCTGATTGGTATTTTAGACAGATTTGACTTTGGTATTTCTTTCTAGTGAAAGCAGAATAATTCATAAATAGGGAAAGAAAATTAATTGCAGAAATTCATATTCCTTTTGCAAAGAAAAAGAAAAGGGAGGTGAGGGAGTTGTAGATACAACCCCCCGACATTCCACAAATCTATTTAGCAAATCCATTCAGAGATTCAAACCATGTTCTTAGGTCTCTGCCATATTTTGAGTGTTCCTGAACATGTACTGGAAGTGGGACAACAACACAACACTTGTCTCCCAAGGATTCCACAGAAGTGTGGAATAAATAAATGCTTTCTCAGAGCAGGTATTTATTACATAGGTGTGTATGTGCTTTGTTGTGGATGAGAAAGGCATCTTGTCCTTGGAGGGGCAGCGGGATGGCTGGTATTTAATTCTGATGGGATCTCTCTTTCAGGCATAAGCTGAAGCCATTTGGAAAGCTACTCCTAAGTGGATAAACTGCTGATTATCCCCTCCTACAGCATTTCTAAATGTTTCATTACAGGTAGTCTAGGATAAATTTTCCAACTGATACAGTCCTTTACCTATTTCATCCATAAGATTTCTCAGTCTTCTAACAAACTCTCCAACTTCTGCATCATCCATCTTTGCACGTTCTTTTAAATCTGCTCCTAAATAAAGGAGAAAAAGGTTAGAATCCAGGAAAAGACATCTGAAATGTTCCCTCCTGTCCCTCTCAGAGGACAGATCATTTAAAATACAGTATTCTAGTTCAGGTCCATGGAAGTTGGAGTGTGGATATTTGGGCTGCGGCAATAACAAGGGTGCTCCTCTGTGCCCTTTTGACAGATTTCTTTCTTTTAGCAGTCATATCCAACTGCTTTTCTGCGTGATCTGATTGGCACATAGCCCTGAGAGCCACCACATTTTTTGAGAATAGTTTGCAGAGCCTTTGCTACTCACCTGCACAAAACACTCCTTTCACCTGGCTCTTGAACACCACCACACGCACCTGCTCGTCGAAGCGCAGCTGTTCCAGGGCACTGAACAGCTACGAGGGAGGGAGTGTAGACAAGAGAAGAAAAAAATTTAGGCATATGGATGTGTATATACAGTGAAATTATAGCAAGTTCCTAATATATGGTAGAAGTGGTTTGGTTTTTTTTCCCTGCAGGTGCCAGAAAATTAATGGAAATCACGTAAGTGGAACCTGCAGGTTTTTCCATTACAAATTCAGAATGACACATTTCTCCATCTCTTTTTTCCTTCCACTCAGAGATGAACCTTTGCTGTACCTAAAACTTCCCTTCCTGTCCAGGCATGAGCCGGACTTTCTCTAGGATAGGTCGTCCTTGAACATCCTTGGTGACATCCTTGTCATCACCTGCTAAGGTGTGACAATGAGTATGCTTTTGTTGCAATGACACAAGTAAGAACATTAACTTGCATCTGAGTTAACTTCAATAAATTAACTTAAATTAGCTAACTTAAATAACCCAGATATCTCTGTCCACATCTGAGGCAGTAACTGTTAAATTCTGTTTTTCTCCAGGTTCACGTGCCTTGCCCCAATGTCATCTTCCACTGCCCTTCATAATGAGGTTTTTTTAGATTTCCCACAACTGTTCTCACTGCAGTTAGTTATTGATCATATTTCCAAACACACTCACAGGCCAGGCCCATACTCACTTCATTTACAAATACTTTTCCCAGTGAATTTCTCGCGTGGGGTCGGTTCATTAGGATTTCAGCAATACCTTAGTAATAGGAGACAATTTCAGTTATACTTCATTTAGTTCTCTGACACAGTAATTCAACTGGGAATAATATCTGCATATGCTGCATATTCTCCTTCCTGAAATGCATACAGTATTTTCTAAAACAATCAGTTATTTTAAAACTGGAGGTGGCACACCATGTCTACAAAACCCAGTTATGCAGAACAAGTGTAAAATTCAGTAGCACTGTAAAAGACACTGAAAATGAAAATGAACAGGACATCCAAGAACATATATCTTAGAATCACTGCAGAAATGGGGAAAAAAGCCCAAACAACAAACCAAAACCCAAATGATCCATCTTTGGTTTCTCCTTTGAATGTTACTTAAATTAATTTTTATTGTACAGTCCTACTGTGTTCAAGTACATTCCCTAATGAAGGAAGCCATCCTCTTGGGATTGCTGTTTGCATGAGAACAGGACAGACAGATTACTCTCAGTTCGTGTTCCAGAACCATTTTGAAATTGAATTCCATTTAATTTCAACATTATAAGCTCATCAGCAGAAAGGACTCCACTCAAAGTTCCTAAGTCCAAGCAGCAACACAAAATCACAACACCTACCTACTTCTCCTTTGCACATGTGATTTGTAAATTATTATCCAATGGCCTCTGTATGCTTTGGAGAGAAAAAAACATCTCCTGTTTCCTTGTCTGGACTTCTGCTCCCTTCCCAGGCCTTAACACTGGAAGATGCTGTTGCTGTGCTGTCCGTGCACAGCTGTACCTCACACCTGCCTTGCTTGGTCTTTGTGCCCTGCTGGAAGGTCTCTATTCCTCTGCCTATGGCAGCGGCCAGCTCCTGAACCAGAGATGTGTCACATTGGAGGGGAGACACAAGTGAACAGCAAAGGAAATTTACAGCTGGTAACTACTTGATGTCTTTGTAACCAGCAAAATACCAAGAACCGTTTATAAGCTCTTGCAACAGTTACACAGTAAATTCATGGCAGTCTGAACTGAACTTCAAACTGCTTCGTGATTCTCATGGATAAATGTGCACAGGCATGTCAAGGTCCTGTCCCACCTTTATCACTGCACGTTAATGTTGTTAGAAAAACCTAAAGTATGCAAATCAGAACGTCTTGCGTTGAGGTCTCCTGCACACAACTTTAGGGGAAATAAAAAGTATCTAGCTGTTCATTCAGCAGCAGCATTCTTGAAAAAACTGAAATAACTGAAAACAAAACAACAGCGAGCGCCCCGGGCTCGGCCGGGCTGTCACCCCCGCTCGGGCTGCTCCACGCTGGGCACACACTGCCACGCTGACGCCAGGCCGAGGTGTTTCCACCAGGAACCGGCGGAAGCGGAGCCGCACTCCGGGTCCCGGCACTCACCGCCGCCGGCCGCGCTCAGCAGCACCTCCGAGCCCCGCTGCGCCCGATAATGACCCACTAACGACATGG
>JANPWX010000421.1:2048963-2059696 GCA_024734555.1 Trochalopteron elliotii
GCGCCCACCCCGGCGCGGCTGAAGCCCCTCACGGGACGCGGTGGCTCCTCAGGAGCGCACTGGCAGAGCCCGGTTTTGGCCCGGCGGCAGCGGCTCCGGGTAAAGTTCACCCTCGCTGGCGGTGTGGGGAAGGCCGGAGCCCGGCCAAGGTGAACGTGAGGCACCACGGAGCAGGTCGATACAACAGCCCTGCAGCGGGCACAGTGTTCCCGTGTCCCTGTGTGGCCCGGGGCCCGTCTCGGGGCAGGGGCTCAGGGAGGGCCCGGCCCTGCATGGTGTGTCCTGGGGCGATTCTGTTCCTGGCCCTTGGGTTGTGAGCGCACAGTTCGCCCTGCTCAGCTCCTCCACAGCTCGCCGGGAGCAGGTGGTCGCCAGGCGGGCGTGGGGCTCTTCTCCCAAATCACAAGTGATGGGGCAAAAAGAATTGGCCTCAAGTTTCCACAAGGCATGTTTAAGGTTAGAATTGGGATTAAGTAAAATTCCTTCATCGAAAGGGTTGTCAAACCCAGGAACAGGTAGCCCAGGGTAGTGGTGAAATCATCATCCCTTGGGAGGACTTCAAAGACACGAAGATGTTCACTTAGGGGCATGATTTAGTGCTGAATTTGGCAGTGCTGGGGTAACAGTTGGACTTGATCTTAAAGGTCTTTCCCAACCTAAATGATTTTATGATTTTCAAAGAGGAGCAGTAAAAGAACCATTTTTATCTTGACAGATGAATGTTAAGACAACTTTGATATTTGCCAGAGTAGTCAGAAACTCCTCACCTTTTAAATAATGACTTTTTGTCCTATTGGGTATTTCTCCAAAATGCAATGTGGTAGGGGAAGAATTGAAAGGTTAAAGACAATTTTGTTAATTGTGTTTGTTGGACTAGATCAAATCATGTAGTAATAGAAGTTATTGAGCTCACTAGTGATGTCCTAATGGAAGAGACAAGTAAAACCTGTCAGACACCATACTGCATCCTAAGTATTTTACTATGTATTGCTTCTATTTAATTAACATTAATGATGTAATGACTGGTGAAGCTTGTTATATCTTCTCACAACAACAGTCCATATTTCCTCTCTTTTAACTGTCAGCTCCCCAGTGCTCTGCATTTTCAGAAGTGGATCAACTCAGTTATCAGTTAAGCATGACTTGAGGAATTGTCAGTACTCTCTTCTCCTCTCTGTTAGCCCAAGCAGTATCAATCACTATTACAGACTTCTACAGTGATCAGCTCACCCACTGTTTGTTCTCATGACCTTTGCTCTGTAGGTTCTCTGTCTAAGTTAATGAAAGGAGGTACTGCAGAAAGTACAGCTAAGTGGTACAAATAACTGGAGTCAGGGTGATAAGCAGGAGGCAGCAAATTAACGTTTATATGCTCACAGGGGACTTCAAATAATTGGTGGGATTATAAGTAGTTAGCATGAGGATTTCTTTCAGCAGTGACACTTTTTGTTAGTGATATAAAAATCCAAACCACATGTACCTGTGGTGGTCTCTAATGAGTCACCCTGCAAAGAAAATAGAAATGCCACCTCTATGCCAATGGTGAGGAGTAAGGTATGATAAATTCTCTACAAAGAACAAACATTTTCTTGTTACAAATAAAAATATAACAAAACAAAACAAAAAAGGAAAGTATTTATCAAAGCTTCAGTGAATATTATGTCACGTATTATGATGAATTGGTGGAGATTACAGTTATTCTCTGTCCCACCCACAGGCTTTGGGCAGGATTCTTGTCCATCTCCATAGTCATGGATCTTCTTTAACACTGACCAGAAATGGCCCTCAGCTCCCATAAAGTTGCACAATTTTCTCCTTTTATCCATTGCAGTGTCTGGCAGCAGCACTTGGGAATTGTAAAGATTTTGTATGTGTACTTTTGGGTCAATGAAATGACATTGTTTGCATTATATAAAACTTATTTCTAAATTAAATATAAAGCTTTTAAATATACTAATTTGAGGAGAATATGAATTAAATCTCACTGTGATTTATTCTCAGCTTGTTTTTCTTCCTTTTCTCTTGCCAGTTTTCAAAACCTAATGAGAAGAGTGCAGATTATCCTGACATGGCTAAGGAAGCAGGTAATTTAGTAATAAGACATTTTGTTTGATTGCTGATGCTTATTTTAGATCTTACAGCCAACATTTTATTACACACATGAAGGAAAAGCTACTGTTCAATAAATAGGTACATCTAAGAAAACAGATTCAAAACTCAGCCCACTTTCAACAAATCCATAACTGACCTGTCCAGGTCGGCCCTTCCAGGCTGAAGTCACCAGGATGGCTTAAAATTGGATTGTGCACTTAAATAATTTAATATTTACCTATATTATTCAAAACATACTCCCATTGGGGTGAACAACCTTGGTGCATGAACACAGAATTGGTTGAATGAAATTTTCTGATAAAGAAGCTTGTTCAGAACTCAAAATACTGTGAAATTGTCCTTATGAGTATGGAATTGTCCTTGTGAGGTACAAGACCATATTAACCATTTGCACCATATAATGAGGGATTTCTACAACTCTCATTTGTGAATGCAGGACTCATACATACTACTCTAAGTTTGTTTGTTATGATTGTGAGAGCTGCTCTTTTTTTTCCCCTTCAATTTTAAACTTTTTTTCAACTTTTAAACTGTCTTTTAGGCCAGGCAGCTTTAGCTGATGCTGGGATTCCTTATTCAGCAGTGAAGCAGGCATGTGTGGGGTATGTTTATGGTGAGTATTGCTGTTTGATTGGGATGTCACTTCTGTGACAATTGCAGATATCTGTGTGGATAAAGTATGAGGAATGCCATCAATAAGCTTTCTGTTAAGGGGAAATCTATTTCCATTCCAAAAAGATTTTTCCATTTACTTTCCTTCTGGTTCTCTGTTAACGACTGTATTGTGGCAACTGAAGTAGGGTCAGTCTGCTGTGATACCTGGAGCACCTCTAAGACCCTTTTGTCCAGTCCAGTTATGTCCCTTTGATTCACAGCCTGTGAAACACAAACAGGACAAACTCCTGGTTTTAGAATCTGAGGAGTTTCATCTTGTTCCTGAGGTTCTTTACTGTGGGTACCTGAGAGCCACACTCAAGGTGACAGCTCAAGAAGTTCAAGTTTACATTTGAATTGATAGCACTGCACATACATGGCAGGATTTCTTTTTGTGGGTTTGCACCTTGTTTTAATGTTGTGTTTCTGTTTGAAGGTGACTCAACCTGTGGGCAGAGGGCAATCTACCATGGCCTGGGTCTGACTGGCATTCCCATCATCAATGTTAACAACAACTGTGCTACTGGATCCACTGCTTTGTTCATGGCCAGACAGCTTGTGGAAGGAGGTGGGTTGTTTTGCTCTGTGCACCCAGAGATTGTCTGGGATGCAGTAGGATGGTGCATGTAGATGTACCTGTCTTCTCCTGTGTCATGAGCTCTATGAACCTAGTCAGTTCTGCCAGTTAAGTGTTTCTGCAGTAATTGTTTGGAGGAGTGCAGAACAAGTGGCATTACAGTACTGCAGGAACTAGATCCTCCAGGATGAAAAGAAGAATCTGCTAAAAAGTTTAGCTTTTTTCTTTTAACTTGAAGTTAATACAAATGTTTAACTAACACGTTTTTGGAAGGGAGGTGTGAGAGCAGACTGACAGACCATGCTTTGAACTGGCAGATGAGTATTTCCTCCTGTTTTTGCAGTTCCTTTGTAGACTTTGATACTTTCTTGCACTGATGCTGATGTTTCTGTAGTGAAAACTATAGTAACACTGTGTATGATTGTTTACTATTTGTAACTGAGTTCTCATTTGTCTATGAGAATTGGCGTCAGACAGTTAAAAATAAACCCCAATCCTGCAGTGATCTTTCATTCTTAGGTACCAATATCTTTGTATCAATATCTTGTCCATCTTAATTTGACTCTTCCAAAAATGAAGGAGGAAGGAAGAGCAGCTGGTAGGTGTTTGTGTACATATGATTGTAATGGAATAGTTGTTAGTACATAGTGTCATTTATAATCACACTGTGCTTTACATAGCCACACATTTTATTTTAAGGTCTGGCAGACTGTGTTCTGGCACTTGGCTTTGAGAGGATGGCCAAAGGATCTCTTGCTACAGGTGTAAGTGTCTGAAACACTTGACATGTTTTGTGTTTGTACATGAGATACCCTTCCTCATTCTCTGAGATTTTTTCTCAATAACACCACTTGCTTTACTGTGTTGCTGTAGGTGATGATGAAAGAAACCATTAGTTTGATCTAAATAATCTTTTAGTGAGTTTTGTGATTCCAATGGCAGCTGTGGCACGCTGTATAAAATAAATGCTACAACATTCCATGCAAAATTCATGGGTCATGTTTGTTGTATTTTGCCAAGATTATGTTAAAGGCTGGGTTAGTGGGGAAAAAGGAAAATACTGAAGCTTTGAGTAACTAAAGTGTCTTCTCAAACAGCACAGCAAATCAAAGAAGGATTCTGGGTCTTCTGGCCTGATGCTTACTCAGTTGACCTGTTAACACACTGGCCCAAAAACTAAGGGTTCTTGACTCTTACTTGTTTTCACTGGAGAAGTGTGTGTGGGTTTGTTTCTATTTTGCCATAAGGCAAGCAATATTAGAGCCCATATGTCATTTAACTGCAGAACTACCAAATTCAATAATATATTCAAGAGGTTTGGGTGAAAAATGCTAAATTTAGCAAGTGATAAAAATAAGAAAGAGTTATCTTTTAACATTCTTTATGATATTTCATCTAAACTTCATTGAAAATATGAATAGAGTATTAATTTTTTAACTTGAAACTGTGTTAACTGTAGGATTTTAAGTGAGGTGAAAAATTCCCAAAGTCCCCTGCTGAAAATAGTGACTGTGATAGAAATCATGTAGCAATGACTCTTGCCATGAATCAGTGCAGTGGTTATAATGTTAAGCATTTTCTGCTTATTTACTCTTTTTTATAGCTGGGAAATTATCAATACTTCTGAACATGTCACTGGAGTGCAACATACTGCCCAGAGACTTGTTAAAATATTAGTAAAACCTCTCATTTTCTTGGAATCTGTGACAGTTTTGTGGTGATGTTGAAAAGAAAAGAAAATTACGATTTGCTTTGTATTTCTGTTTTCAGTTTGCAGACAGAACTAATCCTATGGACAAACATTTGGAAATTATGATAAATAAATACGGCCTAGCAAGTGCTCCAGTGGCTCCTCAGATGTTTGCAAGTGCTGGCAAAGAACATATGGAGAAATATGGTCTGTGGAAATACATTTTGTTTCATTCTCTTCTTATTATGAATTGATTTAAAAATAATAGGATTTTGTTTTAAGAAATGGTAGCATTGAGGTTGCATACCTTCCTGCATTTTATCCCTGTGCCTTAGGATAGGTAGATGGGCATGGGGCTGAACTGTTCAGAAAAAGCTGTTGGGTATTTGATTTGATTTAATACCTTTTAAAACCATTTAATACCTTTAATACAAGGCTGCTGCCACTGCTGTTTGCTACCCCCTGACCAGACAAGGGAATTGGCTCCAAGGTAACAGCCTGGCTGTTGTGCATCTTTTATTTGCACTTTTAGACTATTACATGAAAAAAATACAGACTTAGACTCTAATATTTCACTCCAGCTGCTTTGCACTGATAGGAAAATGAGCATTTAAGTTTCAGTAATAGAATAATACAGCAAATAAAATGCACTTGTTTTCTGTGATTTTATGTAAGTGTTAAACATGGGTTTGTTCTGGTTGTTGTGTTAAGTGGGTTGTTCTGTCAGGTAAAACTCAGCCATGTTTAGTAGTCTTTATCTAATTTTGAAACCTCAGCTGAGTTCTAAGGAAAGCCTTCATCACAGTGTGTCTCTTGTAAAGATGCTTGTAAAGGTCAGATTCTTATGACCCAATATTTAAACTGTTATGTCAGCACTGTTTGAGTAAACAAAGTATTTCAACACAGCTTTCTTTCCCCTTTTCAGGGACTAATCCAGAATACTTTGCCAAAATTGCATGGAAGAACCACAGCCATTCAACCAACAACCCGTGAGTCATGTACTCTGCCTCTATAGTCAACATCCCTTGTTGTTAAAAAAAAAATTCATGCACAGAAAAGTAGTATTTTTAGAATATGTTGAGAATATTTTCAGCATTTGTTCTCTTTTATGGAATGAGAAAATAAATAAATTATTCTAGAAACATATAAAAATTAATTCTCTATCCAGTGCCTTATACTTTGTAAAATGAGCTCTGTAGTTGCTTAATAGTGTGATATTAATATGTCTACTGCTCAGTCTGAGATGGCATCTGTGTGTTTTCCTTAGGTATTCCCAGTTCCAAAAGGAGTACACACTAGATGAAGTTCTGCATTCTCGCAAAATTTTTGATTACTTGACTGTCTTACAGTGTTGGTAAGGAGAGGACTTTGCATTGTGAAATAGATCTTGATGTTAAGACAAATATGGTAGGACATCTATTTAAATAATGTCTGTTTGTGTGTCAATTATAATTTACAGATTGTTTTATTTATAAAAAAGTTTTACTTAAAGCAAATGTGGAAACTCTGTCATGACCAAACACTAGATGCTTGCTCTCAGTGTAATACAGTGAGCTGAAATAAGTTTTGTACTTTGGGGTTCTCATGTAATTCTGATCTTTTTCTAATGTGCATGCATTGCTGTTAAGTGTTAATTCTTCTCTTCAGCCTTTCCTAAACAGTCTTGGAGGGTTTTTATATGTTTATAGCCAAGTAGAAGCTTTGATTTGTCCTAAATTGAAAAACCTTAATGACACATTTCTACTTCAATGTCATGATCTTCAAATGTCTGTTATAAATATTACTGAAAGTGTCCAGTAAGCAGTGATAGAATTTATACTTTTCGTGGTATCAGCCAAAGAAAGTGGGGTTTAGTTTGTTGTGGGGTTTTTTTTTGGTTTGTATTAAAAGATAAATCTATGGAAGATCAACACTCTAATGAAGATTGACATTACTGGTTTAGAACAATAATATTATTTTTTCTGTCAATCAGTCCAACATCAAATGGTGCTGCAGCTGCAATTTTGGCTAATGAGGAGTTTGTGAAAAGGCATAAGTTGCAGCCAAAAGCTGTGGAAATTCTAGCCCAGGTGATGGCTACTGATTATCCAAGCACATTTGAAGAAAACAGTTGTATGAAGATGGTAGGTTCACAATTCTGTATTCCCTGGTACTCATTGGGGTGGTTTTTCTGAGGATTTTGTTTATAGTTTTGGATTGGTGTTTTGTGGAGGTTTTTTTGTTTGGTTTTGGGAGTTAGGTTTTTTTTTTAGTACCTACAAGCTCTAATGATGCTGTAAACATTTTAATGTCAGTGAGCAAACGTATTAGGGTTTGTGGTGAGTGTAAAATTGATTTCATTTGGACAGATATGGAATAAGCAAGGAGTGTGGTTGTGGAATGACAGTAAGTAACTTATAAACAGGCTATCAGAAACCTAGTTTTTAACAAATTATTTACAGAGTATTTTTTAAACAACAGCAAAAGAAGATTCCTTTCATTTTTGTCTTTGTAAAAGTAATGAAATTTAAAACAATCAGGTGGATCACAGAAAAAGGTAACAAGACAATTTGAGGATTTGTTTCAAGGCTGATGGTTTGAGTCATGCAGAGGAACAATCTGGGTTGTGATCAAGGTTGAGGAAATAGAGGATATTTCCCAGAAAGATTTTGCATGGCAACAATAAGCCTTAGAATGTGTTATTTCTTTCTAGATGATTTTTGTTGTATGAATATCAAACTCTGACATGTGATGCATTAAAATAAAACAGAAGACCATCCCCTTCTTTCACTGACAGCATCTATAGGAGCAGAGTTAAAATTAAGTGTAAAAATTAAACTGTGAGCTATATTTCTGTAATGATATTTTAACATAGAATTTCTCCTTTTTTCAGGTTGGCTATGATATGACTAAAAAAGCTGCACAGAAGTGTTTTGAAAAAGCAGGGCTGAAACCTACAGATGTTGATGTGATTGAACTTCATGATTGCTTCTCAGTTAATGAGTTCATCACCTATGAAGCTCTGGGACTGTGTCCAGAAGGTAATAGCAGCATTAGAGATAATTGTTTATTAAATAGAAAGCACCAAAAAGACCCAAATTAAGAACTCCTGTGATCTCAGTCTTAAGTCCCTTTTTTTGAGCTGGATTCTATCATAATCTTACCCCAAGATTTCCCTCCATCTCTGTATTTCCTTTTAAGAAGATAAAAATAGGACAAGAATTGCCTGTGGGGGGCCTTAGCAAGTCACTGATGTTTGAAACATCTTTGCCTCAGAGTTGCTGCCAAATTGTCAAGGTGCATCTAAAGTCAACTATGTAACAGTGCTCAGTCTGCCCAGATTAGTTTAATGTCAGTGAATTTGCTGGTTATACAACAGATTCAATGGCAGTGGAATTTAGCTCTGTGTATGTAAGTAAAATCATTAAAATTTCTGCTGAAGAAGGTATTTTATGGTTTCAAGTAAATAATGAATTGAACTGCTATTTCAGTTCGTGATATATTTAAATTCTAAACATATTCTTGCTTTGCATAGATTATCATTTGATATAATCTTGCTCTAATTTAACTAATTGTGAGAAAATACCACAATCTGGCACTAGGTGGTATATAAAGTCTGAGCTCTGTTACTGAAACAGACATTTATGGAACTGCAGGAAGACTTTTGTGTCTGCCCTTGAATGTTTGCTTTCTGCTGTCATTTTTGCTGTGTTTTTATGGTATCTGCAGCAAAAATGGTAAATGTTTGACATACTTAGACAGGTGCATTCAGCTCTTTGTTTATTCCTTTAATTGATGCAGAACAATCCTGATGGTACTTGTCTATTTGACTAATTACCTTGTGCATGGTTATTTAATAGTGCTGTTCTCACAACCCTTAGTCAGTCTGGCCTTAATGGTATATGAAGCTTATCTTGGAATGATGTACTAATTAGGCATAAAGATTAATGAAATGGCATAAACCACTGTGGATTTAGATGGGCAAATCTAACCTGGCATTCCCATTTAATGGCACCGTGGAACCATGAGAGTTCTTTTTTAGACTTCAGTGTTAATAATGTAGGCTGAAGAAGCTGGTAGAAGAATAAACGAGTAAGAGTTTGGTTAAAAGGGAGAATTATCTGTATTCTACAAAGCTAAGTAATTCCAAGCATTAATCTTCTGAGTGCTTTTATTTACTATTTTAATGTCTTAATACAGCCCAAAGTACCATTAATTGGCCTTTGTGGCAAGGGCTTGTGTTCAACTTGGTGTTCAACCTCCCAGTTCTGGGGGTCACAAATTACAACTAAGCAAAACCATAGTTATCACTGCAGTTTCATGAACAAAATATAAATTGCTTCATTATACTGATTATGTCATAATTCTGTATATATGCCAACAGAACAATTCAACTGCTAATTAGAAACAACTTTTGTGCCAAATGCTTCTCTTCCATGTTATGCCTTCTCCAATAGTATAAGCAAGTCTCAGTGTAGTTTGGCTGATTTTTGCTCTTTGTGAAATATGAGCTGTAACATTTCCTAGGGTTTGACTGACATGCAGCATCTCTGGTAAGTTACAGCAGAACTGAAAAATCACTTACAAATAAAAAAAATAACATTTTTCTCACATAAATACTGTTTTATAGGAAGAGCATGTGACCTGATCGACAGAGGAGACAATACTTATGGAGGAAAATGGGTTATTAATCCCAGTGGTGGCTTGATTTCCAAGGGACATCCTCTTGGTGCCACAGGTATGCAAAACCATTTCATCACACCCATTAGACAAGAGTTACAGCTCTTGAGCAGGCAGGTGCTTCCCACCTGTGCTTGAAATGTGAGGGCCTCAAAGCTTCCCAGTCTTCTTTCCAAATAATCCAAGTGTTGGGGCAGGTTAACACAGTTTAACCTTTCTTAAATAATTGCTAAATAGAACAACTTCTGAATAGTATTTGAATACCTATTCTAGTATGATGTCATCCTTTAAAATTCTGGGTTTGGAGATTTTTACTGTCTCTGAATAGCCTGTACCACTGTTAGCTGTACTAGAAGCCAACTTTGTTCAGTCTTGGATGTCAAAATATTTATCTGATGTTTACAACAGAAGCTCACTTGGTCACCATTGCCCACCAACATAGGTTTTCCCTTTTTTTGTTTGTTTGTGTTTTTTTCTTTCTTTAAACTACTGTGCTTGTTTCTAAATGAGTTGGCTCTTGGACAAAATGTGTTTGGATTTGTGAAGATAATTCACCCTCCTTGTTTGGAAATGAGAAGTTGTCAGAAAACTGGGGGAGATGAAACCTTGTAAAACACCAAATCTTAATCTAAACAGTTGTAACAGTGAGATATAATATGCAGTTAAGTGTGGGTGCCAGGGGAAGTGTTAGGAAACTTTGGGGAAAAATGGTTCCAGATAAATGAGACTGTGGGTATCTGTAACAGGATGAGAGTATTGCATTGCCAGGTTTGTTTTAATTTTTGTCAGTTACACAGTGATAAAAGCAGAGGCACTTCCTGGCATTCTTGCTTTTCCATTGCCATGGGATGGAAGAAGAGTCAGTAAAATGCAGAAAATGACAAGTCTCCAGCCTGTCAGCTTCATTTCCCTTGGAAACAGTGTTGAGGCCAGTTATATGCTAAACAAGGGTCATGTGAATCCTCTTAAATATCCAAACCATTCCAGGGCAGGCTGCACCACAGTACACACCCTCTCCTCGAGGCTGAGATAATGTGAATG
>JANPWX010000421.1:2060085-2076238 GCA_024734555.1 Trochalopteron elliotii
GGGGCGAAGGTCGCGCTGCAGCACAACCTGGGGCTCGGCGGCGCCGTGGTCGTGACGCTCTTCAGGATGGGCTTCCCCCGGGAGAGCAGGTGAGCCGGGGCTGGCACACGCCGGGGGCTCGCCCGGCACTGGGGGGAACCGCGGGCTGCAGCGCCAGGCCTTCCGGAGCGCTCAGATGGGGCTGGACACAGCGCACGGACAGAGCGCTGCTGGCCCAGCCCGGCTGTCCTGCCTCCTGTGCCCTACAAAATTAGTTGTTTTAGAGTTATTGACGCTGCTCAAGGACGAGATTGCCCTGTAAACTAAAACACCCAGCACGTGTAACTCTTGTGTACCTGCAGCACTGCAGGTCTGTACTGAAGTTACAACTCACACACTCTCGTGTCACATTATTCACTGAGTTATCGAAAAGCTCATACTGGCTTGTAGAAATGGGTCTTGTGATTGTCTGTAAGGAGGACTAATGTTCGGAGGAAAAAAAAGCCACCAAACAAACAAAAACTATTCCAAGAGTAAAACACGCCACATTAAAATGAATTGATTGAAACTAGGGATCTGCCAGAACCAGCAAGACATCCATGGGAACAGAGGAACCACTGCTTTCACTGCTAAGGTTGTTGTTACTGGTTTAGCGCTAAAGGATTGCTTTCAGCCGTGTTTCATGTGATACTGTAATTCCTTAGAATTCAGTGTTGCTGGCTACAGAATTTGCAATTGTAGCCTATTTTAGAGTGAGAGAACACTGCTATGAAGCTGTCTGCACTCTGCTGTAGCTCAATGCTCCAATGGACAGGAATTGAGAGAAAACACTTAAAATTTGTATAATTCTGGTATTTCAGGGGAGAGTTACAATACAGTTCCCTTTATGTTTTCACTTCCAGCTTTCCTTAGAAAGATTGACCTGCTTATTGTGGGCATTATGGCTTTTAAAGCTCCATCTCAGTGCTTTGTTTTCTCTGAAAACCTGTGAACAGCAGAATTAATCATACATTGGCCTTTCAGAAAGAAACATACCCCTCCCTCCCAGCTCATATTTCTAACATCTGTTTCAGCTAAACCTGTGCAATTCCTGGGAGGTGACAATATAACCTGTGGAAGAAGTGATGAGAGAAGCCACTGAACTTTGAAGGGCTTGCAGCATGACTTTTTGTAGTGTCAGGAGTAATGATTCTGTCTTTTTTTAATTTGTAAGAGGTGTACCACGTGGGAAAAAAAATAGAGGAAAAATATGTCTTCTCATGGATTTTCTTCAAACATGCTCACAAGACTTGTCAGTGGGTGTTGGTACAGTTTTAAATCTGAGGAGAAAAGACTGTTACAGGGAGTATACCTTTTTCCATTGCTTTGAGCTTTGTCTTTAAAAATCCTATCACTTTATGAAAAAAACCTGTTGCTATTTTTATATCATCACTCTTGAAGTGCTGCTAGAAGTTGTCCTTCCTGTCAGGGAGAGCTTTTCATGTACAGATAATATTTCTCCTTAATAGAAACTTAAGTCTAATTTACTATGGCTCATTTCACCTTCACTGGTGTTGAGAATTTTTAAAATACTTTCTTAACAACTCAGCCCAGAGAAATCTTAGCAATACTGATTCCATCTTACACTAGAGAAGCTTAAAACCCTTTAATTCTCCCAAAGGCTGTGTGTGGGAGATCCCTGGCACAGGGAGTTGCACCAATGTGTGTCAGACTCTGGAATGGAACAGTGTGACTGATGTGCTCAGACACCCCTTATGTAACTGAGTTAAGATGTGCATTGTGTAATTAAGGGAAAGGTGGTGAAACTCCATGTTCATGAAGGTCCTTCACACCAGTTTCCTCCAGCAGTGGATGTACAGTTAATCACTGGTTCCAGATAAAGCCTGTGGCTTTAGTAATAGCTGGTGAGATTGTGCATCAAGGCAGCAGGACCTGATCTGTTTTACATCAGTTTTCGAAACAGTTCTGCTTTTTGTTTGGTGGCTTTTTCTGAACCTTACAGTTTCCAGGCTGTTAGTACAGCCTCAGTTTATCAGCAGAATGGATGTGTCTTCTTCAGACAAGGCAGTGCCTACTCTTGCTGCCCTGTCACACACCTGCAGGGCACTGTCAGAGCCACCCCAGTGAGCTCCAGCAACACTTCTTGTGCAATTGTCACTTCAGCAGTATCAAACCTGACCACAGTTTTGGACTCTGCTGCCAAGAGATGGTAATAGCAGTGAACTTGTTCCTCCTGCTGCTTGAATTGCCATTTCTTTGGATGTGTCTCTGTACTTTGGCTCTGTGTGCCCCTGCAGAAATAAAAAACTGGGTTCCATGTTGCTATCAGGCTATGCAGGGTGATTTCTCCAGAGTATCAGGAATAAGATTAATGATTTACCTTCATTATAAAATTAATCTTCACTTCATACACACAGAACACCCAGATAATCTGGAGTGATTGTCATTCAAACTGTAATTGTAATTCAAGAGTGCATGCTTCACTTTGATACCAGAGTTGCTCAATACTGCTAGAATGTCTCTTGCTGTTGTTAGGCCTATTTGTGATCATTTGAAGATGCTGAAAATGTGATTTAAAGTATTTAAATAATTGGGGTTTTTGTTTCAGCAGTGGCCGTATTGCGGCCGTGCCTCTCAGTGCAGCTGTTGATGGATTCAAGGCACACCTGGTCTTCAAAGAGATTGAAAAGAAGCTCCAGGAGGTATCTGACTTTTACCTACAACAGGATTTTAATTGATAGCAGAATGTGTGTGAAACCTGTTGGGAATGTATTAGCATCCATCAGTTCTCCAGGACTGCTCATTGAAACAAATGTTACAGATTTTGCCAGAAATGTTTTACACTGTGCCATGATTTTAAATTACTTTTTTCCAGATAGTTCCTACCTGCATAAGGATATTTCAGTGGAGGCAAGTTTAGATTGTATGTAAGGAGCTTGCTAACTAACCAAAGAAACTTTGGGCTTTGTAAGTGTGATCAGAAGAAGAAATCACATTTTGTCAACTTGTGTCAGGACAAGGCTGTCAGGACTATTAGGACTATTCTTCTTAGTTTAATAGATTTCAACATAGATAGTCATAGTTTGAGTTTTTTGTTAGTTTACATTTTTTTGATGGTTGTTTAAATGATGCCTAATGGGGGAATAGGTATTTTTATATTAGTAGAAATGGCAAAGGTTTTTTAATTACTTCTGTTGAATTAAGATTAACTGAAAATTATGTTGCAGCAAATTACTTTCTTATTCCATGGTCGTTACAGGAAGGAGAGCAATTTGTCAAGAAAATTGGTGGAGTCTTTGCCTTCAAAGTAAAAGATGGTCCTGGTGGGAAAGAAGCAACTTGGGTAGTAGATGTGAAAAATGGTAAAGGCTCTGTGGCAGTTAATTCAGGTCAGTGCTCTTTTGTTATGTCATTGCAGAACACACATAAAACTAATGAATATAGACTCATATTCTGTTCAGGCTGTAGTGACCTTGAGCAAAAATGATGTAGAGCTACCTTAATTTTAAACTTTTCTTATTACTGACACTTAATCCATGGTGTTTCAGACCAAGAACTAAACATCATCTACTCTGAATCTGTCTAGAGATAATAGTGCATTTTCTTAGAGGCTACAGGGAGATCTGTCTCATTATTTCACAGGAATCAGAATGCAGGGAAAAAAAAAGTGAAAGTCAAACCTCAGGGATTTTTTTGCTCTCACCTCTTAAAATTTAGGCCAAAAGTGTAATTTATAGGTGTTTCTTCAGTTGCTTTGTTGGAGACACTGGTAAGCAGTAAACTGGTCTGCCTTGTCAAGTTACTTCTCCTCTGCAGGTAATTAAGCAACAAAACTTGATTGGTTTCAGTGCCATGCCAGCTGACAAACTTCAAGTTCCATTTTGAAAAAGGCAGAAATAATAAACTGACTGGGTGGTGTTGAGGAGCCCCATAAAAATATTGAAAACACAGGATTTGTACCCTAGTAATGAAAATGAAAAAAAAACAAAGACGAGAGCCAGTCCTCAAAATCTGATATATCCATGAACCTGCATCACAAACTTTTAATTACAAATATGACAAGGGATTTGATTAGTAAATTCATTGTTGTGTTATTAGAAAAAGAAGACCACAGTCTTCTGTTGCATGGACAATAATTAATCAAAGGTTTCAATGTAATAAATAAGATGAGGGTAGGAAAAGATGTGTGCAGGTTTTAGCCCTTTGGTTTACACATCACTATTTATATCAGAGCTTATTAAAACGATTTTCCAGCTTACTTCTAGTAAGAAGATCCTAGAAACTTCTGTACTTGAATTAATTCAAATGAGTGCTTTCAGAATGCACATGTTGTTCCCATGAAAGGAGAGGGCAGGAAATGCCTGAAATGTCAGTAGTGAATATCTTCAGAGAGTGTCACAGGGGAAAACTCATCTATTCCAGGCTGATCTTCATACTAGCAAATATAAGCTTGATAAAACTGAAAGATGATTATCAGTGCTTGCAATGAACATTCTGTCTGGTTACAAGTAGATTATAACTTCTTTTCAAGGAATGAATTTGCTTGGCTTTTCAGGAAGGCCCATTTTTCTTCAGTGTTGAGGTGGTCTGTGCTACAGGGTGGCCCAGCTCCCTGTTTGGCTTTGGGTGGCCTCTTGCTGATGTTTTTTTAATGGTTCTTGTACATACTTCAGGTACCATTTGCTGACCTGTGGTCTGAAGGGATGTTCCACGCAGTTGATGCTCCTGTAACTGTTTCATTTCTCAGTTTGAATCTTCATTCAACTCCTGTCTTGCAGATAAGAAGGCAGATTGTACAATCACAATGGCTGACACTGATCTGCTGGCACTCATGACTGGCAAAATGAACCCTCAGACAGTAAGTGCAACAAAGATGACCTGATCAGGGAGCTGGTGGGTTTGTTTTGAATGTGTTTAAGTTGAAAACATTTCAGTGTTTTCATCCAAAACTGCCATGGCTGATCTGAAAAATGAAAATTCTTGGTGTGCTCAGAACAAATCAGCCAAAGTGAGATTCATCAAGAAGTACAGGGATGTATGTCAGACGTCCTGCAGGGATGTGTCCTGTGTTATATCCCACGAGGAGATATAACAGTGCTTGGTTTGCAGAGAAGAGGGGCAATCCATTTTTTGCAACATGCCATAAGAAAGAAGGAATGTGGGCCTCTCTTTGGAAGGCTTTACCCTCATAGCTGACATTAGTGTAAGGAGTCATCTTGATGCTGCAAAGTAGAAATTGAGGTGAGCATCGAGTGCCTGTGATTATTTGTTGTTGTTGGGTGGGGAGTCTGGGGGTTTTTGTTTGGTTGGTTTCATTTTTTTTTTATTCCTCTGTATGCCAAAAGCAATCATAGTGTACAAGTAAACCAGATCTTTAAGTTGATTTTAAATTGCTGTGCTGTGCTTCCAAATTTGAAATTTGCTCTGGATAACAGTTTAAAGATTTTGGTCTGGTAATCACAGAGTAAATTTTGCAAACTGAAATGCATCTAGGAGAAGTTTTAAGATGAAACACATGATAGAAATGTCATAATATACATGTACAAAATTCAAAAGCAGCTCCAGCTTTACATGTACAGTTTGAATATTTTGATGTATGCAGTGTATCTCCTTACAAGGTCTGGGGGAAAAAAATCCCAATTTTCTGCATGTCTGCTTCACAAACAAGATTTGTAAAATTGAATTGATCAGGAACAAAGGCAGTTAAGGCTGAGCAGGATTTGAGCTCAGAAATCAATTGTGGCACCCACTGTCACTGTGGCTTTATTGTTTGCAGTTGAAATAATCAGCTTGTCTGCTCTGAACAGTCACCACCCAGACATGGGGTGTTCTGCCTGCTCCAGGTACAGACCCATGGCTGTGATAATCTAAGAAACAAGCAAGTTTATTCTCTCTAGGTATCACAAATGTAATAAGAATACAACTTCCTCAGCTGACTGTTCTACAGTCAGACAATGCATTTGTTGCTGGATGTGTGTGCCAGAACTGTTGGAATTACCAAACTGCTCATCCATCATAACCCAGAACTGTCTGAAGGGGTGCATTTGGGATAATGTGTTGTTTTGCATTTCACAGAATCTCTCTTTCTTTTCAGGCATTCTTTCAAGGCAAATTGAAGATTTCTGGGAACATGGGCATGGCAATGAAACTTCAGAATCTACAGCTTCAGCCAGGCAAAGCTAAACTTTGAGCTCAGTAAAGTAAATAGTCAGTACTTGATATTCTTGACAAAAAAGTAGAATGAAACTAGACATTATCAATAATAAGGCAGAGGCTGGGTTTGATTTGGCCTCTCTCACCTAAATTCTGTGGTTAGAGACCTTAATTCTCTTAACAATTTCCATTGGTTTCTCTATGGCTAAGCTTGAGGCACTAACACTTAACATGGTACATGGTGGGGTTTGTGACAGCTTTTATTCTAATCAGTATGGACAATTTTGTAAAAATTAGAGCTGAATTAGGCTGCTTACTGTTGTTGAGGTTAGTTGGGAAGGAAGAGAGGAAAGTTATAAATAGTTTGGCTTATCAATGGAATGACTTGCATTTTTTAAAGGCTGTAATAGCAGGTCATACAAATGCTTTCAGACTTCCATTCTAACAAATTTGCTGCTGCTTACATTAAAATGGTCTTGTAAAGGGGATCTCTAACAACATTTTTTTAGAATAAATTTTAGGAATTTGCTATAAAATACTTTTCTTATTACTACTTTGGAATTAATAAATAAATAAAATATCCAGAAGTAAGCAGGAACTAGAATGCTGCTCTGAGGTTCACAGGATTTGATAATACTTCACTCTGAAAACAGATTAGATTTGCCAGGAGAGCAGAGAGGGAGTATAATCAATATGTTACCTGTTTTCTCCTGGTAAAATCTGATGTTGATCATGATGAAATTCTTGTCAGTTGTGTAAAAGCTTTAAGTTCTGTTTTGGGAAAATGTATTCTGGTTGGAAGTTTAATAGAAAATTAAATATACTTTTCCTGTTCTTCTGTGTGTCTCTTTCTCAGATTTATAAACATGGATTTCATGTTAATGTACTGAACTGAGTGTTTTATTCAGGTTGGCACCTGCAGGCCTCCACTTTTTCCTCCTCAGGCATTGTCAGTACATCCATAAACTTCATCTCAGTCCAGCAGACACATCTCACATCCTCACATACTTGGGAACTTACACTGAAACTTTCACTTCCCTGGCTTAACTAAAATAATAATCAAAAAGAGCAAATTCAAGCCAATCATTCTGCCTCCTGTTGGGAATGGTGACAGATTGCTGAGCAGTAAGAATGTCTCTGCTGCATCAGACCAAAAATCCTTCTGCCCCACTGGATTTTCTCCCTGTTGGTGCCTTGGAAGGAAGATGGAAATGGCCCAATCATGTGTTTACTCAGAGTACTTTCCTAACTGCCACTGGTTGTCATTTTCTTTTTCCAGCTCACAAATTTGAGCCAGAGGTGGTTGTGTTTGGATTGTCTTTCGTGAGTTTGTTCAGTCCCTTTTGGAATCCTTGGACTGCTTTTTTAGCATGAAACATGAGTTTCTGTACCTACACATCATATAGAATTAAACTTACTCCTTTATATCCTATACATTGCAGATTTATACCTCAGTTTTTTGGGGGGCTTTGTGTTTTACTGGAAGAACAGTGAACAGCTTCAGAGCACTCCTGGTGTTTGTATTCTTGCCCTGTCTCCTTCAGGCTTCACAGCTTACAGAGAGGTCATTCAATTGACCTGTGTCACATGGAGAGACCCTTGTAACCTTCTGTCCATCCAGGTATCTTTCCTGTATGCTGCATTCCAATTGTCCTGTTAAAAAGTTTTCAAGATACAAGAGCATTTTCTGCCTATATTTTTCTTTTCACAATTGCTTTTCTGACCACTCCTTGTTTTGAGGTGATGTTTTCATAGATCTCTTAGAACTGAGGGCTCATTCCTTTTATACTCAGTGCTTATTTCTGCCCTGTGAAACTGAAATATTTTAAATTACTGTTCTATATTCATCAGTTCATTTGTATTGAATTTCAGCTGTCTTTTACTACCCAGGAACTCAGTGTTCAGGCCTGGTCTTTAATATCTGGATGAATCAACATTTGTGACCCCACTTTTCATCATCTTTTCCAAGGCATTAGTTTTCTGTTAATTAGGACAAACATGACATTGCTCCACTGTAAACTTAAAAGTACAATCTGGTCATACAAATGGTTTCCTCCTGTGCATTGTTTATTGACTTATCTGAAGGATTGGAATAGATAGGAGCCATATCTCTCAAATGAAGGCAGTGTTTAACTCTCTATAAAATAACACTTGCTATTGTGTTCACTGCTTTTTCCTAAGTTCTTGCCATTTGGCTTGTGGGTTAAAACAAAGGGGAATTACAGGATTGCAGCAGTAATTCTGTACAGAAAACAATTTGTTCCTCCTCTTGAATTACTGACACTACCAGAAGAACTCCGAGGAGATGTCTGTTATGCAAGCTAAGAACATGCCTTTTTTTCAAGGATTTTGAGCACAGACCCAACATACTGTTTAATTAAAGCAGAAAATGAATTCTGAAATGTAAACAAGATAACATAGATAATAGTGGTCCATCCCAATAATAGTTCAAGTAAGATGTGCTCAACTGCAAAATGAGATTAAGTTCTTTTAGGAGGAAAAGTTGCACAGAACTATGAAGGAAAAAGGTGCAAAAATAACTCTGGAGTTTGTTTGCTACCAAGAGGAATAATATCCAAGGCTAAGGCCTCAGTTTCTCTCTCAGAGAAATCTGGGTTTGCACAGGCCCGGGGCTTTCAGGCTTGAGCATCTGCAGCTATGATGTCATTGAAAGAGAGAAATCCCAGATTAAACCTTCCATTCCCATCAGCAGTAGGTAGAGGGAGTAGTGCAAAGGTTAGCACAGCCTGCAGCTGGGAGAACTGGTCAGGCTGCTGTTTCTCCTGCAGGATTTAAGGAAATGGTGTAAGGGACAAAGTCGTGTGTTTACCTCATTTACCTGCTAGTGTCTTATTTTGACATCTGTCCTGTATTCCTTCTTCACTTTCAGCACCTTCTTTGAGTTATAACTTGCTGAGTAATTTTTTTATGTAATATTTTGTCTGATTTTTCTGGGAGTGAGGGGAAAAGTGTCTTTTTCTAGAAATCCGAAGTCCTCCATGAACATTCTGCAGTCTTAAAATATGACAACTTTGAATAAATAAATGTTAGAGTGGATAGAAATAATTTACTTTCATGAGGAAAAGCTCTGTGTTATAAAGCAGTTTTTGACATTATGTAGTTCTGTTACTCATTTTTTGCATAACTCAAAGCATTACCTAAGTCTGGACCATTTTAGAAATCTTGCTACAAAGGTTTTCTTTCTCACTCCCTAATACTCTGTTGACCAAGCAGCATAAAGTTCCTCTTCTCCAGATAAAATCCCCTGTAGCTTTACATCAGCCTTTTAAATGAAGTTTATGTTACTGCAATTGTGTTATGTTAACTGGATTCCTTGGGGGCAGAATTAGAAAGACTTAGAAGCTAGAGGTACCAAAAGGTGGCCAGTCACTGAACATAGCAGTGCTTTAATTTTGGTTTCAAAGGCCTTGTGAAAGAGAAAAAAAAAAATAATCTTCTAGGCACAGAGTTTTGTGTTCTCAGACTCCCTGCTCACATGAGGGGCAATCTCAGCTTTAGACATTAAAATACTTGGGAGGGTTGTTCTTCCTGCATGGTGAGTACCCCTTCCCAGCTCTTGGTTTGGGGTTCTTTTCCAGCTGTAGTAAGTGTGACAGCCAGAGGTGTTGTCAGCTTGGCAGGTGTATCTTACCTTTATTTTTTTTTTTTTGCTAAATACAAAATGTAATGTAATTCTTGCATATTGGAAATTTCACTATAATGAAAAAAACAAGCAAATGATTTGTCAGAGTTGGAGCCACTGAGCAGAGTTGATACCCGACTCAGCAGATCTGGCCTGCAAGAATTTGAGTGAATGCTTTGGTTTTGGAGCACAGATTTTATTTTTAAACTTTTACTTGGGTTTTGTGTTTTCAGCCCTGCTGCTTTGCCTAATGAGAAAAAGGTTCAGTGCAGAACAATACACTTGTTTTTGAAAATGCACGTGTGTGACACAGTGTGGCAGGTGGCATTGTGGAGGCTTTGCCTGTGTACAGCACATCCTGGTACAGTGTGGGATCCCTCTGGAAAGCAGCAGAGTGAGGAGGCTGTGAACAGCTGAGCACAGCTGGTGGCAGCTGGGTTAAAGAGCTGGATTTTTGGGCAATAGATCACTTCAGGATGCATGAGGATGGGATAAAGGCCCTTGACTACATCTTCCCTCTTAGAAAAAACTGCAGAGAGTCACAAGGCTGGTTTTGTCCTTTTCCCATATGTCCAATTCATCTGAGGTCAGCTTCAACTCTTACCTCCTTGGAACAGGAAATCCATGGCTTCCTGCTCTGCAGAGCACCGAGAGCGCTGCCTGTCAGCCCTCGTTAGGCAGAAAAGGGTAAGAATGCAATTAGCCTGGTGGATAAAAGGCAGGGAAAAGACTCTTAACTATGAAAAATCAACACTTGAGGAAGCAAACCACATGTGGAGAGTAAATGCTGGAAAAAGCCCCAACTATTTGGAACAAATGCCTTTATTACTTAAATAAACAGCAGCGTAATTTGTTGGAGTGACAGTGTGAGCTGTTCTGTACCCTGTATCTGTAAGAAGAATTCATTGCTAACTTGAAAGCAGATGGTTTTGTATGGCCCTGGGTGGATTTTCTGGGAAATGTTAGTTATATGCTGTGATACAGGAACAGAAACATCCTAATAATGCTGCAGCAGGCTAAAAGGAACATGGATAGTATAAAACAAGTACAAAATATGCTGTGTCTGTATCCCATATTTCAGGTAGATTAAAAGCAGTCATGGATTTTTAATTTTTTTTTTTAAACAGTACATGTCCTCTGGGAGAACAGACATCTCAGGGTTCATTCAGATCAAGACACAGATGCCAATAGGCTCCTGGCCAGGCACTGTTGTGAATTCTTAGGTTTGAAAAATACTTCCCTTCCTGCTTTAGAGATAAAACCCCCTTTTATTCCTTGTGTTTTGATTATTCATTTTTTGAAGCAAAATGACTGCAAGTTACTTAGAAGAATTCTAATGATTTTTTCTCTCCTTTTATATAAAGGCATAATACCAGCACATAGCAGTGAGCACTTTAGGAATGTCAGTATTTCCGTAGAGTCTAAATCAAATAAATAAAGGTGAGAGTAAAGGACATTTTGTTACCTTTTAAGGTACAATTAAAACCTCCAGAATGCCTCACTCAATGCAGATCACAAGTGAGCTGATGCCTGGAGAACCACTGTTCTTGGAGCTTGTGCTTCAGTAGATCTGCTTATGCCTTTTGTTCTCTGCCATGCTACTGTTTGATTGGTGTGTCTGTTCTTTGAGTTTATCATATCACAACTAAATTTAGCCTGTTTAGGGCAGTGACAGTAGTTGCAGAGCTGAGCAGGTCTCACATGGAATATACTGCATAGGGCAGCTTGGCCCTGGACATGGCCTCATGCTGAGGTTTGCAAGAGTTTCTTTGAAATCTAAGAGCTCAAGGTAGCCAAGCCTGACCTTGACCTCCACAGGGGCTTTTTACTGCTGGGCAGTGCAGAAGGTTGTGTCCTGCACAGGGTGCTCTGTGCCAGGCCCATGGCACAGCACTCTGGCACACACTGTGTGTCACAGCTGTCCCAGCAGCTGTTTGCCCAAGGATCTGGTTCTCTGCCATCTGTGTGATGTGAAGAAATAATCATACCAAAGTTTAAACTGAGTCTTCAGCTTCAGTGTTTAAACCTGGAAATGTTTTTTCATGCAGGCTGCAGCCACCCTTCCAGCCCAGCAGCACAGAACATGCAAGAGTAGGAAGACTCAGGTTTGACTGGAAATGTCTCCCTCAGCTCATTCTGTGCTGTGAGTGTTGCAGTAGAAATTCTGTGCTCTGAAAGCTCCAGAAAGCTGCAGTGAACAGAAACAGTGGCTGCTGAGTCCATGTACCATGGCAGGGCATAGCCTTTGGCTTAGTGGTGTGTCAGAACAGTTTCAGACAGATTTGACTCTAGCTCTGGTGTTACTGAGAATTTGGTGGATGATGGAAATGCAGCACTGGGCCCTGGAGAAGGGAGATTGTGAGTCTGGGATATGTTGATGTAGGAGAGGAAGATGTGGAAGAAGTGAAAGCTTGGATAAAAAAAGCCTATACAAGTGATTTGTAGCACAGTGTGAGGCTGTGTTGCCTTTGCACGTGGGATATCTGGTGTCTGACTCTTGTGCCTCTGTTTCCCCACAAAAGGAGGCACAATGCCCCTCTTTTTATAATGCTCTGTGCTTCCTCTAGATCCCACCCAACAACAAATTGCTATACTTCTGCAGCAAAAACACAGATAAAAATGCACTTTTGGGGAAGGGTGAATGCTGGTCACTTCCTCTCCCTTGTGGGCTGCTCTGGCATCCATAGTGAGTGAGGTAATCCCCCTACTCCTCCTCCCTGAAAAAACTGTGCACACTTTGTTGTATTGACTCAGGGTAATGTAATACAGAAAGGGCAGCAGGCAAATGTGTCCTGGATCTCTGAGTCACCAGCAAAAATCAGCCAGCTTTGTTTTGTTTTTATTTTGGTTTCAGTAAAAACACACTTCCCACTCTAACTTTTGAAACTTCCACGTGGCACACAGGGGGATCAGTTCCAGTTGATATAAGCCTGGATGAAGAGAGGGAGGAAATAACTTAATTGCTTTAGACTTTAGTTCAGCTGGAGTGGAGAGGAAAGAATCAGTGTCCCTTCTTTGGAATTCAGCAAGGAGGTCGTGTTGTTGGTGAGGACAGATCTTCTGCAGGTTTTGTGGAGGTACTGTATGGAGCACTGCAGGGCACTCACAGGTGGCTTTATATATAATATAGTAACTGCTGTCAGGGACAAAAAGCTGTGTTGCTTTCTTGGGAGTATTGCTGCACTTGGAGCATACTGTTATCAACTGTATGTTTCTGTTCTTTCACCAAGAACAGGGAAATAAGAAATGGGAGGCTTCTGGGCTGAATGTCTGTGTGTGTGTGTGTGGTGGAAAGTTCTGATATTAGTGCTGTAATGCAGGGCACAGAAGATAAAGAAGAGATTGAGTGGATGGGGTGTCACAGCAAATTTGGGGACTTGACCTGTAAGACATTTGTAGTTTCAGCCTATTGATCCCTGGTCCCTGAAAATCAGTTGATGAGTTGAAAAGGAGGGAGAGTTAAAGGGGAAGGAGATAAAATGCAGGAAAAAGTGCTAGTCTATCTGTTCTTAGCTAATTTGAACCAGTCCTGCAGAGAATGGGAGGACATTCCCACCTGGAATTCAGATTTGGGTTGAATGCAGCTGAACTCAAAGATGTAGTAAAGGTGCAGCTCCAGTGCCCTGCAATGAAATGCAGAAGCACACACGCTGTCTCTGCTTCTCTTCTGCCAATTCCTGCATGCTGGCTTTTGGCTTTGCTCACAGATCCTGCAAACTTTTGTGTTGACAAAAGTAATGGGAGATTGTTTATTTCCCAAGTCTTTATATTCAGGCCATAGCTGCTTCCTCTTTCCTACTCACATTTTCCCATATGGTGACTTTGGAAAATTCCTCTCTGATTTCGTTGGGAAGTGCAGGAAGCTCTCACTGGTAGAGGGTTGCCTGTTACTCTCTCCAGTTCTGCTGCTCACATCTGGAAAGGATCTGGCCTGGAAAGGGGAGACTCACTCTGAGCTCAGTGCATGTTACTGACATGGCATGAGCTGAGAGCCTGTGGGGGCAAGAGAAATGTTCTTCTCCATTCATCTGATTTCTGACAGCAAAGGTGAGTAGTTTTTTTTTTTTTTTTTTTAAAGCTGGCTTTTCACACAAATGCAGCAGCAGCCTGCCTTTCAGCTGCAGCTTTTAGCAAGGATACTCAGTGTAACAAATTCAGTTAACCTGTTGATTTTAAAGGAGAATCCTCTCCTCCAGTGGATGGTTTTCCACCTCTGTGTGTGTGTCCTGGGAGAATGTGTGTGGAGAATAATAGATAACAGAGATGAGATATTTTGAAAGTGATTCTGTGGTTTACTGGGGCACTGTAATCACTGAGAAGCATTCAGTAACTCCTGAAACTTCAGTTTGCCTCTAGAGACTGTGCCTTTTGTAGCACTCTCGTGCTGTGAGGCACCAAAGTGCAGATATCAGTTGTGTCTGGACTCAAAAAGGTGCAGCCACAGAAACCCCTGAGCTGGTTTCAGTGTCACTCCACTTTGGGTGGTGGGACCTGCTCCAAAGCCCACCTACAGCAGGGAAGAGGACTGACTCTTTGTAGTGGGTTTTGAGCTACTCCTTTAGAAGCTTTCTTAACAAGGCTTTGAATCAGGCCCATGGGAATGAGTTGAAGTGGAGTGAGTTACCTCAGCCTTTCTTTGAAGTAAAAATTCCTGGTTTTACTGCCTGCACTCCAGATGTACACAGATGTTCCTCTATCCAAAGTGTCTCACTGTGCTAGAGCAGCATTCCCTCCAAAGGCATTGTAGCAGACACTTGCATATTGATAAGGGGGTGAGATTGCCTCAAAAGTTTAGTGTGCAATAGATAGAATATTTCATGTTAATTTTCTGACATCTTTTCAGCAACAGATGTGGAAAAGCCAGCATGTTGCAAGTCTAGGGAGCCCAAGAGCTACCACGATGTAACTGTGCTATGGGAACAGTGTTGATACTGGTAAAGCAGAGCTGATTGAGACCTGTACGTGCAAGGTTTTCTGTCTATAGTTTCTTTGGCAAGTATCTGTAAGGGTGAGCTCTTATACAGGAAAAATACTTTCTTAGAGATCTGAAATACTTTCTGAGACGATTTTCTCTAAGATTTCTGAAATATTTTCTGAGATTAGGTCACCAAATACCAAGGATTTTACTAATCCACTGTTGGCATACTCGGCCAATTTTGGTCTCAGTGTTAATACCTGCCATACAAGGAAAGTTCTACAAAAGAGATGAATTTCATTATATTCAGCTATTACAGATATGGAAGCTGTAAAATAGTGGAACAGGGGAAAGAGGGATCAAGCAAACGGTGGTAAATGCTTAAAATCATCCACCCAGCATATGTGTAGCAAAGACAGGACTAAAGCAAAACCAGCATCCATGTTTTGGGATGCTCTGCCCTGTAGTCCCACTTGCTCCCATTTCTTCGAGTACAAGTCAGTATTTAAAAAAATTACTTTAGGCTTTCATGCCTGTCACTGAGAGCAGCATGTCTCCAATGCTTGCCAAGCACCCAAACTCTCTGTGAGAGCTGCTGGTGCAGAGCTGCAAAGATTTGTGAATGGATGTAACTGGAGACATGCAGTTCTGACAGCTGCCACTCTGCCACTGCAGGGTTCTTGTTTCTGATGCAAAGAAGGAGTCTGGGCTAGCGGGGGTGAAGAGGGTGTTTATTTCATAAGGTCATGAATCCATTGTACCTTTTCATCTTAAAAGATCAGCCTAAGTCTTTCTCGTTGATGTCAAATCCTTCTCTGAGGAATAGCTGAGAGGATAAATGACAAGCCACAACCGGCCCTGACTGCAACCTTTATGTATGAAATCTGAGAAGGGCAGCAACTGGGACCGAGGGGGCTGGGTTAGGGCCAGCTGGCTGCTCCAGCGGATACTCAACTTCTGTTTGGATTATTTTAACCTGCTGCCAGAAAGATAAAAGCTGAACATTAGCCAAGTGTTTTAGGTTGAGATCAGCACTGTCCAAAATCCATAGGAAGCCCATTCTGTTTTCAGTAGCTGCAAGGCTTTGTTATTGCTCGATGCACGCGTAGCAGCCCCTCGGAGAGTCACTCTTGACCAGCCTCTGTGTTTAAATCACGACAAGATTTTCTTCCTATGCAAAACTGTGAGGAACGGTACGACAGACAACCACATTGAACTAACATTGCATAACCTCTTCCCTACATCTGCGGGATCATCTGGCGTTTCTCAAAATGAAAAAAGCAATAAATAACTCGGGGAGTCGGGGCCGGTGCGGGGGATGCTGCCGGGCCGCCGGCTGTACCCGGGACACACCGGCTGGCCAGCGCAGCGCCCAAAGAGCCTTGAGGGGACGCGAAAGCGCCCCGGGACAGCGGGCAGGCGCCGGTGGGGCTGGCCGGGGTAACACGCGTTAAACTTGGCGC
>JANPWX010000421.1:2076578-2156767 GCA_024734555.1 Trochalopteron elliotii
CGAACATAGGCGTGATGCCCCGCCTGCCCCCGCGACTGCGGCTGCACACAGGAGGGCGTCGTGGACTGCGGCGGCATCGACCTCAAGGAGTTCCCGCTGCTGCTGCCCGAGCTGACCAACCACCTCTCCCTGCAGGTAAGGGCGCGATCCATCGCCGCCAGCCGTGCCCTCATCCCGCCCCTGAACCCCGGCGCCTTCCCTCAGCCCCTCCTCGGCTGCCGGCGGGAGCAGCAGGTGCAGCGGGCCCGGCTCCTGAGCGCGACTAATGCACCTGGTTATCGGCATCTTTTCCCCTCACATCCAGGGAGGGCAAAAAGAGCTCCACATTCTCTCACAGCTCCGTGAGAGGAATTTTTTTCCAAACCAACAATTTGTTGGCCAACTAGAACCACTCATTAATGGTCCGCATGCTAGTGAAAATCTGATGGCAGTCACAGCATAACCAGTGCAAGTGAGCCTGGTTTGATGCTCCCTGTCCATGACCAGTGGCTTTCAGAACAACCCATGAGTAACAGAAGCCATAAGCTTGGAGCTCCACCATGCCAACCTTGTAGCAAATGCTTTGCTTCAGCTACAAGGTTTGGCTGTGGCAGATGGACAGTGGGCCTTGCCAGGCCTAGTCACACTCTTTTTGTGCTACTGGTGCATAAGCTGGATATTCCTGGAGATGAGCAGAAGTCAGGCTTTCAAATGCTCCTGGGTTTGGATGTTCTGGGTTTGAGATCTGAGTTTGGCTCATTATGAGAGAAGTCTTGACAAGGATTTGACACGGTGGGTTCACTTCCAGATTTTATTGAAGTGCACAGTCTGGGTTTACTGGGATCCTTCTGGAATTACTTTGTTGATGATTAATACTCTCCATTTTCTTAGAATAACCAAATAGAAGAAATCTTTCCAGAAGAGCTTGCTCGTCTTTATAGACTGGAAACTCTCAATTTGCAAAACAACAGGCTGACTTCAAAAGGTGAGCCACGGGGTGGACAGAGCCTGTGCCTCCAGAACACCAGCTTATGCAATGAGGCCAGTGACTGCTGATAAGGAAAGCCAGGGTGATGGATTGCCTTGGTTGGAGTGGGCTGCTGTGAGCCTCACTCCTCTGGCCATCACACAGAGCATGGAGACACTTTATCATCTGAAACACAATACTCAGTGTGGAAGAATGCAGCCCTGCTGAAGCAGTGGAGGAGACCTGGCAGCAGCTCGTGTGCTGTGGCGTGAGATCTCCTCATCCAGGAAACTCCCTCTGGTCCCACAGGCACTTCCATGCAATGCACTTGAGAACCAGAAACGTCCACATGCTGAATGATTTCCTCCTGAATGACCTTGTTTAGTTCAGTCTAGTCACTCAGGGCAGTTTGGTCCAGTTTTGTCCTTGTCAAATTTGGTATGAATTTACATACATATTGCAAATAAGGACATTTCTACCCTTCTCAAACCATTTTGATTTTTGTAGGCAGGTTTTGCTTGCTCAGTCTTATGCTTATTAGAGAAACTTAACAAGGGGTCAGTGAGGAAAGCAAAAGAAACAGAGGAATTGGAGTAAACAGTAAGAGGAGGATATGGGATACAAAAGATGTAATTATTATTCATTTATGTGTCACCCAGTTGATCTGAATGCTCTTTTAATTTTTATTGAAATGATAGGGAACAAAATTTATTGAGAATGTGGGCACATTATACATGGGCCCCAAGGCACAGCAATCTTACATAGCACAGGGAAAGCTGTGCTTAACATACCCAGCCTTTGACATTATTATTATCTTTAGGCCTTTGTGTCTTCTTTCATAAGCTTCAGTGCAGCCCTGAGTTTCCAATGTGTTCTGACGTGGGAAATAGCTTCACCTTTGACTGATGGTTATCTAAGTGCCAGGTGAAAGTGTTACTTGCAGTCCTTCCATTGTGACAGCAATTGTGCTTGTGTGATCAGCTGGATGTGGAGTGACTCAGCTGAAAATTAATTATTATTGGAGGAGGATAAGGCCTGAGTTGGATCAGCTCTCTGAGCTGGTTACTGTTTGGGCATCTGTATTGTGGAGGAGCAGAGCAAGAGAAGGGTTGTGACATGCAGGTACCAGAGTTATTTTGGCAATATAGTCATACATCAGGGTGATCTGATCATTAAGCAACCTCAGATTATATCCTTGCAAGAAAAAAGACTTGAAGAATCTTATGCAAATTACAGGAGAAGGTTCTCAGATACTGTGGTTGCTGCAAACACTGATAATCAGCCTTAGGGCAGATCCACACAGCTCTGTACCTGACACCTGCCAGTGGGTTTGGCCACAAGCCTTGTCTGATCAGGATTTTAAATAGTCCTCCATTGCTCTTCATGAGTGTGTATTGTTTGATTTGGTTTGTGGGTTTAGGTTTTTTTCCAATCAAAAAAAAAAAAACCCAAGAGACATCAATAGGACTGAATCAAGATTGTTTCAGTATAAAAAGTGTTTCAATCTCACATGGGAGATACTGAGAGGGAAAGCTGCCCTCTAGTATTTTCACCCAGAAAGGCAGTAAATGTCACTGATTAGTTATTCCTGTTTTTAAGGGTTGCCAGAGGAAGCATTTGAGCATCTGGAGAACCTGAATTACCTATACCTGGCAAACAATAAGGTAAGAGGCTCTGGAGCCTTTCAGAGCTCTTTTCTAATTGTGTTCTGAAAATTAAATGACCAAGTTGCCAATTCTTTTAAAATGTACATACTACATAAGTAAAACTGTGCTAAAGTGATATTCTAACACAGGTTCATTTAAGGTCAAAACAGTATGTGAAAAGTTTAGAGACTGCACATGCAGGTATATTTTGAACACTTGTTTATTTGTGCACCTGGTGAAAAGTTTCACTTGTGTAGGGAGGTACAGAGAGCCCCTGCATGCATAAATTGCCACTGTCTTCAGTGGGCTTTGGATCAGCTGCATGCAGATTTGATTCCTGCCTGTATGTGGGGCAATTATGTGAAATGCTGCCTTCTCAGATGAGGCTGGTGAAAAATTTGTGAACAAACACATCCTAGTGCCTGTGTTTGAACCATCAAATCTGTAAAAAGCCATCCAGTTTTCCCTGCCTCCCATTCTTGTTAGGTTGGATATGGGGAGGATATGCCCACACAGTGAAACTGTGCCAGTCATTAATTTATTGTTTTAGCTGTGGTGGTAGGAGCTGAACTTCTTTTGATGGAGAAGATCCCAGGTGCTTTCCTATTATGACCCAGGTTGGATGTACTGACAGAAGCAGATCTTTCCTGCCAAAGCTAGGAAATCAAATAGCTTCTTATATACCCTTGCATCTGGGTGGTTCCTGTTATGCCTTCCTTTATCCCCAGTGATTGTCCACAGATATTTGCTACAGAAGAAATTGGGATCCACAGAAAAATATAAGTTAAAACATCAGGCAGAGCTTCTTTGTCTACAAAAATCCTGCCCTTCCATCCCTCTCTCTCTCTGCATGTCTGTATATATATTTTATTATCCTCTTAAAATCTGGGACCATTTGATGTTCTGATTAAATACATGTGGCCACATTCAGGTTTTAGTCAGGCCAAGACACATCCAGAATCACTCCATACGTTTCTGTATGGAGTGACTGAGAATAGAACCCATTCCTTAGTGCAGTAACATTGTGTTCTTTTCTCTCTTTCAAGCACCATTTCCATGTAACAATCTTGGCAGTTAATAACTCCATAAAAAAGAACAAGCCAGACTGTGACTAATATTCCAGAACCTTGCACTCTGATTTTCCCTGCGTAACAAAACAAAGTGTTGGGTTTTTCTGGCTTTGCTGCAGAGAGAAAAAAATCCCCAAAGAAATTGCAAACATCAGCGAATGTCACAAGTAGTTATAGTGAGAAGCTGTGGACCCACAAAAATAACACATTTCTTTATAAATCATGAGCCAGGACAAACCAGATTGGCTTCAAACTGCATCTCCTCTGCAGCAGGAAACACTATGGATCAAGTTACTGTGGTGTCTGGAGGAGAGCAGGGATTTGCTGGTAGTTTGCTCCTTGTTTTATGGATTATCTTAATGCTGCTTCATCTTCCATTGTGATCCCATCAGATGTAGCTAAATCATCTTTCATTAAACTGGCATAGTTGGTCAGAGAAAAGAAATGTAAAGACTAAAAGCTTGTTGTGGCCTGTGAGTAACAAGTACTTAAAGTAAAGAGTGGATGCTGTAGTTTCCTTTTTAATTTTTCACCCCACTCTCATGTTTTGTATCTCTCAAACTGAGTGCACACCAAACCTTGTTAATGAGAGAAATTGGTCCACCAAATGATAGATCAGATCCTGAGTTGTTATTATTGACTCTAAACAGGTGGTTTTGGGGACAGAAGGTTTACATTTCCCCATATCCTCAAAGTGGTATGGGATTCACCCCAATCCAGCACTTTTTGTTTTTATCAAAGCTTCATCCAAGCAAGAAAAATCCAATCAATTCAAAACTGGTAATGATTTTTGCATTAACCTTTGAATTCATTAGTTAACAGTGGAGAAACACTCTGCCATATGGAAAGGAAGGTGCAGCAGTAAAGTTGAAAGAAATTTGCAGTAGGGGAAATGGCAGATTGCTCCTTGCTAGGCAATAAATTAGACAAAGCTATTCAAGTCAACTTTAGTTTTGCTAACACTTAAAACAATCCAGCATGAATCCTTCAAGGAGGTAATCAGTGCAAATCAGTCTCATGACCAAGTGCTGAAATGCCAAAGTCCTGAGCAAGTGAAAACTCTTTTTGGATTAAACTTCTCTTTCTCTTTCCTCTTTCTTGTGGTTCTGATGTCTCTCATTATTTCACATGTCTGAGCCATGCCCTTTGCTTTGTGCAAAAGTTATGATCTAACTGACTGGACAAAAGCTTTAATGTACCACTGTGTATGAAAATGATTAAGTCTTGTTTCCTGTGTCTGAATTGTCAGTATTACATCATGGCAGAGACTTATTTCTTTCTGAGGCACTGTCAGACCTTCTTAGTCAGAGATGAGTGCTTTTATCCAGCTCCCTGAAATCTTATCTCCCAGATCAGGAGGTGAGAGATTACCACCAAAGCCAAGAGCAACTGCAGGAATATGCAGAATTCCAGTGCTCACAAACCATCTGGAAATGCTGATAGGAGTGTGATTTGTGGGGAAGATCTTTTTTGTGTTTGTGACCATTTAATGTTTAAGACAGGCTAAGGATGGAGTGTTTGGGACAGCTGAAAATGAAAACCAGTAAATAATGTATTCAATTTTTTTAAAAAAAAGACTGTTTTACTGTTTTATGAGTCCAGTAAATTGTAACTTCATGGATGGAGTTCATCAATGCACTCTTGACATACCAGCAGAGAGGGGTGTGGACACCCTTTAGATAAATACATAGTTTAAGGCTTGGGTTGGGCAATTCTCCAATAAAGTGTCTCTTCTTTCACACAGTGTTCATATTTTAAATATTTTGGGTTTTACACTGTTATTTATAACCCACTGCAGTTTTATGGTAACAAAAGTTTGAAAAAGATGGTTTCTCATTATGTGAGTCTTGCTGTGCTTTGTGGGCTGCAAGGACCAGGTTCTGTTTCACACAACAGAGTTGTGAGGAAGATTACAGATTCCATAAACTTCAAGCTAGAAGGCAGATCTCTTCCATTGCCTCAGTTTCCCATCCTGATCTCAAAGAATTCGTTATCTCCCTAGGAAAGAGCCCTTTGGAATACACATAAAACATGGAGTGGCCTCATCAGTACTGCAGTGAACACCTGTAACCAGGGTGGCTGCACCTGCCAACTGCAATTCAGTGTCTCCTCCACTCAAGGATCATCTCTTACACCACTGTGTTAAAACTGTTTCCCAGGGGCTTTATCTTGATGCATAAAGCTTCTGGGTTTCTGCTTCCCAGAAAACTGTCCTCCATCCAGCCAGGATTGTCACCTGTATTCTTGGTTTGTAGGTGAATGACTTTGTTATGAACAGCCACTCAGTGAAGCTGGCTATTGTATTGCCTAGATGCTCTATAAAACTGAGCTTTTTTGATCATTGCTTTTCACTCCACCAGTTTGATCCGATGCAGGCATTGTTAGCTTTTAAAATCACTGATAAAAATAGCAACAAGAGCAACACATTCAATCCTATTCCTGGTGTCAGCTATAAAGTTTTGAGGACAGGGCCTTTCTGTAGTTCCTGATGCATCACTTGTTTATTGAACAAAGTATTGCTGTACCACTTGGCTTTGAAGTGCCATTCAGTATTCCATCATTTGGCTCAGAAGTCTCCTTGTTCTTTGGGAGCCTGAATCCCCCTTGCAGAGATCATCATCAATGGATGCAGTGGAGCAGATGTGTGAAGTGACACCTCCCCTCCACAACACACTTTCTTATTAAGAGAATAAGCAGTAGGTCACTGTGAGGGGGGTTGGAGTTTTTTTGGCACAGCAGACTGAGGAATTAGGAACAATAACAAGCAAAGTGTTTGCTCTCTGAATAACAATTTCTTGATTTCTTCCACCAAAAAGAGACAGGACCCTTCCAACCAAAACAAACATTTTCATATCTTAGAGCAAAAGTCTGTCTCCTTCCTGGAGAGATTAGTGAGTGAGGACAATTTGTTTTTGTTCATGCAATCTATATTCAGTTTAATTTATCTTTGCCTGTTTAGGGAAGATAAATTTGCAAGTGTTTTGCTGCTGCACTAATACTTGGTTAAAGCATTTGCTGCATTTCATTGGAACCCCCCTGTATATTTCTTTTACAGCTAACAGTGGCTCCAAAATTCCTACCAAATACCTTGATCAGTGCAGATTTTGCAGCCAATTACCTCACTAAGATATATGGGCTCACATTTGGACAGAAACCAAACTTGAGGTAAGGGACTGGGAAGTAAAACAATACTGGTGTTCTGCCACTGCTTGGATGCAGTTGGTGGGTGATAAGAAACTATCTGGCTAAACTATATTATTGCCTACTTGTGTTTTTGGAAAGAAACTGTGTGTTATCCTCAGCATGAAAGATCAAACAAACACATTCCAAGGGCTTTTGCTAGCTGCCAAACACTTCTGCAAATATAAAGTGAAGTTGTCCCCATTTTAGTTGTGTATTTGAGTTGAAGAGAACAATTTAATTTCTCAAAATGGAGATTAGCTGTTTAGAGATTTCTAGTTTTATTATAGTCTGTTCATTTTTACAAGTAAAATCAGGTGGACAGTACAGTACTCAGTGCAGCATAACTCAGTTCTATTCAAGGTAAGCACTTCAGCACCTTCAGAAAGGGCTCATACTCCAGATCTGCTGCCAAAGGTCTCTGCTAGGTTCAGGCTATGATTTTCTCCCCTGTATTGACAGCAGCACATCCATGTCAAACTCAGAGGCACACAGACCACCTCCTGTGAGGTGTGGGCTTTGCTAAAGGGGTTTTGAGTAATCTGCAGCATCCACACACTGCACCATCCAGATCCTGCAAAGACATCCCAAACTGCTGGGAGCAATTTCTGCAGCCAGGTTTGGAAGCAGTTAATTACAGCTGACCCAGCTGAGCCCCTACAACCCAGTCTTGTGATGAACTGAAGAACTCTCCATTCCTACTGAATTCATTGAGAGCTGGAGCTGCTCTGCACTTCCTGGGCCTTTAGTCTCTCAGGCTCTTGGAAGCTGAAAGGGCTGAGTCACTCACAGATTTCTGGCAATATCTCATGATGAAAGAAGCTAGATTTATACATGTTTTCTTCCTTAATCTCAAGTGGAGATGCTGCTGTGCTTTGATTCCATATTAAAATTATTGACTCTTCTGAAGTGATTTTCACACTCTTCTATACCAACATGAATTTTAATCAGAATAAGAGCTAATTGATTTCCAAGGTTACTCATACAAAATCCCAACACAGTTGTTTCAGGTGGTTTTTTTTTGCCCCCAGCAGAGTTCGTGATCTCAGACTGATTATTTGAAGAGTAAGTTTTTCAGGAAGGCAAATATTTGTGAGTTAAAAGTACAGCTGACCATGCAGGGTAAACAATACTTCCAGTGTAGCTCTGAACTCCCTGGAGTGTGTGATCACACAATTGTATTTCCATACTGAGCCTTTCCTTCCTTCCAGAAGGATGTTGCCAAGTTCTCTGCAACTGGTAGAGAATCCAGGAACAAATTTAAAAAGTTCACTTTGACACTTTTGCAGTTTTAACCTCTCTCTACAAATTTAGCTGCCTGCTGCATCTGGGGGTAAACCCAGGAAAGGAAGAGGTAATCAAAGTCACTAAAAGCCTATGATTTATTTTGTTTAAAAGAAGTAAAATGAATTAATTTAGCTGTTAAGCCAGTGAAAAGGAGGAATAACTTCACAGAGATACGTTGCTTTGTACAGAATTGAAACCTGTGTAAGGATGAATCAGTTTCTGAAAATCTGTTTGGAGAAACTACTTTGTGAGTATTAAAGGTTGAAAGTAAGAAGGGCAAAGGGAAAAGTAAAAAACTCTGTCTCTCAATCCCAATGGCTCATTAAAAACCAAAGCACAGAAAAGAGAACAGACTGCCAGACTGAGTAAATCTGTTGTCTTTCTGTCAGTATCCTATTCTGAGTTCTAGGAGTAGGAGAGAAACTGTTTCCTGGGGTATTTCCAACCTTCATGGGAGCAGAAAGAATGGAGGGTTCAGAGATGGTCCTTCCTATGAGGCCTCCAGGCTGACCTTGTAAGCCCAAGCAGCCCAGACTCAATTGCAAATAGAAATTAAAACTGGGGCCATGTCTGTTAAACAGAGATGAATTCTAATCCTCTGAGTGAGGCCCCCACACTGACATTCTGTGTTCCTAGGTACTGCACAGTTCCAGGCTTGCACTCAGTTTCTTGTAAAGAAGTTAAGGCCACTTGTGAAATTTATATTCATGTGCAGGTTTGGATTTTGAATAGACTTAACTTTCAGAGAATATTGGGTCTGACCATTTGGTTTGCATCCGTATCCCTTGCTAAATTTAAGGGCACATTTTAAAAACAAATCTAAATAGCTCAAGGAAAGAAAAAAAGATTGAAATTAAGTTTTAAACTAAGCTTTCTCTCAGTAAACAAAACCTCCAGATCTCCCTATCTGTTGAACTTCATCTTTTACTTCTTCCAACAGATCTGTGTATCTTCATAACAACAAACTTTCAGATGCTGGGTTACCTGATAATATGTTCAATGGCTCTAATAATGTGGAGATACTCATCATGTCCAGCAATTTCTTGAAGTATGTTCCAAAGAATCTCCCTCCAGCACTGTATAAATTACACTTACAGGTAATGACAACAAAGTTTTGTAATCCTTTAGGATTGTGACAAAGTACTGTGTCTGTGGGTTTCACACCACACAGCCAAGACATCCCAGTGCAGCTGGAAACATCCCCAGGCCCACTTTAAGCCTTGCCTACTGTACTCTCAACAGTAGCTGTCCCCATCTCCTTCCTTTTTTTTGTCCATAAGCAATGGTGTGTTTTTGCAAATCACCAGAATGCTCACAGGGGGCAGAAATGCCTTTCTGTTTGCAGGGGGATGTATTGCAAATCCCTGTGTGGTTGCCTTGTTGGTCTCCTCTCTGCATACAACGATATTAACACATATTGGATCAGGAAGTGCATCATTCCACGTCTCCATGACCTCCCAGTTAAGTTTGCCACTAATGCCACTTGTCCCAACAGCTGCTTACCCACTCTGTACTGCCTTTGCTCACTGACTCATTTCATACAGACCACTGCTTCCCAGCATCAGTGGCTGCTGCTTGCTACTGAACTGGCAATTCAGTTTGGATCAGGCATTCTCTGCTGCTACAACTCCTCCAGCAGCAGTGCAATAGCAGAGTTGTGCTGTTAACTACTCTCCAGCATTTTTAATTCCACGTCATCTGATTCTGATAAAAACGCTTCATCATGTCTGAGCTGGGGATCTGAGCCTTAGCAATGGGAGAGCCACAGCAGTGGGGAGCCCTGAGTCTGCTGGCTCTGAGTGTTGACAGCTCCTTGGATGTGCAGAGACTGGAGTCTGTTATCAGCCCTGGACTCTGTGCTGCCTCCCAGCTCTCTTTTCCCTTGAAGGTTTCACCAGGATTCCTGTTAAAGACTTCTAGAGAACAGGCTTCTACAGCTTGAAGAAAAGTAAATGCAACCAGTCCAGTCCTTTAAATTGCTGGAATTTCTCTCCAAAGTATGAACTTACTTGTCCCCTGCATTTTTTCGACACTTACAGATAATCATTATCTCCCCAAGGGGTCTCACACTTTGAGGATTACACTTTGAACTCATCTCCTTCCCTCCTGTCCACAGCTGTGTTCAAGACAGAGGAGATGAGCAGAGAAATTAGTGTTTTATTTGCAAGTGCACCATCTGTCAGTAGTGATATTTACCTTGATATTTTGACTGGGAAAACCCAGGACAATGAGAAATGAGAGGCAGCCAAAAGTGGACCAAAAATATCTGACAGGTGTACTTTAGATGTGATTTTTTTTTACTATTTATTGAGACACTCAGACAAATTTGTCTCTCTTGCTTTCTACTTTATATTAGTTGACAAATGAATCTGGTCCAGTCTGTCCATCACATTATAATGGCCCCTAACTATTTTATGTCAAGCCCTTCTGAAGTTTAATTGCCCATGTTAGTTGAACAGAGCTCAAATATTGTGTTGATTCATGCCAAAAACTGTGCTTTGTGCTTCTGGTGACTCTAGAGCAACAAGCTGGAGAAGATTCCCAAAGGAGCCTTCAGTGAACTTGCTGGTCTGCGGGAGCTGTATCTGCAGAATAACTACTTGTCTAATGAGGGAATGGACAACGAAACCTTCTGGTGAGACTGAGATGTGCACTGTGTACCTCTGTGTCTGCCTGCCCCCTCTGGGATGGTTGTGCATCTACTGAGCAAAGGACACAGTAAAAAAGTAAAGTTAGTAAAAGCTGGATGATGTTATGCATTTCACTGCTAAGTCTGAGGTGCAGATGCTGCCATTCAAGAGCAAAGGCCTGGGTGAGTGGCTGCAGAATAGTTTCATACAAAAGACAGAACACTGAACATCAGAGTGCACCACTCCCTGCCTGCCACAGACCCAGTCACACCAGGCACTTCTGGGAAAAGCCACCTAGAACAACACTGAAAGCTACTCTCTGTTCTTCCAAAACAGTCAAAAGTGAGGTTACCTGGGACTTTCCAGTTTTGAGGGCACTTCACTGGGCATTAAAGCCAGACCTTCATCTTCACTGGAGCCACTTGTGTGTTTCTGTGAAGGTGGCTTGAAAGCAGCACAGACACAGAGCTGTGAATTCCCCTGGCCCAGCTGTACCCCAGTGCAGGTGGTTGCTGGAGCAGGCAGGGATGCAATGGTGCTGCCCAAGAGCCAGATGGCTGCAAAAGCTTTGCTACCAACTGGTGCAACAAAAATAGCCTTTGGCTGTCCTAGATTTAGCCTGGGACTTAGCACTTCAAAAATTTAACATTTTTTTCCTCTGCTTGCACTGAATGCTGCCCGTGTTCTACCTGAAAATCCAGACCACACAATTGGTCCTGCCCATAATTTAGTTGTGTAAATCCTCCTGATCTCCAGACATGAAAATGTACCAAAGTGTGCTTTCCTTTTCCATTTCCCATTCCCAGAAACCTCCCTCAGTGGTTTACTATATCTGTGTTGAGTCCACCTCCAGGTCATGTTGGACACATAATTTCTGTTAAGATATTCCCATCCTGGGGAAACCTTGCAAATGGCAGCAGTGAAGTGTTTTACCTAAAGATTGTTTTTGTTCATTCAGAGCATGTTTGGATAGCTGGATTAGCAGTGTAGTAACCAGTAAATAATGTCTGTAATACATTAGTTCTCACGTTTCCTAAAAATTTTCTAGTCATCTGCAATGGGTTATGCAGTGTCAAGTAGATTAAAACTGTAATTTGAACTGAGAAACTGACTTGAAATACAAGGGAATACAGGGTTCCTCAGTCCTGGCATGTAATACCATTGATCCACATCCAGTTGGTATAAGTGGCTGGTCTGAGGATTTAATTTAGCTTCAACTGAGACCGTGGAATCCAGATTCAGTAGCTTACACAAAGCAGCTCTAGCCCTGACTCACTTCCATAATACTGGAGGGTCAGGAGAAGTTCACTACCTTAGCCTAAGAGACTGAGGTAGCATTTCTGCTTTTCATAAAAGTAACATTTCCTCATCTAGAAAGCAGACCAGCCTTTAAGTTTCGTATATATTTTCAGAGAGACAGAAATTAGTCATGCTCAGGTTTTGTTTCTGTGAAACCAAGAGCTAAACTCTGTGTTCTGGTGGTGCTCCAATGGCATCTTCCTTGTGGTGTTTGTTCACTGAAATTGCTCATATGTTGCTATCTGGGACTGCAAAACTGATCTCAGGCCTCAGCTCAGTGGCAGTTTGGGTGTCTGTGGACTCTGGCGTGTTCTCTTGCTGGTGAGGCTGGGGAGAGGTGGCAGTGCCAAGTCCTAATCCCTAATGGCAAAATGGGAGCTCCCTGTTTTGGTGTCCACATCACTCATATCATGAGTCAGAAGAGGTCAGTCAGTAGTGGGAACTGTGCTGGGTAAAAAGGCTGTAAAGCAAAGATTGTAAAATCTTTGAGGAAGCTGGTTATTGTTTCACCTTGCAGAATCAAAGTGTTTTCTTTCCTGCTTTCCCAAGGAAATTGTCTAGTCTTGAATATCTGGATTTGTCCAGCAATAACCTCTCACAAATCCCAAGAGGTTTACCTCGAAACATCGTCCTCCTCCATCTGGAGAAGAATGCAATTAAGGTGATTGACAGAGATGTCTTGACCCAAATTAAGAACCTGGAGTACCTTCTGCTCCACAATAATAAATTAAAAGCCCGAGGTATTCACCCCTCAGCCTTCCAGGGCTTAAAGAAGCTGCACACAGTCCACCTGTACAACAACATGCTGGAGAGGATCCCCAGTGGGCTGCCCCGGAGAGTGAAGACGCTTATGATCCTTCATAACCAGATCTCAGAGATCAACAGGAATGACTTTGCTACCACTTACTTCCTTGAAGAGCTGAACCTGAGCTACAACAAGCTCACAAGTGGCCAGATCCATCGGGAAGCCTTTCGTAAACTGCGGCAACTAAAGTCCCTGGATCTGTCTGGAAACAACCTCCACACGGTGCCCTATGGCTTTCCAAAGAACTTGCAGGTTCTGAAGCTGAAGGAGAACGAGATAAGCGTCATCCCAAAAGGGACTTTGTCTGGGATGACAAAACTGAGGGAACTGTATTTGAGCAACAATAAACTGAAAGTAAATTCAATTTATTCAAGAGCATGGAGAGAACTCAGCAGTCTTCAGGTAGAAACATCACCTTCTCTAATTGTTTTAGTGATGCGGATGTCCTTGTCTGTCTGCCTAAATCAAATTATGTAGCACCAATACTAATTGTGCTTGGTCCTCATGTTTTGGGGTTGCATTTTAAGTGCTACACATTCTGTTTCTAGAGTAGAAATGATGTGCTATTGTGCCAGAGGTGAGAACTTTCCACTGCTGGCCAGGCCAGCCTTGTTTCTGAATCCTGACAGTGCCCTATATTTTCAGAAAAACATCAGTGAATGTTGTCATTAAAACTGAAATTAGGCCTTTCAAATAGCTCGTCTCCCAAAAGATTTAAAATCAGCTCTGAATAAAGACAGCAGGAGGAAGGAATGCATAAACAAAAACACACTTAATTCTCAAAGCCCCCACATCAGCTTATAGTCAGACAAGCCAAGCTGTAGGATTTAGCAGCTCAGCTGGCTAAGGCACCTGGGGAGCAGCTCGGAGGTCTGGATTCAATCAGCAGTCGTCTCATTTGCTTAATTGTTGGAGAAAGTTAAACACAAACCATAAGGCAGGCAGGAACAATCACATTTGTGCTGAGCAAAATGACCTTTCAGAATTGTTACGCTGGCTGAAGGATTTGTCTGCATTTCCTTTTAGGCAACGGCCCCTTTCCTGCAGTGAAAGGTATTGCCTGTGTCATATGGCAGCCATGGAGGGTGCATATGGTCAGGTCACTGCACAGGCAAAGTGTGCACATCTCAGAGCAGATCAGGGATAAGGACATGGAGCATATGTCACACTGGTCCCCAGTGTGTTTTCAGACAATCCTGATGTTAATCTATAGGAATGTTTCCCTTTCTGTTGTGTCTGGGAATAACCAATAGCTTGTTTCTCAGTTAATGTCAATCAATCAGCAATGCAGCAACAGTGTCTGCAGAGCTGTTTGCATGAGCTGCAGATTTGGTCCCTGGCTTTAATAATACCTTTTGCATTTGTTTGGTGCCTCACTGATACGTGTGTGAGTGTGTGTGCAAATATATTTAACATGCAAAGCAGTCTGGAAGGAAGATGGTGTTGAAAATTACAGACTGCTGGGATTGGTTTTCTGCAGTACCTTAATAAAATGTAGGTTGTTTTATTTTCCAACAAAAATGGGTCATGAGCCCTGTTGGGCAGCTGGAGTTGCTGGTTGGAATGATGAGCTTTCCTTCTCAAAGGTCCTGATTCACAGTTATGGGGAGCTTTTGTTCTACTCTCACTCCCTTGCAGTTGGTGTAAAGCCAGAGGTGTTGCTAACCCCACCATTGGCCACCCCCACAGCAACCCCCACTCCCATTAAGGAGGGTTCAGATAACAGCACAGACTTAAACCTCTGCTGGACTAATGGGGCATTTATGGCTGTAGCTTTTCTTTGGAACAGCGTTACTTCTTGTTGGTTGTTTCCAGCTGAATCTTTTTTATCATTAAGTGCTTAACTGTGTAGTTGGTTTCTGAGTTGTTGCACTGGAGTGAATTTGGCAAATAACCATCCATAAAGATACTGATCATGCATATACTTAGTAAATGCTTCAGTCCACACTGTTTCCATGGAAATCACTGGAGACTCTGCAACTGCAAAGCGAGACATTTACATAATGGACTTGGCAGTACTGGGTTAACAGTTGGAGTCAATGATCTTCAAGCTTTTTTCCAACCTAAACAATTCAATGGTTCTATGATAATTGTTTTCCAGACTGGCATTATGTGAGGAATAAAAACACTGGAATGAGGACAATTGGTTGCAGAAGTGTGGCTTTGAGTAGTGGGTAAATAGTGAGTGTCAGGTTGGTGCTATGAAAATACTACAATACAGGATAACAAAACATTTCTACTGATCCATCCTCTTGCATAAAATTAATGTGAGAAATGACCATGACCTTTAGTCCTGCTGTCTTCATACATTCTCCATGTTAGAATATTTCCAGATGGTTTTATATGGAACTGTACCTATCACCATCCTTAGCCAGCAAAGTGTTTGCAGTAGCAGATGCCAAGGAATTCTCCTGCATATCTGAAACCCAGCCTGTTTTTAATTTACTCAAAGCAGACATGGGCTAATGCCTGGGGACAGAGATAAAGAAATGTTGGGACTCTGAAATAAACCAGCATGACCTATTGTGAAATTAGGATGCTCAGTAGGAGTGTAAGAGAGTAGAATTGCCTTGGCCACACTTACCTTAATGCAAATTAGAGGTAGATTAAATTAGTTTATGCTATAATAAATATAACTTCAAACTTAAATCTCTTTCTGGAGTGTTTCTAATATTTAAATTCAGTTATTTGACCCCTTGTTGTCTCTTCCTTGCAGTCCCTAGACATGGCTGGCAACCAACTGACATCTATCCCATCAGGCCTGCCAGAATCTCTGGAGTATCTGTATCTCCAGAACAACAAGATCACAACGGTTTCTGAGAATGCTTTTGAATCCACACCCAAAATAAAGGGGATTTACCTCAGGTAAGGTCAAGTTTCCACTTCAACACACAAGATTTTTTCCTTCTTCATTCACTTTATAATTGCTTACTTTTTAGAAAGTATTTTAAATCCCTACTTTCTGAACAAGGATCTCTGGTTTATAGTAATATGTGACAAAACTATATTCATCTGCTCAGAAAAGACATGGATACACATAAAAATCTCTTTTTAGAGAGCTTGTCTTTTCTATGCTTATTAGAGTGGACTGGGCATGCCAGTAATTCTGGGCAATTAATGTTTAACATGATGTCATATTCCAATATTCAGCTGTGAGCCAAAAGTTTACAGTCCCCTTGTAGAAGTAGAGCTTTGCCTGTGTCTGTTGGCCCTGGATTTTGACAAAATCCCCCTCCAGTGAGGTGTGTGTGACTAATCTTGGAGCTGTTTGCATTCCCTTGATAGCTTTGTCAGAAACAAGTGACAAATTACACCTGTGACAGTTACGTAACTCACTTTAGGGGCTTTGCTGGGCTTTTTCCCACTCTGTCAGTTGGATGAGGACTTTGTTTATATAGATGACAGATACTGATCTTCCTTTACAAGTAATGCAAACTCACAGTAAGAACTGATTTAAGCAGAGACTTATACCACAAGAAGTGAATCTGTCCCTGTAATATATTCAGGTTTTATCTGGTGTAATATTATTGAAAATATTAATTAGAAGCAATTTATGAATCCCTAGAGAATATTTGATTAAGCTTATCCAATGAATGTGTTCAAAAAGCCTAGGCTGCACAAGACTAAATATGGTATTATTTTGTCTATATGCACCTAAACTGCCCCATATTTCTGAATAGTTCTGGAGCATACCTTTATGGATAAATGATTCCATACCAGGCAAATAAAATTACAAAGTCTGGTGTAAATTAGAGCAGTCCGTCTATTCAGCTGCTCACATTTATGAGATTTTAGTGAATGCTTGGATGTGAACCAGAAACCACATACCACATTCTATATTTCTGTATAAAGAAAAAAGGAATTTGCAAAACAGTTTCACTAACATATTCAGGAGGCAACTCCACCCAAGCTCAGTCGTATTTTTAATGGGAGGCCATTAATCACTGCAGTGCTGTGAAACAATAATATATGTATGGAATGTTACACAGAATACAATTTTAAACATGTTTAAGAGTAACAGACCAGTATATGTGACAGGTTCTTAAACTGCAGATTAGTTTATTTGTATTCCTGGAAATGCTAATAACAGCTGAAAAATTATTGCTTTGTGTTTAAAGGGTTACTTTGTTTTGAGTTTTGTAGGTGAAGAATTAAACTGTCAAGGAATGACACAGAATTTTATGAAAAATCAGTCATAGTTTAAAATGTGGGCTGTGAAGCAGATGCCTTTCCTCTCTGGGAAGGAGAAAGCAGAATAGCAAGAGAAAGAATTTGTGGGGGAGGAATTCCAATATTATGATTTTTTTCTTCCCCCATCCAGAGGAGTCAGCACTTCTAGAGTGCTGTTGTCAGTGAGTGTAAACTTGGAGTAACTTGGGTCAGTGTAGAGTAGCTGCAGAATGGTTTCCTCTTAGTCTCCTGACTTCTGTGCTGTATACAAAAATGGGTTTATTTTAACAGGGGTGCCTTTTGGTTTGTTTAAGGTTTAATAAGATTGCAGTTGGAGCACTGAAAGAAAGTACCTTCCGAAACCTGAAGCACTTACAGGTACTGGACATTGAAGGGAACCTTGAATTCAGCAACAGTTCAAAGAATAAGGATGACTCAGAAGAGGAAATGGAAGATGAGGAAGAGGAAGAGGAAGAAGAACTGAGATAAAATGTGAACTCATGCAATCCCATCACGTGGGAGGTAACAACTGTAGTTGAGTTGAATCAGGGCCCCAGTTCTCAGACTCTTGTGTAAATAATTTCCAATTCATGACTGAAGCATAACAAGTGAGTGTCTGAACCCTGAACTTAAAGACTTAAAACATGACAAATCAAAAAGGGTTGAAAATACAATATTTTGTAAAATGAAACAGTATATATCTGTTTTATCAGAGTTCTTAATGGACTGTTCTTATTGGCTTCTGTTTCTAGCCACGGCAGACACAGTATTAAAGATGCAGGTCCTTGTTCACTAATTCCAATAACAAAAAATGCCAAGGTATTTCAGTATATTTTAAGCAATTACTTCAAAAGGAAAACAAAGAACAAACTGTGAAGCTTGCTGATGCAGAAGACATGAGGTTAAAATAGATTAAAAAATTAGACAAATTGAAGTCATATTAGACCCATCGGTGTCTGCTAAATGTCATTAGATTACAAATTCTGTCTCAAGCAGTATTTAAATCACTGACCACTCAGAGGGGAATAATAATGTTATATTTCATGTGTTTCTTATGGAAAAAATAGTGTCTCTACTTGAATCTCTTTTCAACTGCAGAAAAAAGATACAGGGACAATGATATTTAAAGAATATGCATATTTTCCATAAGAATAGTGATCTATTTACTGCATCTCTTAAGCATCTTATGTTCAAAGATGATGAGGTTCAGGACTGCTCTTTGCTTCTAGAGATCTAAACTCTTAAGTGTGGAGAAGAAAATAGTTTTGTCCCTAATCAACTTTTTGTCACTGAGAATGACACAAGGAATTGCTAGGAATAGTGCTAATAAGCTTAAAAGATGATGGGGCTTGAAAAGGCCAGAAGGTACTTGGGAAGTCAAACATTAGCCCTGGTGGCTGGGCTATATGAAAATTTTGTTAAGCAAGAAATTATTTATATCTACAGACTTAGGGTACATTCAAAATCAATGCATCTCTGGTTTAGTTTTGGGGCACGTGTGACATGTCAACAGGTACCATGTGTGTCTTATTCTGAATTCTGTATTCCATTATGTAACTTACTTTATGTTTCTGTTTTGCAGGAAAACATATGGAAAAATACATATATGTCTATGTGTATATATCTATAGAGATACACAGAGAACACTTAGCAAAACGTGCAATGAATTACGCAGAAACTGTCATGGCACTGGGCCAGGCTCATGGAATACAGTGTGTTTCAGTGCCTTATTCAGGGAGAGACCCTGAATGCCTTTCCAAAGCTTCCAAATCATCTTATACAAGACCCAGGATCATAAGGGATTGCTCTGGAACTCACAAAAGCTGGCTTTTGTTTCTTCTGTTTCTCTTCCCTCACTGTTTCCATCTGTAATAACAATATGGGACTGTTTTGAACACAGGCCTTCAAATGCCATTTTTTGTCACTGCATTTTAAGTGAACCATGTTTATACCTCTTTTCTTTTCCTCCACCCAAAAGAAGCTGTTGTTGGCCAGGGTAGATGGATATTTGCAGTAGTTTCATGTGCAGAGCAGCGTATGAGGAATTCTGGTCATCAAGCAGCCGTAATAATTCTGGATGCAATTATTTCTCTGTTATAACAATGTGTATATTTGGATGAGAAAAACAAAATAAGGCTGGATCCCGTAATATTTTATCTCTACTGCCAAAATCTGCAGTATATTCCTGTTTTTGAAAGGTTTTAAGATAAAACAATTGCTCTTGTGAAAATATATATATATATATATATAAATCTGTATGTCTGCCTTCCAAAGCTTTGGTAAAGTTTCTGTCTTGCTGTTGTTTGCCCTTGGGGCAGTTGGGTGAATGTTTCCAAAGGTGTGATCAGAGGATGTAGTGACAGGATGAAGTTTAATGGATGTGGTAGAATTTTCCACAGTGTATCTCATTCACACTGAGAGGCAAGAGTGAGACTAATGATGTAGAAGAGATTACTGAGTGTGGGCTGTCTTAGGAGAAAACCATTAAGTGTCAAAAGAAATTAGTTGAGTTCAAGGCTGGAGACAGTGCCTGCTGTCATACTCCCTTAAAACCTCTCCTATTTTATGATGTTGAGTGCTCTCAGCTCCTGTTGGAATCATACAAAATGAAGAAACCAAGGAAAAGAAGACCTACAGAGGTATGAGTTTCTCAGTTGGTTATAATGTCCTTCATCTGAGGCAGCTAATCTTCTTGAGGAAATGGTCTCTTCTTTTGAGGATTTCTGATTGAGCACATGTTGTTTTGCAGACTGCATTCCAGGATTGACTTGGAAACACAGTTGGCTTAATTTTTTACCAGCTGTTTTCCTGCTGGAGATCTAGCTCCACACTCTCCCTTTGGTTTCCCAATAGCACATGACATCCCAATAGTAATTTCAAGCTGTTGTTCCCTACCTTAGACAATTCAACACACTCATTAATCATGGAAGGAAAGATTGCTTCCTGAAAAAGTAAAAGCTTGGCCCTAGAAATTGCAAAACCCACACATTTTTGAATATCAGCTATACAGCTGAGCAGTAAAATATCCTTCCAACTGACTGCTGGGCTAGATTTCTATGTAAAATGTCTACAGAATGTAGCTCAAGTCAATTAGCTATCTCCAGCAAACACCAGTGGAAGTTCTGCCAGTCTTCTGTGAAAAACACCAATGTATTAAACTCCTGAACAAGCTGAGAATATGCAGATTTGTACAATTTTATGGAGAATTGTTCTATTGTCTTTAAACTTCTGTCTCTTGGATTACAATTCTATAAAAAGTTAGATGCCTCAGACTTCTCTGAATTCCTTGAGAGTCTGATGCAGTGAGTGCAGGGGTGAAGGTTCATTTTAGCACCTGTAGAATCAGGCCCAAAATGTCAGGATGATACATACACTGCTAAGCTTCCTGAGCAAGCAGCAGCCTTTGCCAAAGGAGACCCACCTACAGTTTAAGGTGCATATAGTATAGACCAGGTAAAGTTAAGAAACACTTATCATGTTTGTTTCAAGTAGTTGCACACTGAATCTGTCCTTTAAATGGAGCAGTGTTTTCCAGCAGCAAGACCCCTCCAAAATACACTGCCACTTTTACCCAGTAAAAGCCTCAAATGCTCCAAGATTCATTGATTGTTCTGTAAGAGATTGGTGAGAGAGAACCACAGGCCTTATTCCTCACTTACCTGGTATCATCAGCACCTAAGACATTGGACATAATGCTGTCAGACCAGAATGGTAGTTCATTTATCTTAAAGGGGTAAGAGATACCAGGAAGGATGTTGAGGAATAATCAGAAGTCCACGGGACTAAGCCTACATATTTTTTGTCTGTGGATGGTACCCATAATCCAAAAGTCCAATCCAGATGTTGTATGGAGCAGGACCCAGGAACAGGCTCTAATTTTATTATTTCCTTTAGTGAAAATGGGAGTTGGGAAGTTGGCTTTTTCTTAAGCTGCAAAGAGGCAACACAGACATTACTTTCATGTAACCTTCTTCCTGTAATTTGCTTGGATTTGGTAAAGAGAAGAACAGAAGGGTTTTAAGGCTGAGATAGATGTATGAATAGTGAAAACTTGAAGTCTAAAATGTTCAGTTGGAAATTTTATCCCTAAATATGCATTTGTGCACGCTTAATATTCCTGTGTGGTCTCTGTGCAGACTGAGGTCTGGGTTTATTTGCTGTTTTTTGTTAAAAAGCCATGTTTCCTCATTACAGAGAATACTGCACAAAATGGGGGGGGGGGGGGGTGTGGGATTTTTCCGAGCTATGATTTTTCACAGCAACAGGAGTAGAAATGCAGCTTGAGAGCTATAAAGAATTAATCAGGTGCCAAAAATAGCTCGTGGATAATGAGCTTTTATTTCAGGCGGTGGGCACGTAGCCCATCTGTGTCTGCCATGTGGATGGGCCGTTCTGCAGCTGCTCGTGCCATTCCTGCAGATCGTTGCCCCATGGCCATCCCCTCACGGGGACTGGGGCACCCAGCGCCTGCTCCTGCCCACTCCCACCTCCTGCCCCACACCGCTGCCCTCCACACACCCCCATGGCTTCTCACTTGGGGATTTCTGGGCCAAAAGGCCTCCGAGTGCTGCATCTTCCCCAGAGGTTTTATCTCCCCACATGGAGTAATGCCCTTTGCCTCCCCGGCGGGCAGTGCGGGGCCGGGGCTCAGGGAACCTGTTCCCCTCAGCTCCGCACACACACACACAGAGCTGCAGGCTTCTCCTGACCCAAAGGGCCACGGGCTCCCACAGCGGAGCGGCCGCCATCCCCGCCGGCTGAGGGAGGAGCGGCCGCGCCATGGCGGCCCCTCTGCGGGGAGCGAGGCGGCACAAGGCCGAGGCTTTCCCGGTGGCAAGATGGTACACTGTGATTCCCTCTGGAGGGAGCACCGTGATCCCGACGTTCCCAGCCTCAGCTGGCAGGAGGGGTGAGCTCCAGGGGGCCCGTGTGGGACGGAGGGAGGGAGGATGAGGGGCCAAGCCGAGGCCTCTGTGGTGTGGTGAGGAGGGTCCTGCCCTGCCTCGAGGGCCTCACACTGTGGTGTCCGGGGTCTAACTGTTCCGTTTAATGAAAAAGAAATGCTTTATGCAGTATAAAGGTACTTTTCTGAGCAAAAAATATTTTAAAACTAATATTTTTTAATAAAGATGGGGCAAGACTATTTACAAGAGAATGTAGTGACAGGACAAGGTGGAACGTGTTCTAATCAAAAGAGAGTACGTTTATATTAGATATTAGGAAAAATTCTTTATTGTGAGGGCGGTGAGGCCCTGGCACAGGCTGCCCAGAGGAGCTGTGGCTGCCCCATCCTTGGAGGTGTTCAAGGTGAGTTGGATGGGGCTTGGAGCAACCTGGTCTAGTGGAACATGTCCCTGCCCTTGGCAGGGGATTGGAGCTTGATGATCTTCAAGACACCCTTACAATCCAAAGATTCTATGATTCTGTGAAAAAAAGGAAAAACCCCGAAAGAAAAACTATGGATGTAATTTGAAGGGGGATGTGGTGGGGCAGAGGGAGGTTGCCACGGCCTCCCTTGGGGGAGCAGTGAGGAACTGACTGCAGATCTGGCAGTGGGGCAGTTTCCCTGGCAGTGGGGCAATTTCCCTGGCAGTGGGACAGTGTCTCTGGCAGTGGGACAGTGTCTCTGGCAGTGGGACAGTTTCCCTGGCAGTGGGACAGTGTCCCTGGATGTGGGACACAGGCGGTGGGACAGTTTCCCTGGCAGTGGGGCAGTTTCCCTGGATGCGGGACACTGGCGGTGGGAGAGGGTCCCCGGCAGTGGGGCAGGGTCCCTGGCAGTGGGGCAGGGTCCCTGGCAGTGGGACAGGGTCCCTGGCAGTGGGACAGTGTCCCCGAGGCTGGTGGCTGCTCCCTGGGACTGGCAGCTCCCCCCCCCTTGCCGGGGGCTCTGGGCCACACAGCCCTGCCGGGATGAAGAGCTGCTGCATCTGCTCAACAGAAGAATCGCTGCTTTGGGGACTTGGAGATTATTTATCTTAATTCTCATAAATCCTTCAGGACTGTACAGTAAAAGGGCAGATGGGGAAAGGATCCTTCAGCTCCTGCAGGTGCTGAAGAGCTGGGCTGGCAGGGCTGCTCCTGAGGCATCTGTGGCCAAACGCCCTCCTCCCCTTCCCCTGCTGTGCAGGACACATACAGGACACTTTTCCTGAGCAGGCGTTGGGTGCACACAGGAGTTGTAACTAACATTGTTCCAAATTTTGCTTTAAAAAACCTAAGCAAATTTATTCTTATTGAATAAGAATAAAGATGTGCTTTACAAATAGAATTTTTGATGGGAAGCAGTCTCTTGGGAAGCTTCTATGATACAGTCCAATATCCTGTTAACTGATTTCACTCCACAGTTGGGGAGCCTTGGTTCTTGGGTTTAGGTGTAGTTATCCTAAAAACTTAAACATATATAGAGTCTTATATAAGATAAGCTTAGTTTTGATTTTAAAGATATTTCCTTCTCTGTTGGGATTCATTTATGGAGGTCATTGTAATTGGTTTATTATGTTGCTAATACAAGAACAGTGAGTAAATTCCCTAAAGAACTCCATTGCCTTTAGTGAGGAAAATATTGGTGTGCCCTGTAGCTGTGATTCATGCTGCTATTGTGAAGTCAGCCAGCTGTGAGGTATATATGCAGGCCATGGATGATAAATGTGTTCTAATAATCCAGTATACAAAGTATTTCCATAAAAATTCTTCGGTAGTTTCCAAGGACATTAAAAAGTCCATCAGTAAAGTCTTTCTTTAAATGGTTTTGAATCAGGCAAAGAGTGTTTTAATGCACAGTTGTACAGGCTACTCAAGTTTTCCCCATGATAGTTCCAGAATCTGTTTTTAGCATATGATTATGATACTGCTGAGAACATTGCTTCTGATAAAAAACTGTATTGATTTTCAGTATTTTCAACTCCAGTTGCATGCAAGAAATAGTGAGGCTCATTTTGTTACTTGGGATATGATTGTGTGTCTGTTGACAGTCATCACAGGAATTAGCTTTAAAAAGATCTTAAGATGCATCTTTTATGCAGTATCAAAATTAACTTCAATTACTTACATAACACTCTAGATGTCTCTCCTTCTTTCTGGAGGACCTCTGTTTTGGGTCTGTTTATTGCAAATGCAGCAGTGGAATAAAACTCAAAGCACTTCCCTGATGTGCTGAAGAATTGAGTTGCTGTACCCTAAGGCACCCTCACCATCCACAGCCTGAATGATTTCACCCTGGCAGACTCACTTTGGCTGCTCCTGCTCTCTCTGCAAAGCAGGCAGGAAGAACCTGAGTGAATCTCCCAATGCCAAACCAAGCAGAAACAACCAAAGTGAATCTTCCAGGTTGTTCTCACCTGTGGGATGAACAAAATGGGATGCAGATCACTTCTTAATACCTATTGTGAAATTTACTCTGGAGAGCTTGTGCAGAAAGTGAGGTGTGGAGCTGTACATCAGTCCTGTGCTCAGCACCAGTGTGGAGACCACAGCTGAGAAGGAGCTGTGGAAGTTCTCCCAATTGCAGAGCTTTTAAACTTCTTTTCAAACCTTTCTGCTAGAGCTAGATCCAACCACAGTGCTGGACTGACACCCTTCTGTCCATCCCCATTCTTTCCAGATACGTGGTTAGGAAGGATTCATATCAGACAAATTCTTTCTTTTATTAAAAAAGTGGATGCTTTATTCTAAAAGAAAGATTATACTGATTGACTATCAATAGAGATTACCCAAATCTCTGCACTTTGTTTTCAGGAAAACTCATTAAAGAAATATGAAAATATTTAAATGGAAAAGAAGAAGGGTTGAAAATGCTCAGTTTGACTTAGCTCTGTATACTTTCCACATGTTTTTAATAGCCTAGTGGTAAAACCCAATAAAACCACTAGAAGCAATGAAATCATAATGAAACATCTCAAGGTCAGTCTCATTTTTCTTTTGGTTTTGCCATTTAGCCCATGCAGTATTTGTAGCAGATGTAATATGAGATATCTGTGAACATAAAACACTTCTTGTTTTGCTTCCCCTGCTTTTTCCATCTTATTAAAATACTTTTTTGGTGGGGGGGGGGTGAGTGGTGGGCAAGAGATACCAGATCCTTTTTAGGAAAGTTCAAAAGCAATGATTAACTACAGTGAGTTTCATGTGGTGGGTCAGAGCCTGGCTTTCAGCTGGTGTGGTGTGCAGAAACACAGAAGCACACATTTAAATCTGAAATGAAATGCAGATACCTCTTTTTGATGAAAGGTGGCTGATTTTAAAGCAGCAGATGTAGAACTCTTTGTACCTTGCAGAACAAAACTTCCAGAGATGGAACCTGAAAAGCACATCTGTGACCTACCTGAGCACATCCCAGTGGAACTGCCAGTGGAATGGGAAATCTATAGTTTTATAATGATTTAGTTGCAAAGTCTTCAGGAACAACATTTGCTGGTTCTTGTGCTGGACTGAGTGCTCTCTGCTGGTTTGGAAGGAAGGACAGCTGTGAAGGGACTCACAGATGCCTGTGGGTACCTGCAGACTTGCCTTCAGTGGCCACGTAGGGACAGGAGCTTTGTGAGGAGAGGGATGCCTTGCTGCCTCCCTACATCTCCAGCTGTTGGTACCATCTCATTGTGGAGCCAGCTGGGAAGGAAGCTTTGATTTGTTGCAGGAGAAGTGATTGAACATTTTCCCTCTTCACCTACCATACTCCCCATCTTGTCTTTCTGAAGCCTTCTGTACTCCTTCCCCAAAATACCACTCTCTCAGTAACAGACTGCTACAATTTCATTTGACAGCCTGTAAAATTTTTAAAATACCCCGTGACACAAATCTGCCAGAAGTCTCAGCTGTGCCAAATCTATTCCCATATATCATCTAGGCAACAGAGATGCAACTGTTGCTGCTTTATAAATGATGGAGTTTGGGGTTCTGTCCCTTAAAATGGAAGCCTGGCAGTTCCTGGGACTATTGTGAGTAGTGCTTCCAGAGAGACAGAAGTGGCTAATCCAAGGTGATCATGAGTCCCCTTTACTGTGTTATGTAATTGTCTCAGTCTTCAGCTCATTTATCCTTACCATGTTGATTTAGAAGGGACCTTTTCTCTGTTTACAGATGGGAAGCAAACCCTGCATTCTTGTGGTCACTTGGAAAGTCTGAGTGAATAATGAACCTGACCTTAAATAGTGACCACCCTTCCTGTTCTATTGATCTAATCCATTTGGGGTTTTGTGGGACAAACCCTCTTATAAATTCCAGAAATATCAATCAGTATGCTCCAGAGTAGTTAGTGAGGAATGTAATTTTGAGTGTCCCTCATCTTAGTTGTAGGTGAAATCACAGGCTAAACTGAGAATTTTAATACACGTGTTCCATTTTCAGCTCAGCCCTTAGTAAATGTGTGTGTTAAATTTGTGTGTTCTGGGGCCTCTTTTCCAAGTGCAGCAAAGCCAGATATTTATTACTGCAAAAAGCTGTGCTCTCCCACTGCAAGGTAGGCAACAGTAACATCCCTGTAGAAAAACCTTCATTACTTTCCTCCCTGTCCTTAGTCCTCAGCTGGGGAGCTGCAATCTCAGCCAACTTCAGTGCCTGCAGGGGAAAGGCAGCAATAGCTCATTGCCTCTGTGTGTGCAGTGATAGAGCTGCTCCTGCTGGAAAAACACACCTGGGTGCTCAGCAGAGGCACAGACACGGGAGGGCTTTGGGTTGGGAAAGATCAAAGGCAGCCTGAGCTTTCCACATTCACTTCATTTCCCAGGTTGTACATTTTGCTCCCACACATCAACCACTTTTTGCTAATTGTTACCTCATTTTTATGGAAAGCACAGAAAGGACTGAGGTCATTTCCAAGTGCATCCATCTGGCTTGAAGATGAAGCTTTCTGTCTGCTTTGAAAGTATTATAAATCAGTTTGCTGTTGTTAAAAGGGGACTAAAATTGATGTTTGTTGTAGAATTGAAAGTGAGATCTCATCAAATGGGGGTGTTACAGAGTTCTAAGTGCTTTTCTAAGTGCTATAGAACTGCTGGTGTAGCAGGGTGGGCAACTCCCATTTAAGGTTTTTACTATTTAGACCATCTTAATTGTATGTTAGGGTTTGTATTCAGGTGGCACAAATAAACTTAGCTGCAGTTAAATAATTTAAGTGGAATCAATTAAGAGTAGCAGAGCACATGAGGAGTAACTGTATTAGTTCCATAAACTTCTCTATTTGGGTTGGCACCCAGAAGCTCTTGGGAATTAGCAGGATGTGTAAGTGCTCTGGTTGTGTCTCTTGCTCTCAGTTCTAATTGTTGCACAAGGATTTATTGCAGCAATTCAACACTGCAGAACTTTCTTGGCACTGGCAAAATCCTCAAGAACCTGTTTTAATATGTCTTTAATGATGTTTTATGCCACAACAATCTGCAGCAGCTTCTTTCCTCTCAGTAGTATCATCAGAGCAAAGGAGCTGCAAACTAACAATCATAAAACCACTGCCTCTGATAAGTGTGTGGTAATTTGGGTTATTTCCCAGATTCTTTCTTCTATAGCTGTCTGCATTGCACCACCCTTCCTAATGATCTTCTTTCCCTCCTCAAGACTCTTCCCCAGTGTGCCTTTAGAATACTTTAATTGGCTACATTCCCTTTCTGTTTAGCAGGGGGAGGCAACTTCAAAATAGGATTGAATGTTGCCAGTTAAGAAATATGTTCTTTCCACATATGCTTGAAATTATACCATGCAAACTGTTGTAATAAGTGATTGACTGGTCGATTGATTGATTTTTTTAATATAAATTTTTGAGGCTGTGAAGGTCACATGTTTGTTTTTATGCTCTGAAAGTAGGAGAAACATATTTACCAACACAAAGCTTGCACTCTAACTTGATAATCAACAGCTTTGTTATTTTTGTTGGAAGGAAGTGTGATTATAACTGGAAAATGTGAACAGATCCATGCATACAAATATGTTATGGAACCTACTGCTAGTCTAATTGCACTGTGCATCAAGCTGCTTGACAACACACACCACGAGACACAGAAAATAGCTAAATTGAGGAAAACTTACCATAGAAATTATCAGAAATTATTATAACATCAGTGTTCACCTCTCCCAGCTAACAGTGGTGTCTTGTGTTCAGTACAGAATGAATGACTGCAGTAGCAGTCAGGTGCTCCAGTCAAGGACACAATACACTGAGCAACACATGTTTAACAGAACCAAGCCCCAGAGTGCCTTAGGCCTCTACTTACAGCACTTCATACCACAAATTAAAAGGCCAGGTGAGAAACAGGACCACTGCCTTCCTCTCAGCTGAATGGGAGGCACAGGTTGCTGTAAACTCCAAGTGTTAAAGATTCAAACACTACAATGTAAAAAAACATAATGCATTTTCAAATTGCAAAGCAGAACTGGACACTCTTTGAATAGGGTTTGAATGCAGAAAGTTGATTTTAAGCCAGCCTGTTGATTCCATGAAAATATGCCTTCACACAGGACACTCCCACATTGCCTACATGTGAGAGCATAATGGGCAAAATTGTGGTTTTCTTTGTTGTGTAGGGCTTGAGCAGCATAACTGACTGCTGGTCTTTGTACTTTATCTCATTTGAAGTTCTCCTTGTAGAAGCTGCTTTGACCTCTTGAGCCACGACTGCACTGAAGAGTGTCACACCAAATAAGCTGTCTCAGGCAAGGGCAAAAGGATTTGCACTTGGAGTTAGCCAAAGGTTGTAGGTGGCTGGGGAGGAAGGTGCTGGTAAGGCTGGGAGCACTTTCTGCTTGGCACAGTGGCACAGTGTGTGGGCAGACTCTCCAAAACCACTTAGTCTGGAACTACTTGTTCCAAATCTTGGATCCATTTGGCCTCTTTCTTCACCATTTTTATCTATGCAAGGTGACTGTAAACTGATAGATGACTGGCAGGATTATACTCACTCCATGGATGAAGTTGAATCTTTCAGTTGTGTTTTCTTTGTGGGCACAGTTGGCACAGAGACCTGCCCTGTCCACATGCCCTTACTCTGTTTCATCCCTGGCTGCTTGATCTTGTCCCTGCATCACCCCTTCACTTGTGTTGACACAACTGTCTGTTAGGACTATGCTAAAAACATATGTGAACTGGTTTGAATTAGAAATACTCCTCATCTGGTTCTTTGTCTGGCCTCATAAATAACGGGGTCTGTTCAGCTGGGAGAGGAGGGGAGGCAGTGCAGGCAGGAATGGGCAGCTGGGGAGGGATGAGGGGGACCTCCTGGAGCTGCCAGTGCTGCTGAGATGAAAAGTATCAGATGTTGTGTTTGTCAGTCTCTGCTTCTGCCCGTTCAGAGAGGCACAGACCAGCCTCAGCTGTCCCCAGTCACTCATTCTTATGACACTCTGCAGAGCAGGTCCTTTACAGGACTTGTTCTAGAGCAAATTGCTCTGAATCATTTCAGTTCTCCCCTATTCTTTGTGTTCTGAGGTTGTTCTTTTCACTCTAGGGTCAAATCGGGAAAACAGTTACCAACTGTACATATTTCCAAATTAATACATTATTTTTGAGGAACTACAGACAAAGAAGATCTGTGAGTATTCCTTCTGGCTTTATTGCTTGATAATTAAAGTACCTACACTAAAGTGCTCTGAGGCAGCTATTTAGTGCATGACATAAGAAATAGTCTGAACAGGGGCCCTTAAAGAAGAAGTGAATGTGTAAATCCCAGGAAAACCACTAATCATGAATGAATGATACCCTGAATCTGCAATGATACATGAAACGCTTCTGCGTCTGGTTAATGCAGAAATTGTCCTTTCTGACTGGGTTATTTTTTCCCCACAGATGAGAAGAGCATATTAGAATACCAGGCACATGGTATCTCAAGCTGCTATGCCACAAGTAGCTAAATATAATATGTCAAGTGTATTGGTATGAGCTGGTATGTAATCTCTGGATCAAATCCCAACTTTTCAAAAGGTCTTCTCACTTCCACTCTCTATTTTAGCAGAGACATAAGAAGACACCAATAGTAGAAGTGCACAGACAGCCTGTTTTCAAATGGCAGGTTTATTAAAAATGTTCTCTATCACAAACATTGGAAACATATGCAGCAGATTTTACTGTAAGTGAAAGATTCAGTAGACAGTGGAAAGGGAGTAACTGTCAACTGAATTATGAGAAATAATGGGGCAGTTTCCACAGCAAACTCCTCCCAAAGCCCCATTTTAACAGCATCCTCAGGTTCCAGTTTGTGTTCAGTCTGCCCTTGGAACGCAGCACATAGTTCATGAGCTTTTAGTTTATACATATTTACAGTAGAACAACCTATAGGTTACAGGAGAGGACACTTTAGCACCAGTGCTTGTGGATTAGAGCTCACATCACCTCTGCCACTGCATGTGCATGGAACTGACTTTACTGAAGAGTTAGGTTAAAAAAAGGTCAATAAATCTGGCACTTGGAAGGCAAACTGTGCTCTGCAGTGACCTAGGAAATCTTTGTGTTAGGTATCACACTTGACTGCCTGTCTCTGAAGGCTGCCCATCACAATTGCCTTAATGCCCTTTTTTGCACAAATGTACACTTCCCCTCAGCTTGCATTGTTATTTAGGAATAGATTTAACCCCTTGAGATCAGGAAATCAGTGTGATTTTCTTACTGCTGTTCTAAAACTACGCACAAACTCTATATTTATATTAGACAAAATTTGTATCTTTAGCAGTTTTGGTGGAACATTTTCACATAGCAAAAATTCTACAGTGTTTGTAATTACTGAGATTCACAAAAAAAGGCTTTGGTTAGAAAATCAAAAAGGGTCAAATAAAAAAAGGCTTTTTAAAAAAAGCCAAAGGAGTGTCAAATACTATGTTGAAGTCAGTGAGTGCAGAATAAAACAGTAGTAGTCCATTAGTTAATTTTTCAGTAGTAGAATCTTCCACCTAAAGAAGCCCATGTCTCTTGCAAGCTGTGTGCCTTTCGTGACGTTCACAGCTGGTCTCCTAGCTCCAGTACAAGCAGGGTGGCCATAAGTCCACGTTTTCCTGTTCAAGGCAAAGAGTCCTTCTTCCAGCTGTGAGGTAGAGATTAGGTATCAGGTCACTGGGGTGTGAGATAGATACCTCTGAGTGTAGCAGTCACACATTTGTTTCTAGTTCATTTATTTCAATAGTGCAGTGGTCTTTACTGTTGGATTTCTTAGTGTGATTCTCCACTGGAGTTTCTTCTTGCTCCACTTGTATGGGTATATGGTGCTGCAACCCTTTCACTGTTTCTGGTCCACGAGATTCATTCATGGTCTTCACACAGCCATTTCTCTGGTAAGCCACAATCTGATGGATGTTAATAGGCTTAGTTTCACAGATCAATGGCACCTATGTGAAAAGCATTAAGATCTGGAATACTGCCACTGATTGCTGTATACAACAGGAGGGGAATTTTTACTTGGAAAGCCTGTGGGCTGCTTTACATTCACCAGGATTATCTAGAGCCTCCATAGATTGCAGAAGCTGTTTCTCATATACCCTAAGGCATCTTTGCACCATCTGCATGAAGCAAAGGAATCTCTGTAAAAACTCAAATTCTGTCACAACCCTAATTGAACTTACACTCATGGTAAGAGCTGCTTGCCATTGGTAGAGTGGTGCAAATAGGGTAAATAGAGACCAGAATTCCAGGGCTCACTTCAAAAGGTACAGACTCTAAATGGCCACTATGCTGAGCTCTGGGCAGTGCCTGCTCATGGGTGCAATTAAATAGACCAATAAACCATTTGTTGTTGCCTTATGCCTTTCTTCCAACCTAATAAAATAACACCTGTCTCTTCAGTTTGCTCAGTTTTGAAAAAAATAAAGGGGATTTTATTAACTGATTCATAAGTTCAATATTGAAGTGTTCTTTAAATCAAACCAGATTCTGATGGGGAAAGTAAGACGTAAATACTGGCAAAGAAGGGAGGTGGGCTTGCAGCTGTGAAAATATGGCCTTTAGGTATATATTACTAACTGCACAAATTATGCAGCCAAAATGTATGGCAGACTAGCAGTATATTTTAATACCATTACAGAGCATGATTCAAAGAAAACTCTCATCACAGATGACTAAATAATCCCTCAGGAGGATTTTATATTACTGCAACATCTCTTCTTAAGTTCTGACTGAGTTCTAAATACAGCAGTGAAATGTCAGGAGGCCTGTGTTATGCAGGAGCTCAGCCTACACTTCTGGCTTGGTAATGAATGACCTACCTTACCCATAGGTTGTATTTTAGAGGGTTTGTAGGTAGCTGCATATGTAGCCCCTGTAGTCAGGCCTAATCCTGTCATCAGTAATTACTGCAGGGGCTAATTACCTCAGAGGACACTGCCTGTCTTTCTACATACAACTTAAAAGAGCAGGAATTTTAGATGAGTGTTGCAGGAAGGCACAAGAATGGGATTGACTGCAAAATTGTAGAACGAGAGAAATAATGATAGAAAGTAAAATTTTGCTGTTTGTGTGGGACACTACAGATGATGCATAGAAATGAAACATGTCTTGTGAAGATTAGACCTGATGAAGAAATGTTCCTGCATGAATTATTCTGTCTTTGTGGAAGAAAAGTAATGTGAGTCTGCCGTGAGCTAAAATGGTTGGAGATTAGCACCTCCAAATCTGATGTGCTCATGGAATTAGGAATCTCCTTTGCCAAGGATTGAAGGGAGGACATGAGGAGTTTCTGTTACAAGGAAAGACTGAATGATGCATGCCAAAGAGGAAGGAGAAAATGCATAGGAGTGGAAGGAGGCAGGGGCAGAATACAGAGGTATGTGTGCTGTATGAAGTAAGATACAGAGGAGGAGAAACAGTGATGTAAGGAAGGACTTGTATTAAATGTAGAAACCATGAAGGTGTCTGAAAATGAAGTCTAGAATGGAGTCATGTGCTTGTGCTGGTCTGGAGAGAAAATTATTGCTAGGGTGGCTTCAGATTGTGCTGACTCAGGGGCTTGCAATGCCCAGGGTAGTTGCTTTTGATGTGAGCTCATTGATTATCCATATACACACTCATAGATACCTTTACCTCCCACTACACACAGGTAGTCAAGGACATCTGTCACCCTGCTCTGTTGCTGATCACACTGCTGGCAGGACAAATTACTGGCCAGTCTGGACCTGGGTGCTGAGTGTGGGACTCAGTCCCAGCATCTTATGCATTGGCAGGACAGCACAGCTGCTTCTGCTGCTCCCATCCCCAGTGTGCCAGACACAGCTGCCATGCAAACTCTGAACTCCAGTGGCTTTTCACATGACCTCATGGAAAAAGATCCCTCCACCCATGTGCTAAGCTGCCTCCTGCCCAGTTCTGTCCTCTCTCTGAAACCCCTTTTACAAGCTGGAGGAAGCAAATGTGGGAGCTTGCAGGTTCTTTGCCAGAGTAGAGCACACCCTGGCACCCCCCGGCTCACGGCGTGTTACCTCGTCACCGTCCTTGATGAACTCCTTCCGGCAGATGTGGGCCATGATCCCAGCAGCCAGTGCATCCCCCAGCACATTGATCATTGTTCTAAACCTGTCTCTGGAAAATGAAACAGTCATGGTAAGTTGTTGGCTCTTTGGGTAAATTCCCGTGCCTCTATCAGCCATAATTATGGCTGAAGGCTAGTTTGGCTGGTTTTATGAGCTAAAATGTTTAGAAATGTTAAGAAGTTTGGTATCAGGCATCCATTAGTTATTGAGCAGCTCAGTTGGGTTTTCCAGCCTTTTCTGATCTTGGTGTGCTGTGCTGCCAAACACTTGATTGTGTAACTGAGCTAAGTGGAGCAGCCGTGTCCCCCTAGAGCTGCAAACTGAATCAGCACTGGAAAGGTGGAACTGCACATCACACCTGCATTTCTGTCCTGGTTTATTTATTAAGGTCCAGCAATATGGCCTGATTTGGAGAGTGGTGCTGCAAATGTGTGAATTCAATAAAAGCAGAGGTCAGCCAGCACAACCAATCCCTTATATTAGTGATCATGGTACCAATCTCAGCAACCAAAGTGCTACCTAAGAAGATTATTGTAGTGGTGGAATAGGCAGAATGCAATCAAAATAATTCAGAAGATTGCTATGCAACTACACTCACAAATCAAGCAGCCACTGACCATATTTAAGTAATATTCATTCCTGTAAAACCTGTGGTGACTTTGGCTCTTATGCTGGCTGTGTGGTAGCTCTTAAAGACTCTTTATTTTCAGTTACCTTTTCCAATTTAAATTTGTATGCTTGACAGTATTTTATATATATATAGTTTAACTATTTTTCATTTATTCACTGACAGGATTTCTTCTCTGTTTACACCTTTTACCCACTGTCCAAAAAATAAATCTATTAAAATACAGATCGTAAATGGACAAAAGTGACTGGCTGTCAAAGACAAGTGTTACACTTGAATCATCCTGGAGCCTAATCGTTGAAATTGATGAGATTTCAAATAGATGATACAGCTTCTAAGTTTGAAATACATCACGTCTTTTCCAAGAAAAACATATACGTCTGAAACTCTGTCATATTAGTAACTTAATTTGTAAATGTAGGTTATAAAATGGAGGTTCAGAAATCTCCAGATGTTTGGCTCATTAAAGTCAGTGATGGTCCAATATCAACACTGCCCAGAATTCTGATCCTGTATCTTAATATAGAAAGGGATTGAAACTCTGTGCTGATATTTTTTTCCAGATATTTTAGGCAGGTAGGTACTCAGTGTATATAAATGTTTATGCAGTTGCCTGCCTAATTATGGTGAAAACTCCTGCCTGAAAGCTTATTTGTGTGTGGAGTTACCCAAATTGTATATGTAACTGCGAGCAACTTTAGCAATAATATTCCACAGCCTACACCTAGACGTGGTTGTTGGCTCCAGGACCCAGCCCTTCACTTGTTTGCTCAGTCCGTTTTTTAAAAATTCCTACTGTTCTGATTTTGAGTTTTGCCTTGAAGAAAATTTCCACAAGAACATGTTAAACAGGGAAAAAAAGCAGTTACAGCACATAGTGATTAAAGTTCCAGTTACACACTGGCTTTCTTTCCTTCTTGATTATCAAGTAGTGATTCTTGGAAAGATATTCAGTGTTGTGAATTTTGGATTGTGCAACAAGCCAGTTGTGGTAGAGAAGAAGTTGTGTGAGCAGAGCTCAAGAGTTTGAGCTCCCTTTTGAGCTCTGATTAGCATCTTTTCAAGACGGGGTTTTTTCCAAGGAAACAGTGCTCCACACTGAAACTCTTAAGAAAAGGAGTTGTTGGTGTCACGTTGCACGAGGAGACCCACAACACACACCACTGACATATCTCCACTGAGAGGCCAGCCTGCTGCTGGTGGCATTTCCCTCAGTGCAAACATGTGAGTCAGTGGGATTTGAGCTGTAGATGATATCATTAAAGATGCAAAACTTTTACCTTGTGTTTGATAAATGAGCTGCGAAACATTTTGGTTTTCTTCTTTATGTCTGTAAGCACTAGCTAAAGGTTTGAAGGTCACATACACGTTATGGCTACCTAAGAGAGTTGTAATACCTGCAGTGCATTGTAATGGGTATTTCAGTCTCGTGAGATCATCTAACCAGCCTTCTTTAAGCATTCTTCATACTCCAGTACTTCCAAAACTAATACTGAAAATATTCATCGTGTCAACCATGTTGACACTTTGCATCTGCAGGCTCTTGAAACCACCAAGTGCCGAAATACAGAAATATGCTTTTTTGTTTGAAAGGTCATCTGCAAAAGACAGAAAATTGGGTCTATTCCTTACTCACTTTTTAATACCATCTGGAACTATAGCCTGAAAAGTCTTTTCTCTGTTGTTTTGAAAAGTTGTGTAAGACAAAAAGAAGAATAATTCCCATGTACAGTGGAAGGCTTACTGGAAAAACAATGAAATGTTGATGTTGCAAGAGCTGGGCAAAAACTGAGCAATATAGAGGGAAAAGGCTTTTGTAATACAGTATTAAAATATTCATACAACACAAGATTCATGACTCCTATTAATGCTGATAATAATAATAATATTCTATTACACTAGACAGGAAATACTTTTTCTCACAATCCTTTGTACAAAAAATAGATGGCTAAAAGTTGAATAAAATAGGATGTATAACAGCATTGACTTGTGACACATTTTTACCCAGAATCCTGATATAATGAAACTCCCTGTATTAAAGGAGATATATTTTATATAGCTTAAATAAAAAAAATTTAGACATTTCCTTGTGTATGCATATGCTAGTTACACAGTTAATTGACATGCTAATGAGCTAGGGACCAGTATTTTATGATTCATCTTCCTAGACTATTCAAAATTGATTGATTCATTGGCATTTACATAAAAGTTGAGAGTTCAAGTAAACCACTCCTTATGAATTTTTCAAGTGACTCTTCTCATGGGTGACACAAATCCCTTTCATCCCGAGTGTGTTAAGTTTCAGCCCCTGCCTGTGCTGTTAAATCCCCCGTGACTGGGGATGCAGCAAAGTGCCCTCTCTGCAGAACAGCTGCACTTGCAATACTGGGGGCTGCAAGCAGCTCCTGCCTATTTAGCACTGACATCAGAGAGCACAGAATTGCATCAGGATCCATGGTGAAAAGAAGACACTGTTTGTGCCAGCACTCAGGCTGACTGTGTTGGGGTTGCAGCAGCAGTAGCCACACACAGCCCACACCATCACCGTGCTGTCATAGCCCTTGTGGGCACAGGGGTGCCAGTGGTGGCAGTGGTACTTGCTGGCTTTAGCAGTGCCTCAGGCCTGTTGCTGAGTGCTTCACTACACTGAGATGATGGCCCTGAAATGTCAGTGGGCTGATAAGCAGAGTGCAGGCAGACCATGTTTCCTAAGAATGTTGGCCGCTTATCCTTGCCCAAGGCAAGGTGCCAGAACTGCCCCTTAAGCACATTTGTCTGGCCCAACCTTCAAACTTGTCTTGAAGATCATCATCCAACCTGGCTAGGTGCAGCCACTTCCATTGCCTGACTATCCTTCTAGATAAAAGTAGTTCTTAAGTTTTTTTGGGATCTGAGTTGAGGTAGGTATTTTGTTCTACTTCTTCATCCTCCCTCTGAATGTGAAGATTGATCAATGTCCTCTTCTGGACAATCTTATCTATGTAAAAAGCTGCTGTGGTGACTTTTTCAGCTCTGGTTTTAGACTGAATGGACTCCACTTCTTCAGCCTTTCCATGCAAGACATATTTCCAAGATTCATCTAGACTCCCTCATTTGTCTGTCTTTTTCAATATAGTGTCCACATCAGCAGAGTTTTTAATCTAAGGCAACATTAACACCATTTCAAATTATATAATCACTTCCTTTGCCTTATATGTATATATATCTGTATTACTGTACCCTTAGAGACCATTTGTCTTTTTTTAGCAAAGTCATCACCATGGAAGCCTCAAGAGCTTTGTGTTACTTACAGTGCCCAGTCAACAGCGATGATCAACGTGATGTCATCTGTTGGGAGCCCCACGGAGGTGAGAACAATGACCATTGTCACCAGGCCAGCTTGGGGGATGCCTGCAGCACCTATGCTGGCAGCTGTTGCTGTGATACTTTAACAATGAAAGAAAGGAAGAAGCTTGACTTTCTGGAAAAAAACACACGTTTCTAAACCATGCTCTTACACAAGCCACTGCATGGAAGTGCCAGTGTTTTGTGGGCAGAATCCAGGTGAGACAGCAAGAACAGGCCAAACTGTCTGCCCAGGGCTAAATTCTCACCCTCAGCCTTTGCAGCCTTGGCACTGGTGGGACAGTTCTGTTCTCTCTCAGTATCAAAAGTGCAGAGCAGAGGGGCCAGCCAGGCTGTGGGCTGAGTTCTGTCAGCTTCTCATGGGTCATGGCACCACCCAGCTCTGTGTGCCAGGAGTCTGCCAGCGCCACTCATTGCTGTTCTCCTTGGCAGCTGAGCTCCCAGACACCTCTGGGTCACCGTGGGCAGCTCCTGTGCCAGGTAAATCCACAGCTGGCCCTGCCTGGGGCCTTTGCTCTCAGTCCATCTCAAGGGTTAGGCCAAGGGTGAAGAGGCTGGGCCAGGGGTGAAGCCCTTGTACAGCACATGGCTTTGCATACTTGGATCTAAATATGAAGCAAGCGGGAATGTGACTGTACATGTTCAGTTTCTGGAAAGTATTTTTACTTGACCTTCATATAATTTTTTAAGCCAGGCAAGCAGAAATGAATGGGAGACCAGGGCAAGAGTAGTCTTGGCAGGCTAAACATTTTTTTCATAATGTTATTTTTAAGGGAGGGATTTAATTCCTTTTTCCAAGAGCAAAAGTGACTGGATGTATTAATTTCCACCCAACTAGCGACTTCCAAGAGCTGGGCCAACCAGCAGAAAGACAAAGAACAAATATTGACAGTTGTAAAAGCATGACAGAAAGCATTTACACTGATAATCCTCTGCATTCATCAGTCAAGAATGTCAGAGCTTTTGGCAAGCAGTTAAGTCTCATTAACCTACTATGGCAAATGAGGATAAGTTTATTCACCCATATGGCAACTGAAACACAGGGATATCCAGTCCCTTGCTTACAGCTGTACAATGTACCAGTACAGCAGCAGCAGTATTTCTACCTGGAGCCCTTTCTTTAAATAAAAAAATACTTTAGCATGTGGGTGTGACAGGGAAGGGGAAAGACTTAAAACTACATTTTGCAAAAGTTAACTTGTGTAGTATCCTAATAACATTTTAATAGGGCATAGGTAGGAAGGGATGGGACAGAAGCTCAGTAGCTGAGATAACTATAATGAACATTAACAGGCTTTCCAGTAAGTGCTATGAACTTGCTGTCTGATCAGGACTGCTTCTGCCTCTTACAAGAGGCCATAAAGTCTCAGGACTTAACTGAGAGTAAAATCAGGAATGTTTAACTAAGATTTTACAAGCAAGCTCCTCTGTTATTCCATTTCATCTTTACCTTAATGTAGATGTTTCTTTCTGTAAGATGATCAATTGATGGAAATAGGATCTTTACTCTCTATGTCTGCTGTGTCAATGTTTGTATTGATAGAAACTGTTAACCTGGATTTTACAAACTATGAGCAAAGTAGACTGATTATTTGTCTAACAACTTTTCCCTCTGGCAAAAATATCCTGGCATTCAGAATTACTTGAATTTTAAATCACCAGGACCTAAAGTATCAAGATCTGGGGTAGGTTTGGCCTATAGAATACAGTTAGAATTTGGATTATGTCATTGATGGTACTGTGTCCACCATAATTTCCTGTTTAGCTTCCTCATTTGTGAGTCTTTTTATTTTTTTTTTCTCTTCTTGGATTTTTTACAATCTTTACTTGTATTTTCAGTCTACTGTTTTAATTCTGTCTGGTTCTTATGTACTAGCACTTAACGTGGGGGGTAAGAGAGATAAAAGGGGGTTCTGGTAAGGAAAAGTTAGAGCTTACATTCTTTCCATTTACTATCACCCTTCTCCTTCATTTTTAAAATTACTGTTCTTTACCTCAAAGTGTGTGTAATGTCTGCTCATGCTCTGGGCCGTATTTTAGCATCACGTGCTAAAAAAATCTCAAAATTCCAAATCACAAAATACTAAATTTTAGCTCAGGCTCATTCCAACAGTTTTCAAAGAGAGTGCAAGCCTGAAGCAAGAGCTCATATGGGCACAATTTATTTCTTCTTTTTGTAGTCCAACCAGGTCTTGCCAGAAGCCCATTAGCAAAGCTCAGCTGTCATCTGGGGTTGGTTTCAGGACTCTCATCTTCTTGTCATGAAGGCTTTCAGGTCCAGCAGAAGATGGGCAAGGCCCAGCAGTGTAAACGGGGCAGTGGTGAGGTCAGTGGGTGGGTAGTTAAGCAGATCTCAAATTTATTGCACAAAGCTCTGACTATGAGGAATGTTTTTATAATCATTTGTTCCCTGCTGGAAACCTGCAGGTTTTGGTCCCTGAGGAATTCTTTGGCAGTCACTGGAGCTATTCTGGCAGTAATTGTTCAGCTGGATCTTTCAGTCTTTTGGATCCATTACAGACCTTTCAAGGATGGAGTACACAGCTATAACACTCTCTACCCACTGAGAGCATGGTTGTTTATGAAGCTTTCTGCTTTAACAAGCACCAGAGAAGACAATTAAAAAACATTTGAGTGATCTGACATCTTTGTGAAAACCTGCCCTCATAGTAGCATCTGTCCTCCTTCCCTCATCCTCTAACCCTGCAAGAGCTTCCCAGCACACACTATTCCCTGTTACTTGATATAAGACTTCCAGTTTTGCTACTCTTTAGCATTTTCCTTTCACTTGAAGACACAAATCAGACTACAAGTTGAAATTATTTGTGAAGTTTAAAATAATGTTTTAAACACCAACAATAATAAAATATTCCAATTTAAAAGTGATCAATGTGTTGCCTAAAAGCAAAAATTAGACAGTTATCCCCAAACAGAAGTACATTTCCTGGTGTCCACATGCATCTATTGAACAGGACCACTACAATTTCTCTTTGGGCAGTCCCCAGTCTCTGCGTTACTTGGAAACAACCCTTCCATGAGGGTTGTTTGATAACAGCAAAGATGAATTTTGTTCTTGCTACACACATGAGTCGTCCCTCAGACTCAACAAAATGATGACCCCAATGACTCCCTTCCAGCTCATCTGATTCCATGGTCCTGTGCAGACCTGCAGAGCCCAGCAGGTGGGATGAGTGTTTGGTACCTTATGGTGATGATCTGCCCGAAGTCCAGCTCGTAGTTGTTGACTTGGGCGATGAAGATGGCGGCCACGGCCTCGTACAGCGCCGTGCCGTCCATGTTGATGGTGGCTCCCACGGGCAGCACGAACCGCGCGATCCTCCTGTCCACGTGGTTGTTCTCCAGCAAGCACTTGAAAGTGATAGGCAGAGTGGCTGAGCTGCACGACAGCACAGAAGCACACGTTGGGTTATTTCTGTTCCTGGGGAGTGAAGGGGTTGTAGCAAACCTGGTCCTGGCAGGGGAGTGTCACACAACCATCCCAGCTTCTCGCTCCTTGCTCTGCACGTGACTCACTCGCCAGGTAACTCACTCCTTTGCTTGATGGAGGGTAGAGACAGTTACATGTATAAATGTTGGAGTTAGTGCTAATTTTGCTCCCCAAAGTTAGAAATATTTTTCTCTTTCCCTGTTTCAGAAGCAAAGGGACAGAAATCCCACAGAGGCAGTGTTGTACACTCAAATGCAAGAAAAGGGAACAACACCCTGTGCTGGTTATTCCTAAAATTTCTGAAAACTGTTTTACACTCATGGTTTCTAAAAATGTTTCCTTCCAGTCCTACCTCATATGTAAACATTTTTTTATTTCTGCGAGGGGTTAGACAAAGATCTTATCAACAGCAGCCTGAAAATAAAAGATGCAGACAAAACATCTGTATTTAGGAATATAAAATCCTATTTTCTCCCTGGGACAGATCTGCCCACATCCCTTGTGTGATCCTATAACAACCACATAACTGCAGGTCATATAATAATGTGTACATATGTAAATGAGATGTGTGTGGAATAGAATGGAATGGTATAAGATCATTTGACAGGTATTCATTTTAAATTGAGCTTGATATCTTAAAAAATATTTCTTATTTTTGTTTTCATTAACTGACACGATTAACAAAACACTATATGGTCATATGTTTTCTCATTTTTAGTAGGAGGCCCAGATTATTAAATACTAATACACTGAAATATATTTATTTGTATATTTTACCAGCCTTTTGGTAACATTCTGCATTTTACCATGTGATGTCTCATTCACAGATGTTTAATGAGACTGCATTCAAGTGAGAGAGGGGCACATCAGTTTGCATGGAAAATAAGTAACACACCAGAAAAAAAACAAACCACAAATCACAAAATATTTTCCTTGTTATTATACCAATTTTAATACACTGCTCACTGTCTGAGACTATTTGAATAGATGTAATATAGCAGGCTTCTTCAAAATTATTCCAAAGTTACCTCTCAAAAAAGATGGTAATAGGGGAAATATTGGTATGGTGACACTGTGATCTCCAGTCTCCTGCTGTCCTGTGATTTACATGCCCTGAGACAGGAAATCCAGGTGTCTTCCCCCTGGTTTGACAGTTCAGATCACTCTGTCACCATCTGTAGTGACCCTCACATCACAATGTGGCTCCAGTACCTAAACCTTGTAATGACCATTAGCTGTTCTCAATTGAAGATAACACATTGGATCTACAAATTCTTTCTCAGTCGTGCAAATGTTCTATAAAAGCACATTTTATATGAGAGATTTCAAAAACTCTGAAATCACAACCCCAAGTTTGCAGGAATGGCTAAGCAAAATGCTTCCATGAGTAGGAGTTGTCATTTTGTATTTGTGCAAGCTGTTGTTCAAGGAAAGTGTTTGGAAAGCAAAAGTAACTTCCTGCCATGGAAACACAAAAGAAAAAAGACAAGGCTATGTTTCCAGTATGATATCTTTGTTTTCTATAACTTTATGAAGTCTGACTGCTGAATGATTTACTACAAACCGGCAGTCACTGCCTGAAAATCCAGACCAAAGTCTTTCTCTAGGTATGTAAATATGCTGGAAAGGCAAGAAAACAATGGAAATCTGATTACCTCCTGTAACTGGGGTATATTAAACTTTTAAATTCAGGCAGAACTAGTATTTAATAAATATTTACTTTGAAAAACAAACACAGCAAAGCCTAACCCCATAATCCCCAAGCTACTCATGAGATGTCGTTTCTCTCTTGGGCATGCCTGTCATTTTTCACTCAGTCATTTGTGAATGACTGAAATTCTCTGCCACTTGTTTACCATAATATGTTAATAAAAGAAGAGGCTGTGGCTCACAAATAATGTAGAACTGAAAGCCCTGGGAGTAGATGCAACTAGGAGCAGACTCAATAGCATTTCTAGATGGTCTGATCAGAGGCTTTGACAAGAAAAAATTATTTAACTCATTAATCAAAAAATTATTTAACTCCCTTTTCTGCAGCTACTCAGTTTTGGAGAGTTACTTGTTTTCACAGTCTTCCCTCAGACACTTGGGTTTTCTGTAACAAAACCCTGTCTGATTTCTTTGGGTGGAAATGAGGACCAAAGGTAATCTTACAAGTCCTTGCCACCTTGCCCACACTCTGATATACCAGAATATTAAACCTAAGTGTCTGCCTGTTCTGAGGGCAGAGAGCTGAGCTGTCAAACATGCAGATTTTAGCTGATTAACGTGTTACAATTTGGTTGAGATATGAAAAATATTGTGCAAAACAATCTCATAATACCAATGACACAACCAGTGAAATCTGTATCTATTTCCATTGTTGCAAACAGATTTTGTGACCCTGTTTTTGCAAAAGTTCAACTTTTATTACACTTGTGCACTGTCTCACAGTTAGGTGTGGCTTTCATCTGAATTTTATGCTGACTGACTGAAGTAAAATTTCTAAGGCACATAACAACACATTTGATTTGGTTTTTGTTAAATATTACAATAATAAAGAAAATGGTCAGAATGTAACTGCAGTGATGATGAAAAACATGCAAGATATTGAAAGAAAACAAATTTCCAGATTCTTGTACTTTCTTAGATAGGCAACTACTACATTGTCTCACTCAAATTTATGCCACTGCATCTTAGAGTTAGTAGGATGTGTGTCCTACCTACTCCTGCTGAAAGACTTTCCAGAACTCTCTGCTCAGATGAGAAATTTAATTTATGATCTAGAGGTACTCTTGTCAATTTGCACTAAATTTGCTTTTATGTGCTTTCTGTATTTCTCCTTGCACAATCAGCTGTTGCAACACATAATGTTAAAAATCAGCTTTGTCCTTCTCAGCCTGGATTGACCCAATCAGGCTTTTTAACCTCTCACCTACAAAATTGCTGCATTACATCCCTGACATCCCTGATTACCCTTTCAGCAGTTGTTTCCTAGAAATCAACCTATCCTGAATGCAGCTGACAAAAGTTATGTGGAGCATCCTAGAAGAGGTTGTCCAATGATGTTTCATTTTTACTCATATTGTATCATCTGGCACACACCAGAAAATATATATTTTATTTAAGGCTTTGGCTATTGGTGGCTCTCAGGAGGCAAAGGGGGAAAAAAAGGTGCTACAGTAGTTTTGGAGTAATATTAATATATCATTTCAATATTATAAAAGACAATATCAGATAATTTGTCTAGTTTGTCTTTCTAGTTAAACTAGGTGAAGTTTGTTTTCTTGAAAGTTACTTTTATCTAGTGTTAAACAGTGGAGCACTAACATTAAAGCCTGACATTTAATATTTATTACAATGAAAAAAAATACTCTAAAGCACTGATCTTAATCTGTTAAATCTTTTTAAAACTGACCCAAAACTTTCAGCTGAGAGGGATCTTCTTCCACCATTAACTCCTAACAATTAAAAATACATTTTCAGAGTCTTATCTCAATTTTGGCTTAAAATGTTGCAGCTGCAGAGACTGAGCATAAGCTAATGCTGGCCCAGGCCAAGCTCTTACTGGTGAGAGTCACAAAGACAGCCAGTCACTGTGGGGGAACAGCTGTTCAGCCTGCTCTGTTTATCTTATCATTCAAATGCATTTTGATATTTGCTCCAAAAAAATCAGCAAACTGATCTCATCTCCCCTTTCTAAATCTGCCTTTAATTTACACTGTGCAACAGCCAAGATCTTAGTGTTTCATAAGCTGCAAAACCCTTGAAAAACTCATTGTTTATAATTTGTCTTCAGAGAAGATGAAAATTGCTTCTTTTGATGGGATGTACCATTGAAAGATGCTGCTTTAATTCATTAATGATATGGAAGGATGACCTAGAAAAACAGAATTCCCTCTTGCCATGGGGATGAGGAAAGCTAAAATCAAGAAGAATTTTGCCTGCTGTCCAAATTCTGCTTTTTCAGTGTGATAAGAGGTGCCAAGATCAGGGGCAGTGTGAGGGGAAGAAAGCAGAGTCAGAAATCCCCAGCTGTGCAGCCTGGACACCCCAGAGCAGGGTGGGCAAGGGCAGCACGTGCTGTGCACCCTGCAGTGAGACAGGAAAGAGGAGCTGTGCACATTCATTTGTGTCCTGAAGGATGCACCAAAGGAAAAAGATCTGCTTTTCTTCCCCTGCCTCTCCACTGATATTGGTGCCAAAATATTGCTGTGGTTGGGGGTTCTGGAGAAGTATAAGGGGACTGAGAATGGGGTGCAGAACATTTCACTAAAGGGAAATGAGCAGAAATAATGTGGGATTCAGTAAAATCCTTGCCATCAGATGGCTCTTTAGTGGCTTTCAGGTTCTCCTGTGTTACATTCTTGGACTTTGTAAATGGTATTGTTTTTGCTTCTTGTAGTTTGATCTTTAGCTTTAAAAACAAGCTTTCCACAGGTGCAGAGTATCTGCACACTGACCCGTGGTTTTCTTTCTGTCTTTAGATGTAGACCTGAACCAACACAGAAACATCTCCAAGAAACACATCAGTATTCTTAAAGTCAACTCTTTGTTCTCCTCTAGGATGATCTGAAAATCCAATACCCACATGACAAGTGTTATATAATGCCCCTGTGGCAAGTCTTATTTAACCAAATACAGATGTGTTGACTGTCAGGAGAGGCAGCTCTCCTGTCCAGCCCCAGTTATTTGTGCATGTTCTTTTGGCAACAGCTCAGTTATGTGCAGTATCCATTCCTTTCAGTGTAGTGAAGGTGAAAAGTTCAGCTGTCTCCAGACAAGACACTGTGATTTGAGCAGAAAAACATTGGAAACCATGTTGGGCCTGTGTTGGATTTGCAAAATATACACACTTGTAAGGAGAGACAAACAGCTGAATCCAAAAATGTCCAAGGCCCAAATCCATATGTTCAGAGCCTTCCCTCAGGACTCACCTTAAATTTGGTGGTACTGTAGCTTCTGTCAATAAAGGTACTAAATCTGGTAGCAAGTCCTGCTGGTGGTTCTGGTGCAGACTGAGCTGGCAGCTGGTGCCAGAGCTCTGTTCCCAAACTACACCCTCTCTGGGCCAAAAAGTAATTATTCCTTGCACAGCTGAAGGGAGAAAGTGCTGTCTGAAAGCAATTGATATCCCCAGAGACAGGGTCTTATCTGGGAGTCAGAGCCCAGGAGGGTCAAAGTCAGCACAGGTTTAAGGGAAAGCTGAATTCCCTGTGTATTCCCCACTGTCAGAGGACACTTTCCCATCAGCTTGTAAGGGGTAAGGAAATGGGGCTGGAAAAATCCTCAACTAAGAATTGGTTTCCCTTAAAGAGGCTCAGCAGAGACAGACACCTCTGTCTCATCAGTTTCCAGACCAGTAAAGGACTCCTAAATTGATAAAACCAAAATGCAATGTAGATGCATAATATGGAAAATTAAGAAAAGTAATGATTTTGAAATGGTGGAATACCTACTGATCTTGTAAGTCTTTATTAAACCTCCCTTGTTAATGGCATCTATACGCAGGAAAAAGTTGGAATTTTTTTATTCTAAGAAGAGAAATACTCAGATTTTTAGTGAAGCTATCTCTTTCTAGGAAAAAACAAACCAGAGAATGAAAGGAATGGCACAGATTAAAAAACTGAGTTGTCAGCAAGAGTTTTTGGGAAGAGAATTTCTAGAGAAGCAGGGCGGGTAGTCAAGTGTGTCAAATGTGAGCCTGATGAGCCTTTTCCAACATTAACATCTTTGAGTGCAAAATTCTCATCTTACTTGAATCTAGGGATGTGGTGACATCTCAAGCTACAACTTTTTATGTTCTAATAAAAAAGATTTCCTTAATTATTTAAGCATTATTAGAGTTTAAGCATCACCACCAAGTAATTTTTCTTGAGTTTGTGTTTCTCAGCATGCTGCTCTTTATGGGCCATTTTGAAGCAAACTATTATATATAAAAACACCTTGTAAAGTGTCACAGTGGAAATCCAATACCTTCTGTACTGAAATAATAATTCCCTCCTCCCCCATCTTTTAATCTTCTACATTCCTTCAGCCAAGATGCCATGAAACTGTATTGTCATATTGGATACACAGAAATGTTATTTTAATTGTCATTTTTGTATCTGCTCCATGCAAGGCAATTCCATCCCTTCCAAGCACATCTCATGCACCACTTTATCTGTGTTGGGAGGCATTTTCATAGCCTGTTCACAAGCTGTTTCCCATTTTCACTGTACCTTTGTTCAGCTATGGTCAAAACTCATTGTACATCTTCCCTCAAAAGGGTGCAAAAGATATTCCTTGAGCACAACAGTTAAATATTTTCCCAGTGCCAGACAATAGCTTACAACCACAGTCTTTTGTTAATGTACCAAGAGACAAAGATGAGTGGAAAGGATAAAATGTTTCCACATGACTGAAATAGGAGGTTCCCCACTAACACCAAAAATGAATTCTGGACAAACTGCATGTCCCTCATATACATTAACTTTGTAGAAGCACAATATTTTTTATATGGAAAAAGAACTTATTTCCTTTCTAGTCCTCTAGGAAAAAAAATAGTTTTGTCCATTATTTATTAAACCAAGGGAAAACAATGTGACAAATATTATTGTCCAGTGGCTCCCACATAACTTCCATATGTTGAGACACACATTTTTTAAATTTATACCAGTGAATTGGACAGAGACCATTGTTCAGATACAGATATATCTGCTCCTCTACAGCAATAATGTGCTCTTCCCACGAGGCAGCTGTAGTAAGGAGCTAGCAAGTATTTTACTGGATCTGTCTAGAAACTCTATAATACCTGGAGGATGTGGCCAGAGCAATGAGCAAGGCTTGAAGGATCCCTCTGATGAAGACAATGGGATTCTTCTTGGTGATGAAGAAGTACATCATTGGCAGAATAAACAGCCCGTGCACCACCAGGCCACACACCACCGTAATGGCATAGAAACCCAGCTTCTTCCCAATGGCTGAGGGGTCATCCATTTCTAAGATTTTGCCAGCTATTAGGAACACAATTCCAAATGGAAAATACCTGAGCAAAAAGAAAGACAGTCACTATTAGGAGACACAGGGTAAGAGCTGGCAGCTCATTCCAGTAACAGCACAGTCTGGGTTTGCCTGTTCTGTCTCCACACCAGAGGAGGATTCCCAGAGCTCTGGGCTGAACAATTTTTTCTGTGGGGTCCCCCTCAGCACAGCTGGGGTTATGGTGCTAGCAAGGAACAACTTTAAAACGTTTTGGTTCCAAAGGTAGCTTTGACTTTTTAGCTTCAGGCAGGTAAATTACTGGCAAGTGGGGGAATGAATCCTAAGCTCCTCTCATGTGTTTGTGCTCATGTAAGCTGTTCATGGATTTTCGTTGGAAGCTCTTAAGTAAACGTTTATGTTGCCTTTGGAAGACAGAGGAGAAACACCAACATGCATTAGACATGCTCTTGGACTGCCTGGGGGTTTGATTTGGGGCAGATAAACAGGCAGAAGAATTGTTAGTTTCTGAATCCACTCTGGACAGGTGCTTTATCAAAACTGTTGTGCTTCTGTGTGCAGCTGCGTACAAAGTCATGGATGCCAAAAAGCTTTAGATTAAAAAAAAAAAAAAAATCTGGGAGTATCCAGCCGTCTTCCACTTGCAGCTGTGCCATCTCCAGAGACTTGACATTACTTCCTCATTTTTCCAGGAATCAACTACCTCTTTTGATGTATCCACCCAAGCAATCATTCCCTGACCCAGCTCAGTCAGATTGGATCACGTAGCTGGAAAGAGAGGCTGAGTGTTGGTTCCCTGCCCCACGTCAGGCTGAGCCACACTGGGGGACATCCTGAAGTGGGGAGAAGGTGCTAAGCTGATAGCTCTTGTTGTTGGCAGCCACCTAGTGTTCCTCTGATCTTTGGGGCAGCTGTGTTGGCAGGTCTGGGTGGGTCTGCAGCAGTGCTGGAAGGGATGGAAGTACCAGCTAGAACATCCCATTGTGCTTCTCCCTTGTGTGGGCTGGGTGGCTGTGATCCCTCTTGGCATGCCCAGGGTTTGGCAGTGCCCTTGGGGCATCCAGCACACCCCACCCAGCTATATCATGTTCTGTTATGTGGGAGTAACATAGAGGGTGTCCCATCAAAAGGATGGTACAGACCAGGGACAGATGTATGTGCATCCTCAAATGCTGCGGCCCTGCAAAACAAAGGGCTCTTCATCCTCATTTATTTCCCTGGAAATAAAATTTGTGAGATTCCTGTGCATTTTCTTCTGTTGAAATGTTCTTACTCTTTCTAAAAAATATTGGTTTTCTTACTAAAACAGTTACTTACCAAACAGCAACTGCCACTATCTTCATGACAGATTCATTCAAACACTGGCAAAAGCTGACCAAGGGGACACCGCTGTTCCCCATTCTTCCCAGCATGATACCTGCAGTCAAAACATTTGGGTTCAGTTTCTCAGGAGTATTCACACACAGCCCCAGTGCTTTCCCTCCCTGCTGAAACTCAAAGCCCCCTGGTAGCAAGGCTGTGTCCTCAACCATCAGTCATAGAGACCTGCTCTGAGTGATCCGTGGAAGACAAACTGAGAAACATTTTCTAGTGAAGGAATCTGTCTCTGCCTACAAGCAGGCAGCACCAACGAGGACTTGGGATGCAAAGCCAGGTTTTGAAGTTTGCTCTGGTAATGGGGAGCAGTAATGAAGCCTCTGTCATATTTTTAGTAGCTTTCTGTCTATGTGATAATAATTAACCTTTATAATCAGTCAGGCTTTGCAGTTTTGGGGGAGGTAAGGAAATGCAGATTCATGGGGAGAAAGGCCAAATTGCTGTAAAGACTAACCAGTAAAGAAGAAAGCAAATAAAACCCATGCCTGTGCCCCCATTGCTCAGAAAGGAAATGAATACAGCTCTGGGATGTGTCATCTAACCATATATTCTCCAGACAGTGTTAGTTTCCATTAATGCATATAAATAGATTACTCTTTCCTATAGTTAATTATCCTCCCTGAAAGGATTGTAAGTTGCTCAAGGAAGCACTTCAAAAACTGACTGCACCAAGGGAGTTTTCCTTTGAGGGGAGCTGCCTGGGGAAGCAGGGGCTGGCAGTGGGGTGTGTGCTGCCCCTTGCTCTGGATGTGCCTGTCCTTGCTTTGAGCAGGAGCCGGCCTCTGTCCCTTGGAGCCCGCAGCTCGGAGCCACGTCTCAGCTCCAGAGCCGTCCCCTGCTGAGGCGGGGAGGGAGGCTTTCAGCTGCCTTATCCAGGGATTTCACAACAGCAGTGCTCTCAAGATGTGAGTTTGTGAGCCTGTTAGAATTCATCTAAGCCATAACTTTTGGGTCAGAAGACAACGTTCTTTCATTAATCTGTTTCAATGCTTCCGTTTTGGGGGGGTGAGAGAGGGGTGGTGCAGAAGGCTAAAGACAGGGATAAATGCTTGGCTATATCCTTTATTCAAAACAAAAGCCTGAAATAGTCCCTGGTGATGACAGTTGTTGAGGTTCTGGTGTCTCAGGTTTGTTCGTGGCTGATCCAGGCAGAGGTGACCCAGCAGCCGTGCTGTGGGTGACAATCCTGGTACTATTTTGTGTACAACAGCCAGGAAGAAACCAGCTCTCAGCTTCCACCTCCTGAGCCCCGGGCCAGCAAGACTGAGGGGTTTGGTAAAAGTTGTGCATTCAGTTCGGGGCAGACAATGAATGGTCTTCTGTTCTCAGAAGCAGAAATTGCCCTTGGTCCTACTAAGTAGATGTAATTAATTCATTCATCTGCAGTGCGTTTTGAGTGGAATAGTGTTTGTGGTGATGTTGGACTTTGGAAATGGACTATAAAATACTACAAACTGGGAGACAGCCAGTTTCCAGCAGGGTTGTACAGGGAATACCACCCACTGGAAAAGCTAAAAAAACAGAGACAAATCCACTAATTCCAGGTTTGAATCTTGACCCCTTGTGCTGGTATGAACCATAATATAATAAATACAGTCAAAGAAGTTTTATGAAACTACCTTTGCTGACCAGATTAACTTCCAAGAATATATTTACATACGAAAAACTTGATCATCATTTTCTTATAAAAGTCATCAGAACTTTATGATTAACTAGGAAATGTTTGTTTAAATTTCTTCTTTCAAATCCACAAACATAATATAACACACATGGCACCAGTGAGCTCCTCCAGCAAGTTAAACTAAGTAAATAAGCCAGACAGAAGCTCTTACTCTGCAAAGCTACTAGGTGGTATATAACTATCTTCATTACAGGATACCAAACATAAAATCAAGAGGTTTCAATCAAAAAAGGAAAATCCACAGATTTAAAACTCATAAAACAGTATGGGTTGGCATACTGGTAGAGGGGCCATGGGTCTGATCTGGTGGTAATTCCTGCCTCCTCTGAGCACACTGTGCAAGGTTGTCTTACAGTCAGCAAAAGATGGGTCATAAATAAAAGCTCAAAATAATTGAGAAAAAAATAAAAAGATTGTAAGTGAATGCACAGAAAACAACTCCATGGAGCAAAAGTCATCAAGGATTTTGAAAATTTGTCTTTGAAAGGGTGGGGGAACACCTCTGTAACAGTCTTGCCTTTTCCCCCATGAAGTTTAGATAGAAGCAGTTAAAAATCTGAATCAAGAAACCAAGCAACCCAACCCCAATCACTTTCTCTTAAATGGACACTTGGATTATTACAGGCCAAACACGTCTGCAACCTACCCATGGTGGCAGAGAATATCACAATCCCAAGTACATTCATGCCATCACTAGCCCCTGGCTCTGATTTGTAAATCACTTCAGGAGGGGGGGTGATATCCAAGGCAAAGTTCTGGACATTGGATCCATTCTCGTCCTGCACTCCGTAGATTATGATGCGACGAGTGGTGCTTTCAGATGCTGCTTTGTTGGATTTAATGATGGGAATACTCCTGGTGCGATACTGAAAGGAAACAAAGCAGTTTTTATTGCAATATCCCAGCAGGAATTAATAGTTGAATGAGACCTCCTGAGTGCTCTGTTTCAACAATGCTGCGTGTTGAAGGGACAGGCATGAAAGGGAGAATGAACACTCCTGTCCCTGTCTGATATAATCTGTAAAAACAGTTGAATTTTTGGAAAAGCATAAAAAAACCCAGACTTTCCTATAATCAGACCCTGGTGCAGCAAACACTTTGCCTCCTGACAGAGTTACTTTCCTGTGAGGTATAATTAGGAATGACTCCCTGCAGGTTCTGAGTGCTCTTCTCTTTGAGAGGTTCCCATGAAATATCCCCCAGGTGAAATAAATACAGCCATGCCTCTTGCTTGCTCAGAACTTTTAGATGAGCTTTTCTGGCCAAATTCCAACCTGAGTAATTAGATTCTTCCCCAGTACATTATTTTGGTGCTTTAATTGAACATTCTGTTTTTCCTTCATGTGGTGTTGCTGGGTGCTCTTAAATATATTCCAGCTCTCCTCAAGTGGATGTGGAGCTGACATAGGAGTGCATATCTATTCTCTAGTCACACTAGAGAGCACTTTATCCCTGTTTTGCCTTCAGATACCATGGCTGCTGAGGCTAATGGAATGGGACTCATTAATTCCTAAATGCTGAAGGTACTAACAGTGTCTGCAGTCATATGCCCTGTCTGTATCTGGGTTGGGTTTTACAAAGGTACATGTTTCATATAAATGCTGGCTCATGTCTTTCATCAGTAAAAGGAATATAGCCACTTACCTGCTTGAATGTGGCCTCAACAAGATTGGCTGGAAACATGTTCCTAAAAATGAACAAATAGAAGAATAATTTCTGTGGAACTGAAACCAACTTCTTTTTACTGTGTGTTGGATCTGCCATGATAAATCAGCTCTTTGCCCTGCTGGAGAGCAGGGGCTGGGCAGGTGCAGAGGATGCCACTCTCTCCCACTGTGCCATTCAGCTGTGCCTGGCTGAGCACGGCTCAACAGAGACTCAGCTCTTCAGAACTGAACTTCTGGGACTTTGCAAACACCTGGGGTGAGACTCGGGAGCTCTGACTGCAGATTCTGGCTCTGCCACAGTCTCCATGTTGTAACTGGGGTGACATAATTGCTATGATTCCCTTCCCCATCTGCTGACTGTGGGGATGACTATTCTTTTATTCCGTATTTTGTCTTCCCTACTTAGGTAATGAGCTGTTCATGACAGTCAGGGATGTATTCCTGAGACCTCTGGGTGCTGTAATCTACTGTGGGACTTCTAAGTACTCCTGTGCTAATTCATAAACTGTAGTATCCTTGCTACATTTTCATCACTAAAATTGCAAGTGATGTAGACTTTGCAGTGGTTTGGTCAAGAACAGTTTGCTTTTCAGAAAGAAGATCTCATTCCCGATTAAAAGAGTTGAGATTAGATTTGTACAGTGCTCAGTTTTATTTTGATATAGTTCTGAGGCTTCAGAACCTGAATGAGGCCAGTGGCTTCATCTTTGCTGAGCTACAGAGGAAGGCAATGACCTGACACTGAGATTACAGGGAGACCAATAGATTTCTGATTTCAGAAGGGACCCTTTTTGTCACCTTTTCTGACTTTCTGTATATCTCACTCTGTAATGTTTCACACAATTTTATTTGGAGCTAATTTCCAACTTCAGTTTGAGCTGGATACTACTTTGCAGAAAGACGTTCAATCCTGATTTGAAATGGAGAGCACACCCTCTACAGGCTTCAAAAAGGAATCATGGTATAATTGGGAAAAAGCAGCTAAAAAGTCATATATTTCCATGCAGCATTTGGGAACCAAGATTTGTGTGATGATTCTAACAAGATCATTTTCAGGACTGATTTATTTCCAACCTGAAGCTTCTGAACCTTGGGGCAGAAGACAGTGACAGTCTGTGACCCAATTATCTTCTTTCATATACCTGTATTTATGCAAGGAGAAACTCCTGAGTTCTCCAACAAAATGACTTTGAATTCAAAGTCCTGCTTCAACCCCAAGACAGGTTAACACTCAAATATATGTGAAAAGCCTATTCTCAGTTCTGAAGAGAATTGCTGTGTGCATGGACAGTTAAATGCATGCTGAACCAGAGACATTTTCCAGAGCTGCTTTCCTCTCTGCAGCAGCAGCACCAGCAGCACATACCTGTTGCTAACAAAGTCACTGTGCTGCACTGGCTTAGAAAACATGATTTTTTTTCTATTTTAAGTGATCATAGCATGATATTATGGTCATGCTTAAAAGCATGAGGTAGATTCTGCATCAGTAGCATCAATCACTGAGAGTAATTGCTACAAAGAGGTAATTAATTATCATTTTTAGGGAGAACTGTGGGAGAAAAATTTTAATTAAGTGATAGTAGTACTGCCTAATGACTGAAACAGAAGACTGAACATGAGAGGGACTTGTTGGCCTGCTGCTTGAGAGCAGATGAGTCTCATAAAGGCACTGGCTTGTCTCTGCAGACTGTCCATTGGAGCTCCTGATTCTCTGCTTCAAATGTCAAATGTGCAGCCAAAGGAAGACACAGACAAGAGGCAGCTGTGCATCCTGTTCCTGTCAGGTGCAGGCACAACCTTCTGCCTGAGCCCTGGGGCTTGACTGACACAGGGAACCAACTGAGGAACAGCTGGAGGGAGCTGGGCCAGGGAAGATGGAGAGGATGTTTATAGGAGGGGGAGGCCCTGGAGAGTAAAGGTGGTTACTGCTTTATTATGCCTCGTCAGGGAATTCTGCTTCCAGATTGTTAAAGGCTTCATGAATATTCAGTTCTCTTTGTTTCATGCTTTGAGATGCTGGGCTGAAAGGTGCTGGGGGAGTGCTCAGTGTGCTGGCTGTGCTCTGACCTGCTGTGTGAATGTGAAATATTCTGAAAGCAGAGATCCACACCGAGATTCCAGCACAGCTGTGAATATGCACCTCACGTTAGAGCTGTGGCTTTACACAGAAACATGAATTTAATTGCTGATGATTTCCACCTTCTCCCTCATAGTCCTAATTAGTAGAATTAAGAACAATTAAGACTGCTTGAGAAAGGAAATATCATATGGTTAGTAGCTAGATTAAATGTTAGACAAATTTGTAGAGGATTAAAGCATTTTGTTTCTTTATCATTCTTTATCCTGCAGGAATTACAACTATCCACATAATACTAGATGCTGGAATTCTCCCAATACTTTTTAATAAATTATGCACTGTGATCCAGTCTTTGAGACTAACCTTACCAAAGATACACAGTTTATCTGGTGAAAGGGTGTTTGCCAGAGTCTCGGCTTATTTTTATTTTAAGCTGGTTTACTTGGATTGAGAAAATCCAGTATTAGCCAAAATGAAGTTTTGTTAATTAAAAACATTTAAGAGAGCAATTGGTGGATGAGAACTTTAATGGACTAAAAAAAAAAAAAAAAGAGAAAAATAATTGAACTGCCACCTAGAGATGGAAGGTGGCTGGGAGGGTTTCTTGGTTCTGTCAGGCCTCTTCAGAAACACTTCTTGCTTGAGGGGTGTGTTTTCCTGCACATTGATATTTCCAGCCATGAGCTGGATATTTAGACAGGACCTCCTGGGAATGGTCCAGAATGAGAGATTAGAGGGACAGTGACATGGAGGATTTGACTTTAAGTGTGGAACTGGGATGGGCAGGGCTGGCTGGATCCTCACAAGGTCCTTGGGATAGCCCTACTGTGGTCTCCTGCCCACCAAGCCTGAGTCCTGGGGAGTGCTATGGAGTGGGAACTTCAGTCTGCCTCAAAATCCAGACATTTGCCCAAACATATGACAAAATGAATGGCAGAGTGTTGTAGTCTCTCCATCTCTGCCCACCTCTGTTCCAAGCACCCAGCCTGCCACCAGACTGGCCCCTGCAGATCTCTACAAGCTTTACTGCAGCTCTGGATGAGATCCAGATGGACCCACATGGATCTGGTCCCAGCACCATAAAGTGAGGCTGTGTCTCTGCTCAGGCACTGTGTTTATCACTGCTGTACACTGAATTAGAGACACTGCCAGCACTTACAAAGGAGTGATTCAAACTGAGCTCATCATTGCTGTCAGCACCTAGAAATACTCTTGTGTTTGTTCAATTAAGAAAGCCAAGCAGATGAAATGCTCCTGAAGTTCCAGCATTGCTTGCAGATTGCCTACAAGACACGAGTCACAAAATAATAGGGCAGGAAACTTAACATGCTCTGGGATTCATTTCTCTAGCACAATCAACATTGTCTCTAACCTCAGTGGCTCAGTTCAGCATTCCTAGCAGAAATAATTTCACGTAAGAGTAGGAAATTAAACCTAGTGCACAACAGTGACCAAGTCTGGTTTAAAACATAGGTCTGAAACAAGAATATTGTTGTCAAACAGAAACTGAAGACATAGGCTTTCTGGTTACATAAAAAATTGACAGCTAAAATACTGCCTGCCCTGAGGAATAGCATTTCCCAGAGTGTCTTCTGCCTCAGGAACTCTGCCAGATAGAGCAGGAGTATTGAGCTGAGGCTAAAAGGGTGAATGTGCATGAAACTTCAGTATCAGCTCAGTGAACCTTCTACAGAGCTGAGCCACTGAGCCCCAGCTGGCAGAGCAGGCCTGGCCTGCATTTGCTGTGACAGCAGCACATACACACAAGTGACCTACTAATCACCATCTCTGACTACAGCCTGCTGTGATGCACAGGCTGCTGCATTCTACGAGCAAATTTTGGAGCCCTTCCCTAATTCTGCACGGGATAAGGGGATTCAGATGTAGATGTATTGAATTAGGAACATGTATGTACATGTAATATGAAACAACTATGGCAACATATGTTCTGCACTTTGGTAGTCATGGATTTTGAGGAAATCCTAAAGACTTGTATACAGTGCAGGCAGCACCTGGTCTGAGCAGCAGGTCTGAGGGTGCAGCTTCCCATTAGCCACGGGACAAATTAGCATCTTGCCAGAAGTGGAAGGTTCTCTTCCCTTCCCCATTGTCTCCCAGCAGCTGACCTATGAGTTAACAGAGCTGATTGGTTTTGCTCCCCTAATTTCAGCTGTTTTAGGAAGCTGAATTGCATTAGGAAGCCATTCTTCAGCACTGCCCCCAGGATGGGGGAGCCCTCTTGTCTCTTTAGAAGGTGGTTGGCTCTGAGAACCACAGCAGTGACACGAAGAGCAGCCCTGTTAAACTGTGTCACTGTGATGCTGTTAACTGGACAGTCCAGAGAACATGAGCCTGCAGCTACTGGGACAGCTCATTTCACATCTCCTGGATAACTTCTGTTAGAAATAACAGGCCAGATTCTGGTTTCAGTGATGCTACTGGATATCTGAAATACTCATTCTGAGTCCTGATCACAGTGTCATTAACTCAAAGCATTCAGCTTTTGCAGATCCTTTCAGTCAGAAATGAGGCCAGCAGCTCTAGTGTGGGACTGCCACAGGTATGGCAGATGTTTCCTTGACTCACAACACCCCTTCCCTCTGGCACTCTGTGCTCTGCAGCCCCAATCTGGTTTTGCTCTCAGACTTTGATGTTATCAGCACCTAATCCCTGCCACACCAGACAGTCTGGCTGCAGCCTCCAACGCTGTGGAATTAAAGCCACCAGACTGGGGGTTTTGCTACATATGTGTCCTCATAATATTTATTGGCCTATATTTGCACTAGGCATAAAGCAGCTTTGCATGCTCTGCTCTCAAATTTGAGCAAGTGTAGCTGAGCTTGCAAGAACATTGTTTTAAGGCTGGGAATTTGACAGTATTTTAATATTTAAGTGTTTGAGACCTTACCCTGTCACTATACACAACAAAGGTACAGAGAGCAAGACTGGAGCCTGAATGGCTTGACATGAGAACTGTAAAGTTTTCAGGGTTTTCCAAAAATGAACAGCACAGTAGCTCCTATTTACTATAGACTGAGGTAATTCTCAGTGACATTACCTTAATCTCAAGAATTTGTTTACTTTTTATGTCCTCTGCATGAATTCATCATCAGCTGTGTAGACTCCTCACTACTGTCACACATGAGCCACAAGTCCTGTCCTTAGTCATACATCTGATACCTTCCTGCTGGTGTCAGGTGCTCCAGCAGAGTATTGCACTGCTGAAAGCAAGGGCAAAAATTAATCCAGAAAGACCAAAAAAACCAACCTGTAGTCACCTCCAGTGCCTCATCTAATTTCTCAGTATCAATCATACTATCTCCTGATTAAAGGACCAAAGAAGGCTTTTACAGAATTAATGAGGTACTAAAATCCTCATTATTGGGATAAGAAGTACTTAAAGGATGCAAAAATCACTTATCAGGTCTAAGTTACTTTCTCTTGCTTTGGTTTTCTTCAAAGATCAGAGCAGAATTTATATTGTGGAATCATTCTGTCAAATGTGGACTTTTTATCTGTCCTGAGGGCTGCACAGCATTTTAGTTCCAGTAAGGGATCTGAACTTTCTTACCCTGCTTCCTCTGAAAGAAAAGGTCCTGACACAGCCCCAGCAGGGCTGTGGCTGTCTGAAAGTGGAAGCACAAGTACATCACAGCTTTAGGCATCTCAAAAAGGCTGGATTATATCAAAGGTAGCATGACAGACCCAACGTATTTCCACTGTGATTCCAGCAAGGCAAGTTATTCCATAAAAAGTGAATGTTTACACTGGAAGAGGTCCAGCCCCATTGTCAGGAGGATGGACAACAAATTCCCCCAGAAACTCGAAATTTTCCTAGTGCAGTTTTAATTCCTGGCCCCTGTGCACCTCCCAATCTGTGACTAAAGCCTTCTGACCAGAGAGCAGAATTTGCTTCATAGCCCATCTCCTCAGCGTGGTTTTCATCATGGAATTATCTTTATTCCATGTTGGATTCATATGGTGCCAAATAGAGACCACACATTTAGAGGCATGAGAGTTCTTTGTAAATACTTAAGGTTGGGGCTCCTGTGGAGATTGAGCTCTTAAAAATTAACCAGAAGCAAAGACATGGGCCCAGTGCAGAACATTTCTGGCATAAGGTTGGTTTTGTGAGACAAAAAACCCCTGACAATCTGAAAAGGGGTTTTTGCCATAGGGGACAGATAAATATTTCTATCATAGTACACAGTGGCTTTTGGTAAAAGATACATGAATGTACAGCATAGTTATTTTAAAAAATTCTTTGACAGTTTAAACCTGGTTCATTTAATCCACTCTAAAATATCTTACTGTGTCTACATACAATTCAGTCTTCAGTTGTAAACTTCTAAAGGTGTGATTCCTGATTCTGCACAGCCTGGACTTTTTCCACACTACAATAGATCTTGGGTTTTTCCTGCCCTATTTTCAAGAAACACAATTTTGATAATATATAATATAGGCCTTAGCTTGAAAAAAGGGAAAGGAAGTGATTTTAAAGAGTGCTCAGGATTCCCATAGAAACATAAATCCTCTACAGTGTTTATATCCTCTTCTAACTCTTACTGGTATAAAAATAAAACCTCTCTTGGTTAAGCCAAATTGATTTCCTGGCTACCTGCTATTAAATTGGATGCAATCCTGAATATTCAGGAGTGAACTGCTCTGATTTCTCCTTCCAGAAATGTACAGACTTATTTTTCATGGGTCAAGGTGTGATTTGATCCTGTCTGCCTTCACTGCATTGGTTTATTTGTGTCTTTTGAGCTGAGTAAGTTTACAATGCCCCACTGTCTTGTTAGACTTGAGAAAAACCAATAATGTACATGAACCCTGCACTTGCTGGTGCCCAGATCTGCAGTGAGCCTGATATAAAACAGGAGGGGGATCCCAGTTTGGCTGGGACTTTGCTTGTTTGTTTTATTTCATAAGCCAAATTTTATTTCCCTTGGTGACAAATGCAGGTGGCACGAGTTCAGTTGCAGCAGAATCTCCCTTTCTAAATCAAAGGTAACAGATGTGGAAATATTAACTGCTAATGTCAACAGTGTTGTCCTGGCTCACAGAATGAGTTTTGCAAATATTTGTCCTCAAATTATAGGCATTTTCTATTTTCCTAGTCAGGTGATTATGCTACAGAAGTAAACCTAGTATTTTAAATTGAACACCATTCCTGTAAGTATATCCCTTTTTGTCCTTTTGAATAAAACACTCAAAATCTGAATTACTTTAAAAAATTGTATCTCACTTTTCTTAATTTCATAACTCATAAAAGGCTACTAAAATTTCACTCTTATTTCTGGGGACAAACTATAAAGTTAATTACAATTATTCCCACATGAAGAAGAAGGCAGAGATGTTTGTTGATTCATTGATATTGAGATGCCACAAAGCCACATTCCTACAAGAACCCTACCAGGTCTTATATGAGCTGGGAATATTTCCTCTGGCCCCACAGAATTCTCTGAACAATCCTCAGTGAAGTGATCTCTTTTCCATGTATTTTGGTTCTCTAGCTGTAGGAAAGGAAAATAGTCCTTGCCTACCTCACAGAAGTATTGCACATCATGAAAATGAATCCATAAAAACTCATAAAGCACCAGGTGCTTAAAGACAACATGATCCTTAGCCTGAGGATTGTATAGAGCTTTAAATGGCAGAAAATATACTTTCATAGGCCTTGCAGTGTTTGCAGCTGAAACCTTGAATAAAATGAGGGCAGATTTGTACATTTGTCTCAATGCAGCAATAAAGTAGCAGCTAAAGAGAGAAGCATCTTCAGAACAGCATCTTCTGCACAGCTTCAGAGTCACAGCTGCCTCCTGATCTGCTCCTTAGTCCAGATCCAACAGAGAGGGGGAGGTTCCTGCACAGGAACCTCCTGGTTAAATGGCATCTCCCACAGGCAGCAGAACATCCTTGTCCCCAGTCTGCCTGGGGTTCTCTTTAGAAAGGAGATCTTTCAAATACAGCTGTTTAGAGTGGCAAAAAAAAAAAAAAAGAAGTTTGAAGCATGGATGCAATTTTTGAGGCATGAAATTCAGAATGTTGATTGAGATTGTGTATTTTCTGGCTGATGTGAGATTTAGAGCCATTTCAGAATTATGCACCACAGTGTCACCGTTATCTCCTCACCAAATCATTGTTGTTTGGGTTTTTTTGGTTGGTTGGTTTTTTTTACATAATGAACAAATATGCAGGAGAAATGCCATCTACAAAATAATGCAAAATGATAATAATGTGTTTATTAATTAGTGTTGCAAGTGTTTAGGATAACTACAAGGGTCTGCACTAGTTTTTGGTTTCATTTTTTGCTGATTCAGTGTGTTCTTTAATTTCTAATTAAAACCACTTCTAAAAGCAAAAATCTCACACAAAAATTCCAGACATTGAATTTCTAGCAACATCTTTCCTGCCAAAAATTCTAGACTTGACAATGTCATATATAACATGACAAGAAATAATAATGTTTTTCATCATTTCAGAGTGGCCTCAAATCTGAAATCAATGAGGGTGAATACATGTATTCATGCTTTTAAGATAAACCCCACAATAATGTCACATATATCATCTCTCTACTTGTACGTTTAGCATTCTTCATTTGCAGAATACCAGATGTTTCCTGTGTAAACTTCTGGGCACATATGCAATTGATAAATGGAGAGGAAATTAATGAATTGAGAAGATAAGCCAATCTGGGCAGAGAAGGATGGTTTCCAGCTGTGAATGGAAGTGATTTACCATTGAGCTAAAGGATCAGCTTTTCTAGCTCAAACCAGTGGATACATCATTACATTTAATCCAGACTTCCACACAGATATTTAAGAGTCTTGCAACTGACTGCAGCAGAGCCAGAATTTCACCCATAGTGTTTGCCTAGGCTGAAAGCCCATTCCCCACAGTTCTGTTGTTATTATTTATTTATTTAGTACGTGTGGTTATTTCTGGAGCAGAGGAATAAAAACCATCCGTTTGTGCTCTCAGGATAGAAAGATTGCAGCTGTGGCTGCTGCTTAGCACAGCAAAAGGAGACTGAGCTTTATTCTCTCTTTTTAACCTTTTCTAATGAGAGGGGCTTGTTGACCTTGTCATTGTTGACACCTGCCCAAACCAGTGAAGAATTTAAGGTTTTGCAGACTAGAAGCACATGTCTGCTTGGAAACTTGAATACCTGAAATGTGCACACAAGCTATTATGATTTGCTTGGGTAAATGTTTGTTCAGAGTGAAATTATAGACATTATAGGGCATGATTTTTTGACCTGCAGTGAGGCTCAGTGGCATAAAGTGTTCCCAAATCTCACAACACCCCTGGTGTGCAGGGAGTAGCGAGCCAGAGGGGAAGAGATGAGATTGTAACTCAGGTCTTGGTCTTTTTTTGCAAACACAGAAGTATAGAAAATTTTGATATTGAAAACCCAGATTACTTTCTATCTAACTCATCTCTATGACAAGCTTACTCTGAGCCTCTAAAGGCAACTGGGCTCGTGTGAGAAAGGGAGTGAGAACCTGTGGTGAGGGAGACCCTTCCCAGACAGAGCTATAAGGTCTATTTGGATGTACATTTGCACTGTGTGTCCCACTGGGCCTTTCATTGTCTCAGACTGAGGCCTTAGATACAGCTCAGCACTCTAAAAAATGGTTCCAGAGCACTGCCACTATGAAGACAGTCATTAAAGTCACACTTTTCTTAGATTTTCTTTTACTTCTTATGCTACTCTGTCATACTAAGGGATTCAAAGCTCCTGTAACTTGCTCTTGGTATAGGAATTACAGTCCTTTATGCAGCAGAAACAGAATAATGTGACTTAACCCCATGTCACAAACAGACATGGGAATTCCACTGCACATCCATCCATCATGGCAAAGTCACTGGAGAGATGCAGATGGGTATCTTCCCAATGCAGATGAAGATGGTGGTTTTGTGAAAAGCTACAAAAGAGATTGTTCTCTGCTGCTGCTCCATGACTAAAATAATTTGGCCCATTCTCACAGAGACATTGATAAAATTCAGGTGGCCTGGCTAAATCCAACTTGGAGGAGAAAAAAATGTGTCTTTTGTAAGCTTCTCCTCCCAGTTCCTTCTGATTTGAAGTTTGAGTAAGTCTAATTAAAGTACTTTGTGTGCTGACATGCTGTCAGGGTCAGGAATTTGGCTTTTTGAAAGACAAACTGTGCACCATTTTTAATTTCAGTAAGTTGAACTCCAAAGAGAATTCTCTGTGGTATGGATATACACTTGGCCTGAAAGCCCTTGACTTGAGGAACTACCAAACAAAGGCAAAACTTGTTCTTTCTGCATGAGCAAAATAAATCTGAGGCACAGAATATGTTCAGTCAACAAACTAATCTCACTAGCACCTAAAATATGGGGACAAAAAGAGATTTCAGGCAAGGCCATCAAATTCCAGCAGTGCCCTAATTTTGCTCTAAAAGAACAACTGTGTCTTTTGCCAAGCAAAACCAGTAAGAAAAAGTCCCAAAGCAGAATAAAAAATACACAACAGTGATCTTTCTAATTGTGTCCTTTGTCTGCAAGTTGGTATAAACAGCTGTAACAGCACTTTTAAGAATTATTTTCTGAAAAATGTGTGTTTCACCCCTTTATTTAAGGTTTTGCCTATTGCAACTCTCTATTCTTGTTTAAATGAACATTACATTTTAATACTCCCTTGACCTGAATAATGGATTTGATGGTGAGGCCCACTGGCTATACGGAGTCCTGTGGGGGATAAAAGATCTGCTCCATTGTTGTTGGTTGGTGGCCATTCATTTCAATTTTACAAGAAGCAGCCAGTATAAACATCTGATAACTTGAAAATTATCTTCTGAAATTTACTTTTTTCTCAGTCTCAACAAAATATTTATCCTTAGATTCAGAACTTAGGCTCAGGCCCCAGTTCCTCCTGCAGTTCTGTACAAGATGCTGCCTTCAGAAAGCAGAAAGAATGGAAGTCGTTACCGGATTAAGTCCAGCAGTGCATCTGCAGAGCTCATGATGGGCTTTCCACCCTCCTCAGTGCTCTCCTTCTGTGCTGCTCCTCCAGGGTGGATAATGGAGACCATAATTATTCCCACAACCACAGCCACAAACGTTGTCCACAGGTAGTAAGTGACGGTGATGATTCCCAAGCGACTGGAGGTCTTGGCGTCCAGGGCTGCAAGCCCAGACATCAAACTGTGGGAACAAAACAGCACAAATTGTATCTTTTGCATTTCATTAATGCACCTGAAAGCCTCATTTCTGAATTGAGCCTGCTTCTCTTACAGCTGATTCTACATTTTAGTGTTTTAATAAGCTTGCCAGTAACACTAAAGCTGTAGTCTCTGTGTCTGAAGGGACGTTTTCCAATTGCCAGGTCAGATCCTTGTTGCTGGAAGGAACTTGCGAGCTCAGGCTGCACATGTGGGGACTGAATCCTACTGACTCTTCCCTGAAATTCCAGGGGCAGTTTTACACAAGTTACACCTGTGGTGGTTCATTTCACAGGAGCAGTGGCAACAGTTATTAAAACCCTGTGTGTCATACTCTACACATAATTTTACAGAACAATAAAATAATTCAGGTTTGAATGGACCTCTGAAGAAAATCAAATCAACCCACTCACCCCTTCCTGTGTGAAGTGGGGACAAAATTTTGAAATGAAAAACACTAAGGGGCAATTCTGTCATATAGTCCATTCTTTACCTAAAAGAATAACTTTTTTTCTTTCTAAATCAATTCAAAGCACAATATATGTGGCCCTCGATGCCATGATCTAGTTGAGGTGTCAGGGCTGGGTTGGACTCGATGATCTTGAAGGTCTCTTCCAACCTACACATTCTGTGACTCTGTGATTCTGTGATATTTTTGCTTTACCAGGGGGCACACAGGGAGCAGATTGTAATTCAGCATGCCTCCAGTCTAAATGGGGACAGTGGATGGGATTTGGAGAAAACACCTCCATGGGAAGTGTGGCTGCCCAGTTGGGAGCAAAGCACATGCTGTGATCACTTTGGCATTTTCATAGAATCAGAGAGTAAAAGAGTCATACAATCACAGAATATGCTGAGTTGGAAGGGACCCATCAGGGTCTTTCCTCTTCTTTCCCAGCACTGCCAGAGCATCACCAGTGTCCATCCTCTTGCTTGTACAGTTTTCCTGTGCCAAGCCACACAGCTCTCTGCCATGAGATTTAGCTCCCACTGACCCTCTGGTAGACAGGGCACTCTTTGGCCCCTGAGGTTTCTTTAGGCTGCTCTGACACAGACCCTGATGCAGTTTCCAAGTGACCTGAGTCTGAGATTTGATTTTCCACTGACAGCAGCATTGTTTGGGGCTTTAAATTGAGATTTAACTTTGGATAATTCTGTGTAAACTGTCCAAAGCATACATCTCAGGAAAAGTGCAGGTGAAATAAAATACCACATTCACTATTTGGTGTGTCCACCTTTCTCATCAAAACAGACATGTTTATCAGGCCTGTTCTCATAAATATTTACTAAGCTGCACCTCCTTGAACGAGATCTCCTTGACCTCACACTGCTGAGAGAGGTTGTCTAGAGCCAATGCTAAAGTGCAGCTTAACATTTATAGTAGATTTAATGAAATCAAATGGGTGGATTTAGTGTTCAGGTTCCAGCTATCCACTAGATTAATTAAGAAAATGTATTGCTTTTCTGCATTGCCAATCTCTCATCTAGCATGGGTTTTATTAACACTGTAGGGGCAAGGGTGCACTGGAGTTTGGGTGATTCAGAAAATGAGCATCTCAGTAACTCTCACTCTTGTAACCACTGTTCTTTGCTTTTATTTATCATCAGATTTGATAAAAATCCCACCTTTCTGTGTGTCTGCAAAGCTCTGTGTACAAACACGGCACTGCACATTGAAAATACATTGGCAGGACTGCCACTTTGTTCCTTGACTTTTCCCTTGGATGAATCCATGCAGAAGAGTAAACATTCTAAACCACTTTATTTTATAAAACAGTTCAGTTAAATATATTTATCTCAAATTAATGTGACAGTTTTCTGTTAAAAAAAACCCCTGTGTTGTTACTAGATTTTTAGAACTGAACTCTTCTCTCAGGGTGAGGTTCCACAGGCCATTGAGCCATTACTGAACAGAGTAGATACCTGTATTATACTAAAGTACAGCATTGTTCCACCCCCATGTTCCCAGGGGGAAAAAAAGAAAAGATAAAATGAGATTGATTTTTAACCAGTTGGATGTTTTTCATGGTAACAATTTTCAGGGTTCTTTATAGATACATTCTGCAGGGCAGTGACACCAGTGGTGTGAGGGGCTGACTGTTGAGCAGCAGAGCTGTAACTTGTAGGCAGAGAATTCCTGGGAGGGGGCACTGCCAAGGAGACAGAGAATTCACTCCCCTTTCCTCCCTGGCACTGCCCTGGGGCCACTGTCACTGTGGGGAAGCCACACTGTTCTCATTGTCCTTGATGCCTCTGGGCTATGTTGGTTCTGCAGAACAACAGAGGGATGAACCCTGTCTTGATTGCTCACCTGAGAAGTATTTCCAGAAGTACTTAGGGACAAAAATCCTAATTAAATATGTCCAGTGGTTCAGGTGAGTTTAGGGTTGTTACCTCAGCCTCAAGATGCAGGGCCTTAGGATTTGGGAGGATGTTGTTCAGCTGGAATCTAATCTTACCTTGGCTCTTAGGTGGCAAATCCTGAGGGGGCTAATAATGAGATTGCTCTGTCTTGGGGATATTCATTAACAAGATCATCATCTGTAATGAGATTATCCTGTCACCAGATAAAGTCATGCTCAGTTCATGCTGTGATGAGAAAGTCATCAAAAGTAATTAACTATAGAGGTGCAATGGGGTAACTGTGATGTGACAGAAGCATGAACAGAGGTCTGGGCTCAGACCAAGCCCTGTGTTCTCCATGGCCTGCAGTGCTCAGGAAGGGACCACTGGAACCAGTTCTCCAAAGGCTGGGCAGTAACAGTGGTTATGTCATTGTAGGCAATAGCTCAGACTCATTTCAGAAAGAAATGCCTGCAACTAGGATGAGACAATAATCACTCATTCACTATTTTTTGTTTGACTTCTTTGATATTAGAAGGAACAGGACAAAAGTCACAAAGATTAAGAAACATAGTGGTTGTCACAGTTATTGTAGAAAGCAAGTAATACAGAGTCACATCACAGGAGTTTATTGCTGCTGATCTCTAGAGTTTTAACATTCACATAATGTAGCCAAAGGATGACAAGAAAAAGTATTCTTCCTGCTTTCTAGGGAACAGGGGTGCCAGGAGGAATAAGCTTCCAGCTAGTTTAAACTAAGGTCACTGTATCATGCTCAGGTCCTCCCTCTAAGTCTAATTTTCATCAGGCACTCTTGGCTATATAAAACTTCCTCAGGAGTTTCCCAAGATTCTCCTAAACCAGAACAAAGCTATTCTCGTGGCTTCCACTGCTACACTCTCATGAAACACACTGGAATGGAAAACAGTGGACCTTTAATTCTTGTCAAACCTCAGAATCTGGTTCAAAAGAACAGGGCAGATATTTGATTCATAGATGGAAATCATTTGAGATGCTGTGTAGTTAAGTAGCTTCCATACACATGATTCATGTGTAGCTTCCATAGTGTGTTTTAATGATTCCCAAATGGAAAAAACAGGATGAAGACAATAAAAAACAATCTGCAGCTTTTCTAAATAATTACTGTACATCTCATTCCTTTAATCAATCTGGGAAAAAAATCCACAAAATTGTAATTTAATGTTCAGAGACCATTTCTTAGCTTGTATAGAAAAGAACGTGTGAAGCCTAAAGGGAATGGGAAGACATCTTCAATTCTAGGAATTATATGTGACTAATTAAAAAGATAAAGTCAGTTTCTACATTGCTTAAAGTACTTGTAATTGTACAAACCAAAGAATCAAGTACTAAGTTTCATGTCTGCTTTGAGGGAAATCTGTGTAAAACCCCCAAAACTAAAATAGAATTTTTGACGTAAAGAAGAAGGGAATTCTTTCCAATATCTTGGAAATCTAATTAGTCCCATGCAAACAAGTAGCTAAACCCTTTTGAGCACCTCTAGGCTTGTTCTGACTGTCACAGATAAGCATCAGGTATTTTATTTACAAATAAAAATAGAACTTTCTATCTTCTCTGCAATTCTCTAGGTTTTTCTCTTGCTGTCTGATGAAAGCATGTTTTTTGTCCTATCTCAAGATCAAACCCTATATCCCCAGAAAGGGAAAATACAAGAAGCTGCTGCTAAGACCCTATTCTGCATGTTTATTTTGTCTTCCTCTCCACCAGAAGCCATCTGGATGTTGCTTTGAAATAGATGGATTATGGATAAAGTTATCAGAAGGGATTAGTGTGATTAGAAAGACATTAATCCTGTCAAGAAGTAATGGTCAAGTATTAACCACCAACAGTTGTTCCTAGAATGATGTTTGTTTTCATTCATCCTGTTCCCTCCCTCCCATTCTCATTTTGTAATTGCATGCCATGGAAAAGACCTTCCTGGGCAAGTTCTGCCAGTGAGGCTGGGAAGTGCCTCCAACAGCTACATTAGAGATGATTATATTGCAGCAGAGCATCCTGAAAGGGAAGTGCTGGCCTCACTAATGCTGCTTGATCATGCAGGCAGGCTGTCGCTCACCTTTTTGTCAAGGTCAGTGCCTTCAAGTCTCAACATGATAATAATGTGCATTTCCATAGCACAAGCCATTTAATCATCTCAAAATGCTTCACCACTGGAACCTTCTCTAATGCAGGAAGGCAGGATCTCCATTTTATAGGCTCAGAAACTGAGAAATTAAGGCACTTTTAAATAAAGACAAACCACTTGCAGTGAAAAAAAAAAAATCTGCCTGAGGTGGTCTCTGTATTGCAGTGAACCATCACACTTTTCCTTATCTGTGCCCAGCTGTCTGTGCTTTCAGAAGAGGCTCTTCACTTCCATGGAGGCACCATTTTCAGAGTAATGTTTGCACCAGGCAAAATAAAACTTCACAGTAATGAAACAAATACATAAGAAACTTTCTCTGGCTCTTTTTATAGCTTAATGCTTAATTTGCTCTTAGTCTCTAGTGTAGTTAAAATTATTTCAGCAGTGAGAAAGAGGGATCAGAATGACTTTTTCTTTTCAGGATATCCTTTTGCTTTCTTCTAATATGAAAAACACCTACAGAGGCTGACCCTGCCATGGCTGCAATAGAGAAAGGGCAGTGGGGGTGGTGGGAAGATCACAGCCCAGCCCTGTCTGCCTCACCCTGCCCCATGGTTTGCCCTTCCTGACAGAGATGTGTTACAGTAGTTTTGCAGGCTGCTGGTGTGCTGCAGCCTTCTGCTGATCTGAACACAACTAAGGGACTCTCTCAGTCGCTGTGGCCAGTGGAATGATCCCCAATGTCTTTTATTATTGAAAATTTCATAGTATTACAGCCTGATTTTCAAAGGAGTTGACAAGTCTAGAATACTCCTGGAGGTCCAAGGGGCTACTGAGGTTCATCTCCTGAGCAAATCCAGTAATACTGAACAGCTTTCTAAAAGTCTGGATATCTTGAAATAAATAAAATCGTGTCTAAGCTCAAAACAACCCCAAATGCAGAAAGTGGTAGCTGTACTACAAACAGGACTGCTGCAGCAGTTTGTGTGTGGTTGGACTATCAGCTGTAAACAGCACTTGACATGTGAATTCACTTTTCAGAGCCCCAGTATGTAGCTATTTTACTAAACACAGTGGAAGCCCAAAGGTGTCAGGCATGATGGAAAATCTGGCTCTTGATCATCAAGCAACAAAAGCAACAAAAACATGTCAGAAGATTATGTTTAATTTTACAGCTAGGCTGCTAGGAAACAAACCAATCTACATTTCTAGTGCATCATAACGTGCATCATTTTGAGATTTTGTTTCTTAAATTGCTTTATAAAATAGTAAGATTTTTATTTTTTACCCAAAATGTTGGTATCTCCTTTATAATCTAACACTTGTAACTCTTAATGACAAATTGACTTACACAGCAAAAATCCTGCCAGAAATACATGTGATGCATTTTATTTTCTCCTTCTTGTGCAATAGGAAATCTGCTTTTATGGACTAATGTAAACAAGGAAGGACTTTGTACAGCACACAGTAAAGGGTGTTGTCCAATGGCTGTTCTGTCACCTGCATATGTGAGGTTACTGTGATCCATCTGTGAGTTCTGGAAGGGATGAACAGCAACCTTTGGTCCCTGACTGACAAAGGTGATTGCAGTGTAGCTCATGCAGAATTCAGGCTGGCTTGTTGACTTCAGCTGTTCTGATTAAAAAAAAAAGGTGTTTCCTAAATTCAAAGGTCAGGATGCAAACAAACTTAAATTATCTATTAAATATGGATGTGCAGCTTCACATGGTGGAAGGAGCCAAGAATCTTACTAATACTTGATTTTTTTCTTCTGTCAGTTCCTTCAAGCATTTTTAGATTAAGCAAAAAGCAAAAGGATTTGAAACACAAATTTGGTTTATAAACAAATGTCAGATTTATGCAACTGTTCTTTGTCTAAGAAAACAGAGGGAATCCAGCCAGCCCCTCAAGCTCCACATGTCATTCCCATTCCTTTGTGAGACACTAAGTATTTTAGAGCTCTCGGAGGACTACAGAAAAATTCTTTCAGGTTGCAAACAGTTCATACCCCATTTGTAATCACTTCAGTGTTTTTCACAACCATTCACTCTGTGACCACAGATTCCTCTTGCACGTCATTAGATCCCTACTGACACTCCCTAAATAATTTCTACTGAGTTGGTCCAATTTTGTCATTATGGTGTGTAATTGCAACATGACATTTTTCACTGAAACAGTCTGGACCTTTGGGTTGCACAAACAAAAGAGACAAACACTAGAAAACAGTGTTGGATCTGACCATTAGATTTAGTACTCCTAAACACAGCTAATAGCATTGAAAATGCTCCAGATGATAATGTGGAGAAACTTCTGAAGATGTCTCAGGCATGGAAGAGGGATAAAAATTTTCCTCTGCAAGCTGAAGACATCTCAAATGATGACTTTTGGGGTAATCTAACACCAATTCTGCAACATGGAGAATTGAAAATATTATAATGGTGTCAAGTGAGATTGCTTTCTGACTGGTTCTTCTTGCCCTTGGGTAACTCTTCTCTTTGAGTTTCATCCAAGTATTTTTGCTTTTCACTCTAAAAGTAAATATATTTATTCCCTCTAAGTCGTTTCCTTAAAACTCAATTCTCTACACTGACTTTCTCCACAAGAAAGACTTGAGATGATATATCCTAGGAAGGGGCTAACAGCTTATTCTCACTGGGGTGAAATGTACTTTTATTATTTTTTATATTACAGTGATACATGTGAGAGGTAGTGCAGAAATGGGACTGTCTACACACTTTATGTTATCATTCAGGTCCCCCACAGATTTCCCCATACCAACCCCACAGGAGGTTTACCCTCCCCTGTTGGGGAAGGTCTGTTCCTCAGTGCCAATGTTTTTCTACCACAGGTGAAATAGAGGGAAAAGTCCAGAGCTCAATAATGTGAAGAAAAAAAGCCCTGTGTTCCCAAAGCAATTTCTTTCTATGAAAAATACTTCTGCCTTGATACTTTATGAAACATTTTTCTGAGCAGGCTCTTCAGAGACCCAGAGGCAGCACTTTGCAGCTGCTCCTCAGCAGCTCACTGGATTATACAGTACATAAATGTGATTGCACTCCATTATAGAACCATGGAATTGTTTAGGTTGAAAAAGACCTCTAAGATCTTTAATCCAAACTGTTCCTTCCCCCAGCACTGCCAAGCCCCACGAAACCATGTCCCCAAGTGCCACATTTGCTTGTCTTTTAAATACACCCCAGTCTGGCAGTGGCACAAGGACAAGAACAGAGCAGCTGGTATTTAGGGGAATAGTTTAACACATGCATAGCAGAAAAGACCAAACCCAAACTGACCATAACCTTCTGTGTTCCACCCTTTCCTATTTGCTCTTCAGGTAAATGATGTGTCAAGACAACATGGAAAATACCTCTTAGTACCCAGGGATGTATTAGAAGCAACAAATTCCCATTCATGTAAAACCAGTATTATTGAGTGAATTAATTTTGGCTGTCGTCTTTATTTAAATATAACCATAAATAGAAAAAAAATCATAGCCTTTTAGACATCTGTTTTCCTTCTGAATGGATATTATACTGATATTATCAGACAGTGGTTTATAATCATGGTAAAAAGTTTAGATTGTCAATTGCAGTACAGGTCTTGGAGAGTTTGGGTCAAACTTTTCAACCCTAACAAATGGTGATCTTAGGTAGCAAAACAGACAAAAAAATCTCCAGTGTGTGCTTTATTGCCAGTTTCACCTGCAGCTAAGAGCAAACAAACAGTGCCCAACACAACCTACTCAGGCCAATGGTCAATTTGGTATTGCCCTGTACAGCCAAACAATGACAGAATTCCATTAAAACACAATGAGCAATATTTGTCATTGGTGAGATATTCAAATGCCAGCATGTTCCCCAGTCAGAGAGCTGAGGAAAAAAATATGGGGAAAAGGGTACTAAAAAGAGAAGTTTCTAATTAAATGCTGGCTTTAAGAGCATGAGTAAGAATCACCAACTCGGGAATGTGAGCAGAAGGATGAAGGATTACCAGAACTGATGGCATTATGGACAGGAATCCCTTTAAAGAAAGACAGTACTATATTTAGAATAATGTATTTAATTCATCAACAAAACCACCATCGTAACTAATATTTATTACTGCCCCCAAAAGGGCCTTCAAATAAATGTAAAATTTTATTAGCATACACTTGTTTGTACCAGGTGCAACATACTTAGGGGGACAAGCTCTATAATTTTAAAAAACGCAGGTCAAATCAGTTCTTTTATTTTGACTAGAATGGGACCAATATTTCTTTAGCAGGATCTGCTCATGGAAAAGGTTCGAATCTCTGCTACTCAATATTTCTTAAACATCTAGAAAATGGTTGGTGGTAAATAAATACAAAATGTAATAATGTTCCTAAGCTTAGAAAATTAAACTGCTTTTTCCAAAGGGAATATTCACTGGGGTAACCAGCTAAAAAGTTTGAGTCTGCCCTGACAATTCTTTCTCACAAGTACTCTCACTGCTTACTGCTTAACACAGTCATAGAAAACTTGGCCCTGTAACTCTTTCCAGCTAAAAGTTTAATCATATAAACAAGGAGGGTGCTGGAATAAAGGATGCAACTGTCTATTACATGCATAGGTAGACATATAGGACAAAGAGAACTCAGTATTTTCAGCTGGTGCAAACCTGTGTAACTCTGGCTTTAGCCTGCTGTTCTGAACAAGTAGGGCTTGTGCAGTCAAACAGTGTGTGTGAGAGCCCTTACTAATAACATGCTCATTCAGAGTCATGTTCCTGACAGGTTTGTGAAACTTTACAAATAAAGGAGAGAAATAATGTGTGGGCTTCTAGAACTAACTTGAAAAAGAACCAGGGCCAGCAAGCCCTGCCTCTCCTGCTTTCCTCACGGGTCTGCAGCACACACATTTTGCAGCTCGTCTCAGGTGCATGAGGTGGCTCTGGCTGCCGGCAGCAATGCCGTGCCGGGAGCCAGATCTCCTCCTCCTCCTCCCCTGCGGGCTCACCGCCACCTCTGCATTTTGAACAGAAAGGGAGAGTTGCATTTCTGTTCTGTCGAAAATGCCAGTGTGAGTTCTCTGCCTACTGAAAGGAATCCATGCCAAACAGCAGCATTAGAAATGCCTCAACAGTGATAAATCATTCAGTATTATTCCAGTACAATACTATTCTTCAAAACTTTGAAGTTATGACAGATCAGGTTTCAGTACCGGCCTCCACAAAAAGCTTAAGTCAAAGCAGAAATGCTTACTGAAAATCAAGTTTCTGGCCCACGGGGAACTGATCAGTACAAAGCTGGTAACATGAGCTAAAGATGATGGGGCAGGGAATGGGCACAAGGACAAAAATGCTCTGAAGGAAGGTGACAGCACGTGAATTGTGGCACAGTGCCTGCCAACACGGCTGGCCTGTGCTGGAGATTTCTATTTTGTACTCAGATAGACAGGAGCAGGTCAGAAGGTTTATATCGTCTTTAGCAAACGTGAGAAGATACCAAGGGGAAGGTTGAGTCTTTGTTCCTTTCCCAGTCTTTTGTATCGTGCAGAGCACAGAGACATTGGCGTCAGATTTGATTACTTGAAGCATTTAAGAAGTTGAGGAACTTGAGTGATGTACAGGTATCTCTGCCAATCAACTTGTCCTGAGAACAGGTGAAGGAATCCCGTAAGTGTGTGTGTCTGTGGAAGTTTATAACTAACCGCAGTGAAAGAAAGTGGAAGGTTTATTATTTTCTGGATAGGAAGCGGTACCAGGAAACCTCCGGGATGCGGGGTTTCCAGGCAGTGGCACCGGCGATCCCCGGGATGCGGNCAGGCAGTGGTATCGGCAGTCCCCGGGATGCGGGGTTTCCAGGCAGTGGCACCGGCAGTCCCCGGGACGCGCGGGAGGATCGGGCGCGGGGAGCGGGGCGCGGTTCCCCGGTGTCCCGGCAGAGCCGCCCGGTGGCCGCAGGGTGCATTGCCGGTATCGCAGGCCGAGCCTCCGGCCGCGCTGGCAGTGCCGGAGGGACAAGGAAAGGGCGTTTGACAAACCTGAGCAGCGGGAGCTGCCTGAAGGGTTTGATAGACAGAACTCTCAGGGCAGGATGCAGGGGCAGCTGCGCGCGTGCCGGCTGGAAAACCTGAGATGTGTTGAAGGCTGAAACATTTTGCATATAAGGAGGAAAATACACAATTTGTATTGTCCATGTCAAATGAGGATCGAAGCCTCGGTCCAAAAGAGAATCAGGGAACTTCAGAGCTTCTGCAGCTGATCTTTCAGGCTTTTTGAGGACATCTCCTTGTCCACCTGCAGTAAGAGCTTAGACAGTTTCTAGATGTGCAACTATGAATTCAGATTTGGCACCTATTCTCTCCAAGCTCTCTTAAGCTTCTCTTATTCCCATTTCCAGGTCTAACAGCAGTACCCTGTGTTTACACATAAAGTAAGTAATGTACATCAAAGGCTCTAAAATTTGGTCTTGTAAGATTCCGCTACTGAGTATCCCTTGGGCAGATACAAACTGTCAACTATTTGTCATTTTCTTTATCTTGCCGACAGAATTTCATCTCGTGGGTACCTGTTCTATGGCTGAGAAAAGCAAACTCCACACACAGGGGATACTGATAAGTATGAGCAGGGCTAAAGCTCAGGCAGAGGACGGGTGCAATAAATATATACTTATTTCAGAGTTGTTCTGTGATGCTATGAAGCTTATTTATGTAACCAGATAACTGAAATAATATCAACCCCCATCCCTAATGAAGGTCCATGCCTCAACAAAAACAAAAGCTCATGCAGGGCTCTGACTGACAGGCTAGTGGGTGGTGGTTGCTTTTCCAAGATTTTTCTGTCTATGCGAAAAGAAAGAAGTAAGACCACAGATGACAGGAGACATCAGAAATAGGTACAGGAGCTCTGGGATAGAGCAGTTCCAGGAGCAGGAACGAAGTTCAGGAAATCAAGAAACTGTACATTGAAGAAATAGTCTCCTGTTTTTTGACAGATTTCCTTTGCATCCAAGGAACTTTTAAAATAAACACCATTCAGAGATACCTGACTGTGTCATAATTTCCTCATTCCTAATGAATACAGTCTGCACAGTTCTGTTTTAACTCTAACAATCAGGTCAAGAGGGGGAGTACAAATTTTCAGCCATTTCTCTTTAAGGCTGGATTTCTGTTAGTGGTCTGTAAGTCCAAGATTTTATAGTTTATTTTCAATCTTCTGATCCATGCAGTTGTCACTTTTTACTTCTGCTACAACCCTTCAAAATAAGCTCTGGACTTGGAAACAGGGTAGTTTGCACTAAGTCCCTCTTTTAATCTTCCTTTCTCACCTCTCCTTTTCTTTACAGGTAATTTCTTTACTTGTGCGTTCAAAGAAAAACTTGCATTAATTTCAGCTAGGAGAGCAATATTTAGAGTTCTTTTTATGGTGCTATGCTCCTGGCTTTTGTAAACAACAATAATATAGAGTAATTTAAAAGATGATTTAAATGCCATTGCTCTGGCAGGACAGGCTGAGGATATTCCAAATCCACAAAGAAATGGAGTTTAAATGTGCATGCAGATTGGTAAAAATACAGAGTACTGGTTTACTGATTTTATGAAATACATATGTGGAAAACACTGTGCTTGTTATTAAAAAAACCCAAAAGACAATCAGCCAAAAAAACCCAAACTGTACAAGAATGCCATTATATCTGGAGTGTTTTTTTCTTGCAAACCCTGCCATTTCAGTTTGTAATAGCAGGCACTGCTGGTTTGTTATACAGGGAGATGGACTCACACGGTCCTGCACGCAGAATTGAACCTCTTTAAAGTTTGTAAAGTTTCTTCTCTTTCCACCTCAGAGGACACAGTGCAGCTGCTGTGACAGTGGGCTCAGAGCTGTCACATCTCCAGGGAACTCAGAGCCATCACAGGCAGTGCCAGAGCAGCTCTTTCCTGCTGTGCTGCTGCTCTTCCTAACATCTCTAAATACACAAGAGGACCTAAAGAACTACACAGTTTAGGGGAGGATATGTAAATCTGCCCCAACCCTTTTCTGTCCTCCTTACTATGTCAGTTCCTCATGTAAGGCTCTTGTTTTCTTTGGAAAACTCTTCTTTCACCTCTCAGAAAAAATTGCCTTATGTGTTTTGTCTTGTTCTCTAGATCCATGGGCCAGGAACAGGAGTCTATGGTTATAATGTACAAAGCACCATGACTCTGTGACAAACCATGAGAAGGCAGATGTCAGGTAAATGATTTAAAAATAAAATTAGTGCTGTTAATCATGTTCATTTTCAGCAACTGTCAGTGATCTGAAGACTGGAAACTTGTTTTCTTCTCAAAGTGGAAGATGAGGTCTTAATGTATGAATTAGGTTCCAGAACTGGAACCAAATATTGCAGTAATTTTTTCTCAGCTCTGGTAAAGTTAGCTTTGTTACTTTCCATCTCTTTAATTACACCTCAGCCTTGGGCACATGAGAGAGTTTTTGGCCATCCAGCTGTTGTGTTTCTGTGACTGCAGTCAGTGGGAAGGCAGTGAAACTTAGAGAAAAGCCTGTCCTAAGTTACACCCTCCCACTGCAAAGGCAACTGCCGTTCACCAGTCTGTACCAGCACTGAGATAATTAATTCTGCTACCAATAAGGTGCCACCACTAAAGGTTCTACCTTTAATGAAGGAAGAAATCACTTTCACTTCCAGCCACAGCCAGCTATATGTTATTAGTTCACTGGAGACACAGGGGTTTTTTCAATATTTGTCATACTACAGCACACCTCAAAATACTGCAGGACACTACAAATTAACTCTGCTTTTTCATCGTATTTGTTTAGTGTATTATTTCAATTGTTTAGATTTAAGGCAGGCTTTTTGATTAGGTGGGTTATTTATTCCATATATTTAACTTCTAAGTAGCTTGAAGGAAAAAGTCCTCCCATTGCAAAGGAAAAAGAAAACAAATTTTAAACCCCCCAACACATTAATTTTAAAGCAAATAATACCTATATGAGGTAGAAATGATGTATGGCAGAAATGATCCTATCAATTAAAACACTTTTATGGCTCTACCATAAATATGAATGTACAGCAGCAGTGATGCCTCTGGCACTGTCACCTAATTCAGTCACAAGTAAACCATTGTGATGACAAATCTCATTTAGGAAACTTCAAAAGTTGTTGGAATAATCATTGTCTTCACTTACCTTGAGACAACCAGAGGGAGAATCAGCATTTTCAGCATCCTCATCAGTAACTCACCAGGAAACTGGAAGTAACTAATTTCCTGGAAATACATGGAGAGATGCTTATTGTTTTGAGCTAAAGACTGTTTGTCTTCACAAATGCTGCTAGAGCTGTAGATCAGATAACATTGCTAAAATCTGCACCTTTGGTGCAAAAATAAGGTGGCAAAGATAGCAAGCTTTAAAAAGTAATTTTAAAATTAATTAGATTACATAATGTGTTCTTATTCAATAAACACACTCCATTGTTTGTTCCTTTACAAAAGAAGACAAAAATGAAATGTGCCATCTCTTGGAGACTACTGTTAACCAGTTGCCCTGAATAATCTCTCCATTCTGCATTTGTCTGTTTTCTTAGATGTGTTTGAAGCTATGGCTTGGACACAAACGATGCTCAGACAGACAGTGGTTTGCAGTAGCAGAAGACAGAATTGGTTTAATTGAGCTGCATTTACTAAATGCCTTATTTTTTAACTGATATTTCTATTTTGTGCTCAAACAGTGCATTTATTAGTGCACGTTGCTGTCTAGTCTGTCTGACTCATACAGCAGAAATGAGTGCAGGCAAAGGGCTTCGTTGAAGTATGCTGGGGGAGAATTCCCCAAGTGACTTCAGCAACATGTTCTGCTAATGATGAGAAATCTCAAATTTATTAATATGAAACACCTTTAGTGTAATATAAACATCTGCATCCCTGTGCATCTGATGCTGAAAAATATTCCCAGTGTTTTCTTTAGCTGTATGTGTTCCAAAATAGTATAAAATGCAATATATTGCACTACCAATTTCTGCAGGCCTGTATTAAATGCTGTATTTCATCTAGCTTAAATATCCACTATTATTATCCATACCTGCAACATTCTACTGTGCCCCTGCTACACTTACCAGGTGTCTGAGAGACCAGAACCCATTGCTACCCTGTTGTTTGAGAATGTGTGAAAAGACCCAAGGAACAGCATAGATTGACCAACAGATGAAATGAAACAATTTTAACAAACTCATACACGTGACTTTTACCTTCAGAAGCCCACCCTGAAGTTCCCCAAGGTACATGTGTCTTTTGTTATGTAAGTGTGGCATTTCCTCAGCGGGGGCACGCTGTGAGCTGCTCTTACCTGCTGCGAGAGTCTCCTTGTCCTCAGGAAGAATCCCAGGAGGCAGCCGATGGTGACGGACAACACCGAGAGGATGAGCAAACCATTCCTTTTACAAACATCTTTGATCCGAGCCAGGATTGCATCCAGGGCCACTGCCATGCTGTCCTCCCTGCTCCTTGGAGAAGAATCAGCATCCCATGGGGAGAGAATTCACTCGCTGCTCTTGTTCGGGTGCACAGAGCTGGCTCTGTATAGATCAGATCAAAGCACTTCCAGTTCTGCTTAGCTGACCTGCAAGGTCACCCCTCTGCCAATAGCCACCAAGCAAGCAGCTGGCATTATTGTTCCAAATTAATACCAACAATCCTATTATCAACTACATCATTAAGAGCCTGGAAGAAGATTAGGGGGCTCTGGAAAATTAGAACAGAATGCAGTAGTATTTCTAAAACAAGACTAGTTCAAAACAAAGTGACACTCCTGGGGGAAAGGCGATGCCTTCCTCAGCCTCCCCAGTTTGGGGTCTGGACACCCAAACCCAGAAAGGGAACCCTGCAAGCCAGCATTCAAACAGGGAACAGAGCAGTTTTCCCAAAGGGCAGAGCAGGTAACATTTTGAACAGGACTATCACAGCAGGGCAAGCTAGGTGAAACTGGACTTCATTAATTAAAGCAGGCTTGGGTTTTTTTGTTTTCATTGCCAAAAAAAGGATGAATGAGCAGCATGAGAGACACGCATCAAACAGGAAATAGCCACAGACTGGAACATGCAAGGACACCTTCTGTCACTGGGCATTTATTATCTTGGAAGTGAAATGATTTCACTTTTCTTCCAACCACTATGTTGATTAGAGTAGGGCCAATTTACTTTCAGAGGATTATCAGACTAAGCCACAGGGATTGCTTTCCTTTCCTTTGCTGTGTCCGCATTCAATCCCAATGCTGATTTTTATGCTGGCGAGTGTCTGATAAAAACACACCACCATAACCATTCGTGTGCCGTGCTTTCTTACGAAAGCATTTCTGTAGTTTCTGGTATAGTCTAAGATTATTCAATGTTTTTAAGAAAAATATTCCCCACAGTACAAAAAGGTTGTGTGTTTACAATATTACATTTTATACCATGATAAAGTATTTGTTGTTACGTGCTCATGTATCAGTGAAAAAAAACCTCGGTAGGGATTAAACTGTTCTTTTTGGGGGCAGGATCTCAATGGATATATGGATATATGGATATATACACCAAAAATCCCAAAAAAACCCCAAAAAAACCCAAGAAAAAAAAGAGCGGGGGGAATTAAAGAAAAAATACGTGGAGTCTGTATGTTGAACATAAAACAAAAAGAAGAAGATTGCAGAAAATTTTATTAATGAATCAGAACGTTTTATTAGTGTGTATGTAAGAGGACTGATGCTGAACCGCCCCAACACCCTGGTAACTTTGCTACCTGAGCAGCACGTAGGCAACTGACTTTTGGAATGGAATAATAGAAAATAATAGAAAAACTTCGCTCTTCCCGTTCGTTCCCGGGGCTCCAGGGGTGAGCGGCGGTGGGCGGGGCCCCGAGGGGAGCGGCGGCGGGCGGGGCCCCGAGGGGAGCAATAAGCGAAGTGCCC